>OU343225.1:214217290-214304964 GCA_910596185.1 Chrysanthemum makinoi
GCAGCCCAAAATTGAATAGTAATTTAATCTTCAAGCCATTGTTCGCCGCTTCAATAAACGTTCTGTTCTTTCTCTCTCTGCACACCATTCTGCTGTGGTGTTCTAGCAATGCTAAACTCCCTCTTGATCCCTTTCTTGGCACAAAATTCATCCATAAGCTTGTTCTTGAATTCAGTCCCATTATCACATCTAATTCCTCTTACTTTGAGTCTCAGTTGATTTTCAAGGGCTATTATAAGATCATGAGTTGCATCAAAGGTTTCATCTTTAAATCCCAAAAAAAATACCCAACTAAATCTACGCATCATCATCTTCACACCACAGTACTTCTTCTTGTTTAGACTTGCAACAGAAACAGGTCCAAACAGATCCATGTACAGCAAGTCCAAAGGTTCTCTAATGGTTCTTTCCTCAATCTTCTTACACGAATTTTATGTTGTTTTACCTTTCTTGCACGCCAAACATGAGTGATCATTCTTGTATGTTTTGGAAGGTAAACCTCTAACTAAATTTTCTTTAACCAACTTGTTGATATTCTTGAAATTTACATGGCCTAATCTTCTATGCCACAGATGTGCTTCTTCAAGTGTTGCATTTGCTACTAAACAAGTTGCTCTTTCAGAAGAGTTAAGACTCTTCATATCCAGACTGTACACATTATTGGTTCTTGGTACTCTCAGTATCACCAAGTTATCATCAATAAGCTTGAATTCAGGGGAAAGAATGAGACATTATGCATCAGTGAATAACATAGGGTGCTTCTTGTCACAGATCTAAGAGACTGACAAAAGGTTAAATTTGAGCTCCTTCACATAACGAACATTCTCAAAGTCTATACTTCCTGCCTTGATAGTTCCTTTTCCAGTTATTCTTCCTCCACTAGCATCATTCCCAATGCAACTCTTCCTCCACAATAAGATCTAAAATCTGACAGAATCTCTTTGTCTCCTATCATGCTTCCAGAGCAACCACTATCTACAATTAGATGATCTTTGAGCTCCTCTTCTGGGTTGCCCTGCACAAAGATAAAAGAGCTAGTTAATTTTAGGAACCCAAGCCATTATGACTTGTGGTTCCCTTGTGGAGTTACATACTTAAATTATTTAAGTATGTAATTTCCACTGCCTTTAAGCACATGATCAATTATCTTTGGTTGTTCCAAAACTTGTGTTGGTTTTTCAACAAAAATCTCTTTTTCATTCAAATTCTCTTTATTATTTTCAACAAAAATCTCTGTTTCACTTTTACTTGCTGAAAGTACTGTTTGTTCCCCATCAGTACTTTCTTTCTTAACCCAGCTGGTTTTAACTTCTAGTGTAGAGTCCTTTGATCTAGCTACTCTTTTTGAGGTGTAACTCCTTCTAGATTGATAGTAATTGGATCTCCTAGGGTTTCCATTCCAAAAAGTGTTAGCAGTACCTTGATTGTTTGAAAATCTAGCAGTACTTTGAGAAGGTACTGCTTCAGAAACTTTTGGCTTATCAGTACCTTGAAAAGTGTTTGAAGGTACTGGTTGTTTTGAAAAAGGTCTTCTCTGGTGAGGGTACCTATAGTCTTTTGAAAAGTTGCTGTGGTTAACCTTATGTGAGTGATTCCAGACTGGTTTATTCTCCCTTGGTTTTTGGTTGGCAGATCTGGTCTTTGGGAATTTGCTTAGATATTCTGAGTGAAAGTCACAGTGCTTAATCAAATGATCAGGACTATAACAAACAAAACACAATTTTTGACCTGTAATCCCAAAATTTCTTCCTCTATGTCTATGACCAAAGCTACCCTGACTTTTTGGTGAATTATGAAAATTATTTTGACCAAAATTATCCCAAAAAGGTTTAGCAGTATTTTGAAAAGGTTTTCTTGAAGGTACTGCTGAACATGTAGCAGTACTTTGAGTTGAAGGTACTGCTTGACTCATAACATTATCATCCTTAGGTTTCTCAACTGTTTCTTTTGGATTTTCAGAACTAGATTGACCAGTAAGCTTTTTCCTAAACTCTAAGTTGTCTATTCCAAAACGAGAAACATTTGTCCTAAGTGGTTGAAAACTACCAGTGGGATGAGGGACTGCATGATAACCCTTGTCTTTCTTAAACTCAGGAGGTATTTGACTAATTGATTCCTCATTACAAGATGTGTCTACATAGTTAATGAGTTCATCATCACTAGTTGTTATATCCTCAAAATCAAGTTCATCCTTATCACTAGGTGGGTTTTCTTCTGTGCTACTAAAGTCCATACCAAAACCTATGCCAGTTTTAATGTGTGCTCTTTTCTGTTTTTCAACAAAACTAACATGTGAAAGGCCAGATTTTCCCCAAGCATCAAACTTTTCTAGCAACTCATCCCTTTCTTTAGTTATGTTTTCTAGTTCAGAGACCTTACATCCTAACTTCCATTTACTTAATTTTAATTGATAATCCTGTTGTTCATACTTTTCTGCCCAATCCATTTCATTATTTTCATGAGTTATTATTTTGGCTTCCATTGACTCTAAGGTTATTTGATAACCAGCTACCTCAGACCTAGCCCTTCTACAATTATCTCTTTCAGTTACATAATCTTTAAGCACTTTTTGATAAAAATCATGACACTTAGAGCATACCTCAGAGATAGGGGGTGAACTTGGTGAAGTAGCTACCATAGCAAGCAGAAAAGGTTCATCTTCACTCTCCATGCTCCAATCAAAGTATCCAAGACCATCTCTGTATTCCAAAGCAGCAAATCCAGGTTCCTCATCAAAATTTGTGCTCCAATCAAACTCTTCCACTGAGACCATAGAGTAGGTTACTGGTTCATCATCAAATTCAGCACTCCAATCAACCTCTGATAGATTTTGTTGAGCAACCAAAGCTTTTGTTTCAGTAATTGGAATTTCCTTTAGTTCAAGCTTGGGTTTCTCAATCATTCTATTTGCCTGATATTTAGCAAACTTGCACTCTCTTGCAAAGTGTCCAGTTCTTTGACAATTGAAGCATTCAATCTTGGTCTTGTCAAATGTTATACCCTGTTTGGGTTTGAAATCAATGCCTCTTCCTGTTTTCTTCATGAACTTCTTGATTCTAGCAGTGATTGATGAGTGTGTAAATACTCATCATTTTTGGTTAAATCTGAACTACAAAACACTTAAAAATGCTCAGAAATGCATCAAAATACTGAAAATATCTCAAAATTGCATTTTATATGTTTCCGATGCAAAATGTTTAAAATCAGATGAAAAATGAGCTAAGTTTGCATAATTGGCAGTTTCAGTCCCCCAAGTTTCAAAAGTTGTCAGAAATAGTCCCTGAGCACTTATTTCAAAAGTAAAATCACCAAAGGTCCTTTTAAAATCATAAGTTGTCAAAATTAGTCCTTTGGTGAAAAATATCAAAAGTTTTGAGAAATTACAAATTTGGTCCTTCAAGTTTCAAATTTGGCAAAAATGGTCCTTGGAAAATTGAAAATGTCAAGTTTGGTCCTTGTACTATTGGAGCTTGTCACTTTTAGTCCCTTGGAGCAACTTTGCAAATATGGCAGCCTTGGTCCCTTGATTTTCAGAAATTACACAAAAGGTCCTTGATTATTAAACCCTTTAAACCATTTTGACCCTATCATAAACCCTTGGACCCTCCAAACCATTATGACCCCTTCATTATGGACCCCTTCCCTTTTATATTAAGCCGGTCAAACCCTCTGGTCAAACAAAACAACCCCGCGCCTTTTTCTTCTCCTTCACCAAATACCCTGCAACACTTCACCTCCCACACCTCCATCTCTTCCCCCACTCACCTTGTTCCCCCACCCCCACAACACTCCAAAGAGCATTTAATGCATCCTTGTCCACCTCACTCAACCCCAACTGGCTTATATCACATTTTGGCGCCAAAAACCAATCAAACGGCCAAGATCATTTTAACTAATCCAATGGCCAAGAAAACTGCTGGGATGTGCTCAGAGGAGTGAGAGAAGAAGTTTGGCATATAAAAAGGAAGCAAGAGAAGCTTGAAGAAGTAGTCTTTAGTTTTTAAAATCTCATCAATGTCGTTTTTAACATTAAAGTTTTAGTTAAGTGTAAAAGATGTAATATTTTATTTTCTTGTATCAAACTCAAGTATTATCATCAGTGTAATCTATTTTTAAGCATCAAGTTCAAAGTTTACTTAAGTTTCATATTTTTGTGTCACTGTTGCAAAATTCAGTTTCGAATCCTTATGTCCAAACTTCTAACAGCTTATTTTTAAGTTTAAATAAGCTTATTAAAGCTTCTTATAGCTCTTTGTAAGCTTACATTCAAGTTTCAAGCAAAATTGGTTTTTGGTCAGCTAAAGTCAAACTGAGCTCAATTTGAAATGGAAATGGATATGGGTGATGCAGTGCTGGATTTGGGTTGATTCAGAGTTCATTGGGATGATATAAATAGGATAGGGGTTCTGTGTTTGATTAATCTCAAGCCATTGTGGCTAAGGACCAAAAGTAAGTTAATTTTTCAAGTCTCATTGCTTGATCTGTAGCTATGGTTTAAATTAGTTTCTTTCTGTTGATTAAGTTGTATTTAGGTCAGTTAGGTTCAGTTTGATTGACTGCACAAGCTAAATCAGTAGTTGGGGTAGTTTAAAATTGCAAATCAGTGTTTTAAAGGGTGTTTGGATCAGTTCCTTAAGCTGTATTAAAGGATTGTTCAGTAGTTAAGATCTGTTGGTTTAGGCTTGTTAATATCCATTGCACTCATTGCAGTCATCAAACTGCATATTCATAAGCTTAAAGTCAAAATTATCTTAAACCTGTCTTCATTTCAAATCTGTTGGAGTTTTTGAAAAGCAAAAACTTGTTTAGTGTTTAGAATTCATAGACATAGCTTGCAGTAGTTCCATTTCATCATAATACATCACAATCAGTCCATAAATTGGCTTCAAATCTCAAATAAGTCAACATTTCATTTCTGCTTCAAAAGTCAAAACTTGGAAAAGTCATTTTAAGCCCAACTGAGAGGATTTTTCATTGCTTCATTTCTGGATCAAATCAAATGAAATCATGGGTTTTTAAACTTCACTTGGTCTAGTTACTTTATATCATTTTTGTACATTTTTGTGAATTTTTTATAAGCTCCTAAAAGGCTTGTGAATTTGGTCTTAAGTCCCTTGTGCAAACTCAGTATTAACTGAGTGTGCACAGGTTTTGTGCAGGGCTTGCACAGAGCCCAGTAGAGCTTATCTAGGTCTGTTTTTTGGTTTATAGATAGCTAGCCAGGTCTAGCTTAGGATCCAACTTTTGGTTTTCATTTTCAGCTTATTGAGTAGCCTGTACTTAAGCTCCAAAGTAGACCCAAAAAACTGTTTTTAGCACTTTAGATCAAGAAATCAAATCTGTGTAAATCAACACAATAGAGGTTAAGAGCTGTTGTAACTAGTTGCATTTGGGTAGTTTTAGCTTATTGTAGCTTCTGTTTCAGTTTGGTGGTCTTTGTGTTCTTTTGGTTTATTTCAAGTGCTTATTGATAAGCACTTGCATTACAGTTTCAATTTTCTTCACACAACCCTCTGTTTTTATATTTTTCCTAGATTCATAATAATATTTTAGACTTATCTTGAATTTTTCAGATTTTTCTAGGTCAGTTTGGTATTTTTCTTCATTTTAATCAGTTTTTAAGTCATTTTAATTAGCATTTAATACAAATAAATCAGAAAAGTTTCAAAAAAATAATTTTTCATTTTTCTTAGGTTAAGATAAATATAAAAAGTCAAAAAAATATTTTTCCAGATTTTTCATAGTTTAATTTGTAATTTTTAGCAATTTAATTAGTTTTAAATAGTTTTTAATTCATAGAAAATAGATAAATAATCAGAAAAATATAAAAATAGTTTTGAAAATTCTCTTTAGTTATTTTAGATTTTTCTAAGTCATAATTTCATTTTTCTAGCTTTATTTCATATTTTCTTGTATTTTAGGGTATTATTAAATAGTTAAAATTAGTTTTTAATTAATAATAATTAATTAAATAGTTTTATAAATAATTTTCTTTTTCTAAAAATTATCTCTTATCATTAGGTTTGTAAAAATGTCATTTTTATATTTTTAGGATTAATATTGCTTCAGTTTCACATTTTCTTTTGTACGTCGCGTAGTTTTTAATTTAAGTTTTATAAAAGAAAAATCAAAAACATCATTTTTGCAAATAGTGATAGCGTTTATTTAATATAATTTATCTTTTTAATTTTCTTTAATTTGCATTTAAGCCCCTGTAATTTATATACTTTCTCTTTAGTTATAATCATTCAAAACTCTTTTCCGTTCAAATCTTCTCGATCACTATTCGTTTGGTGATTCATCGCATAGCTCGCTGGGACATAACGACCCGGGGAAACACTATACTCTCCTGATCTTCATTGCATTTGGTTCCAGACTGTTTTAAGTTTCTTACGGTTAGCCATTCACAAGTGGCTAGCTTGTGTGAGAAAACTTGACCGTCTGGGAGTGAATCAGTGATCATAGCAACTTGCCACCTGATATCAATTTCTTCAAGAGCATCGTCTTCAATTTGTGACAAATCCTCTTCATAAGTAACAGGTAAAGTGGCTTGCTGAGCAAAGAATGAGCATACAACTTCATCAGAATGAATGGTGTTTGTAGGTGATGAGCTGGGGGTAGGATACCACTTGTTGGATAGGTAACAGTACTTTGAGCAACATTCCATCAGAAGATCTGATGTAAATAGGTAACAGTACTTTGAGCAACAGTACTTTGAGTAGGATAAGCAGTACTTTTAGTGGAAGTACTGCCTTTCTTTTCAGACGACACAAAAGCAATACTGTGAGATTTTGAACTTGTTTGGCCATTCATCTCATGCTCATACACCTTTAAGTGGTTGTAAAGATCATCAAAGTCCATAGTGTCCAAACCAGGTTGTCCTCTGATCATAGTTGCAATCACATGCCATACGGATGGCAAACTCCTTAAGAACTTCAGATTGGCATCTTCAACATATACCCTAGCTTCATACAACTCTATCATACTAAGGAGATTCTGAAATCTGTCATAAGCAGCATCAAGACCTTCTCTTTCTCCAACAGTGAATGTTTCAAACTGTTGTTTCAACAAATTTCTGTGCATCTTCTTGGAAGACTCATTACCTCCAAATCTTGTTTTGATAGCAGCCCATAGTTGTTTAGCATCTTTAGCATCATGAAACTTGAGTAGGTGACCATCAGGTATAGCAGACAATAGGATGTTGAGAGCCTTTTCTTGATTCCTTATTGTAGCTGCTGGCAAGACAGCCTTAGGTGGTTTAGGTTGTCCAAGAACTTCTATAGGTTCTTCAATAACTTCATTACCATTGACAATTATATTCCACAGTGCATGGTTTGTAATAGCAATGTACTGCCTCATCTTCATACTCCATATCGTATCTCTCTCCCTTTTTGATGATAGGAATTCTGAGTGAGGTGATGGATGGGGGTGGTGCAGCTTCAGTCGACATCTTTAGGGTTTGTTGTTAAAACGGTTTTAAGGGTTTCTTCTTAATCAGAGTTTCCACACAAGATCTGATACCACTTGTTGGATCGATATACTCTAACCAAACTAACTTATGTAGCTTGTAAGGGCTTAGCAACTTCGGATAAATCCTAAGTTACTAACAATGAAACACTGAATTAACTCTATTAAGTATGCGGAATTTACTTTAATAAAGCTAAGAAGAATTAACTTTAACTTCAACGATTTTATTAATACTTAGAACCTGCTTGTTATACAGATTCTCTAACAACCCTAACAACTCTAATACTGCGTATAAATTCGTACTCTTAAAACTCTAAAACATATATCTCTAATGCCAATCTAGGGGTCCTTTTATAGGCATAAGGATTACCCTAGTCGGTTTACAAATCTAATTCTTGTACGACAAATAATCTAAACTAAGAATATTCTAGAATAACAAAGCTTTCCATAAACGATATAACAGTTCTTTTAGCTTTGCAGTACTTTGATGTTGAGCAGTACTTTGACTTTCTTCTTTAGCTGTACTTTGACTCTTCAGAGACTTTGACTTCTTCAGTACTTTGTATTTCTTCAGTACTTTATATCCCAACAATTTTCAATATCGGATGAGGAAACTATAGATCATTCTTTTGCTAACTTTAATACTATAATTACATCTTTACAAGCACTTGATGAGTCTTTTTCTAGCCGTAACCATGTTAGGAGATATCTAAGGGCACTTCCATCTAAGTGGAGATCTAAGGTGACGGCAATCGAAGAGTCAAAACATTTGACAATCCTCACCCTTGATGAACTCATAGGCAATTTAAAGGTCTATGAACTTGTCCTTGCTAAGGATTCCGAAGCCTCAAAAGTGAAATAGAAGCACAAATCTCTTGCCCTCAAAGCCAAGAAGGCCTCAAGTGATGAAGAGAACTCCTCTTCGGATAGTGATGACGAGGAGTATGCCATGGCGGTAAGGGACTTCAAAAACTTCTTTAGAAGGAAGGGAAGATACGTCAAACAACCGTATGACGACAAGAAAGGATTCCGGAAAAGCAAAGAAGATGAGAAGACAAGGGATGATCGTGCTTGCTTTAAATGTGGCCCAAACCACTTTATTAGTAAGTGTCCCAAACGTGATGATCAAAAGGCATTCGTGAGCGGCTCGTGGGGAGCGAGGAGGAGGACGAAGAAATTTGTCTCATGGCAAATGACGAGGTATGTCACGAATACTATAGTAGCTCATCAATAGATGATGACTCATTGCATAATGAATATGATAAACTTTGCAAAATTAGCTTAAAAGTAATCAACAAAAACAAGTTTTTGAAAAATCAAAACCAACATTTAGATAAGGAAGTCATAGAGTTAATGGCAAAATTGAAACGTCTAGAAAAGGGAAAGATAGCAAGTGGCGAATGTGAACTTTGCGTTCAACTTCAAACACTAGTTGATCAACTAGATTCTAAGATTGCTAGAATGAGTACTAATACTCTAGATATGATATTAGATAGTGTTAAAACAGGAAACAACCAAAAAGTTTAGGTATTCAGCAACTTAAAAACAAGCCACTGTTGTGGCGGATCCCACGGATCCCACAAATAGGGAACCGGCTAGTGTACAGCCAGGGATCCGTGGGTCTGCTAAAGCAAACAGTTGTAATAACATAGCTTCCTCTTCTAGAACTGATTTTGTCATCGCTAATAAGAAGAAACCAACTCATATTACCATTAGACAACCACCCCCAAGATATAATCAAAGTTTTGTAAGAAACAAAGGTCCATCATTTTCAAAACCAAACACATCTAGGAGACCTAATAATGTTTACCCGAGAAGTAACCATCAAATGGGATGAAACCCAAATATGCAAAATGGTTTTCCATTTCAAAACTTTGCACCATGGAATGCATATTTACCTTATCCATACATGTCTAACATGAATGGAATGTTTAACACTAATGGACCCATGAACAAATGGGGACCAAACTTTTGAGTTAATTGTTTTCTTAGGTGTGCTTAAAGGTCGACCTAGATCCGGATGAATGGGTCAAAGATAGCGGGTGCACGAGGCACATGACCGGCAATAAAGATCTATTCTCCACATATGAATCCTTCAATGGAGGAAATGTGGTGTTTGGAAATAGCAAAAGCAAAATCATCGGTAAAGGTATGATTTCTAACAAATCTCTAACCATTAACGATGTGTGTCACGTAGAAACCTAAACTTTAACCTCTTAAGTATAGGACAAATATGTGATAAAAAGTGCAATGTACTTTTTACCGAAATCGGTAGTAAGATATAAAAAAACGGCATCACCATAGGTAGAGGAATTAGGAAACATGGAGTCTACGTCATTAAAATTGGTAATGAACCTAAAGACAAACTTTGTCTTACCTCTATGGATGATACTTCAACCTTATGGCATCGAAGATTGGGTCATGCCAATATGCGACTTCTTCAATCGCTATCATCCAAAGATCTAGTAAGAGATCTACCGAAATTAAAATATGAACATCACTTTTGTGATGCTTGTAACATAGGAAAACAAGTCCATTCTAGTCACAAAGCTAAAAACATGGTGTCTACAACTAAGTGTCTAGAGTTACTACACATGGATTTATTTGGTCCATCCGCTATCCAAAGTTATGGAGGCAACTACTACACTTTGGTTATAGTGGATGATTATTCTAGGTACACATGGACTAAATTCTTAAAGAACAAAACTGAAACATTCAATCATTTTGAAATATTAAGTAAGAAAATCCAAAGACAACTAGGAAGTCCTATAGTGTCTATTAGAACGGATCATGGTAGGGAATTCGATAATGAAGTGCAATTTGGAGCTTTTTGTGATACTAATGGTATTACTCACAACTTCTCGGCTCCTCGCACTCCACAATCGAATAGGGTAGTTGAAAGAAAGAATAGAACCCTACAAGAAATGGGTCGCACCATGCTAAATGAGCAATCCATACCTCAAAAGTTTTGGTGCAATGTCGTTGATACCTCAACATACATACTTAATCGAGTCTTAATTAGACCAATTTTAGGTAAAACTCCATACAAGTTACTTCGAGGCAAAAAGCCTACGTTAGATCACTTTAGATTCTTTGGTAGCAAATGCTTTCTACTCAACACTAAAGATTACCTTGCAAAATTTGATCCTAAATCAACTGAAGGTATCTTTTTAGGTTATTCTCCTAATAGCAAAGCCTACGTCATATTAAATAAAGAAACAATGAAGGTTGAAGAGTCATTAAACGTTAAATTTGATGAAAGTCCACCCAAACCCTCTCCACCTCTTGTCGATGATGAGATTGTCGAAAGCGAAGCTATTGTAATAAAGAAAAAGATAAACGAAGAAGAAGAAATTTTAAATGATGAAATCATAAATATTAAAGAGTCCAAAGATCACCCCGTAGATAAGGTCATAGGAAAGTTAAACGAAAGAACCTTAAGGTCTCATGTCCAAAACCAAAGTAGCCTATTTTGTTTTGTCTCAACCATAGAACCTAAGAATATACAAGAAGCCATAAAAGATGAAAGTTGGGTAATGGCCATGCAAGAAGACTTAAATCAATTTTTTTCTAATGATGTTTGGACAATTGTCCCTCCACCTAGTAATCAAACCATAATAGGAACCAAATGGGTTTATAAAAACAAGTTAGATGCAAACGGTGTAGTGTCTAGAAATAATGCTAGACTCGTTGCCCAAGGGTATAACCAACAAGAAGGAATAGACTTTGATGAGACCTATGCCCCCGTGGCTAGATTAGAGTCTATACGAATACTTCTTGCTTATGCTTGTGCTAATGATCTTAAGCTTTATCAAATGGATGTCAAAAGTGCTTTTCTAAATGGTTTTATTAATGAAGAAGTATATGTAGCTCAACCTCCGGGCTTCATCAATTTTGAAAAACCTAAACATGTGTATAAGCTAAAGAAAGCCCTTTACGGTCTCAAACAAGCTCCAAAAGCTTGGTATGATAGACTCAAGTCGTTCTTAATCAAACACAACTACACCATGGGGTTAGTTGATAACACACTTTTTACTAAGAAAAAGGAGTCACATATAATCATTGTTCAAATATATGTAGATGATATTATATTCGGATCTATTTGTCAAGACATGTGTGATGATTTCTCTAAAATCATGCATGACGAGTTCGAGATGAGTATGATGGGAGAACTTAGTTTCTTTCTTGGTCTACAAATCAAACAAGTAGAAGATGGTATCTTCTTTAATCAATCTAAATACATTAAGGAAATGTTAAAGAATTTCGGTTTAGAAGAGTCAAAACCAATTAGGACACCAATGTCATCCGACACCAAACTCACAAAAGATAAAGACGGCGAATCTGCTGATAACACAAAATATCATGGCATGATTGGTAGCCTTCTCTACCTCACGGCTAGTAGGCCGGATATCATGTTTAGTGTTTGTCTATGTGCTAGGTTTCAAGAAGATCCTAAAACATCACATCTAGAAGCCGTCAAAAGGATATTTAGATACATTAAGGGTATGACTCAATTAGGATTATGGTATCTTAAGGGTACGGGAGTAGAAACAATTATATATGTAGATTCTGACCATGCAGGTGATTATGTTGACCGAAAAAGTACAAGTGGGGTATGTACATCATCAAGGATATCACCATCCTTGGAAACAAACAAATACTTATATGTATAACGATGCACCTCATCGATTATACGACCTAGGCATTCTTCCCAAATGCGACTTGATTTGATTCTTCGGCATCCTTCACTAATGCCTTTGACACAACGCTTGGCACCCTTCACTAATGCCTTCGTCTTGACACCTTTAGCATTCTTTACTAATGCTTTGACACGGATGATGAGCACCTTTCACTAATGCTTTCATCTTGACACTTTCGGCATTCTTCACTCATGCCTTCAACTCAACATCTATGGAGAAAGGAAGAACTATCAACAAGAGAACCTTAGTTGTCTTGATGATTACAAAGCATGGCAACTCATGGACTTGAGCTTGTACGTCTTCAAGAAGTGGTGATCTCGCCTTTAGGAGGAACCTAGAAGATCACACAAAAATAAAAGACAAACTACATAGATCACTTGGATCTGAGGTTAGAGGGTTATAATACTTGGGGAAGTATGTGTGTAAAGTGGTGAGTAAAAAGGAAGAAATGGCTCTCTATTTATAGAAAAAATTCTCTACTGTTCCCCGGATCCCACGGATCCCTACTACAAGGGATCCGGCTAGCACAAAGCCAGGGATCCGTGGAACACTCCTCTTTGCCTATGGGTATTTTTGGTTATGGGTCATGGGTCATGGGTTATGGGTTGATCCATGGTTTTCTTTCTAGATACAATGTATCTTAAGGATACAATGAACTTGGTTAAGTGGTATATGTAAAACCATGGGTTATGGGTCAATACCATTTGCTAGTTTTTACCCATTTAGTATATACTTGTTCTTACCCATTTTAGTATACTTAGTTTAAGTATATGCTAACCCAATATGTAAACACTAGTTGTTGTACATATGTATCTAAATCATAAAATCACTTATACTTGTTTTAGTGTTTTATGTGAAAACGTAAGTGTGTTAGGAAACTATTAACTCACACCATTTACGTATCCTATTTGTTTCGTTAAAATGATTTTACGTTTCTTATCGACAAAACATTAGAAGATCGTAAAATATAAATAAACGTTTTTACGGCTTATTTGTATTAACAGCAACGTTGTGAAGGCTTCTCCGCCAAGTTGAAGGAGTTTGTTGACATAGTGCTTGAACTCTCGAGTAGGTGACTCGGGGAGTGGAGTAGGGCAAGGAAGGTGTCCTTGTAGCCGAACCACTATAAATCGGTTGTGTCATTTCTTTCCCTTGCTTTACTTTATTTACTTTCATTACTCTTAGATCTATACTTTATCTTCATCCATACGATTTCACATAACATCGAATCTAAAGTTTTTAGAAACTAACTTAAAACTGGTAAAACTATTCAACCCCCCCCCCCTCTAGTTTTCCACATTCTTCATGGTTAAAAGATTTATATTAGTCATGGTGAATCAGTTTTTAACTGATAATGAGCCCTAATATATCTCTTAATTCTTTTGATGCTCTAAGAAATTCATGGTGGAAGCAGCAAATCGGTTCTAAGGGTTTACAAGAAAGACGAATTTAGGGTTTCTCTAAATATTGTATATTCTGATTTTTGATTAAGTTCATACTGCTTGAGAACGTGTTGCTGCTGGTCAAGATGTTTTTCTACAGCTGCGTATATGGATTAGCACTGGTACTGAACGAGTTCCTACTGACGATTAGAAGTTAATTATGGTGCCATGCACAGTTAGTACTGGTAGAAGGGTTAATACTTCTAGCTTTGAAAAGTTAATACTCCTAGCTTTGGAAGTTAATACTCTTAGCTTTCGCTTTAATACTAGTGAAGTTAACTAATTTTTATACTCTGGTTTTGGACCTTTGTAGTTAGATACTAGAGTTAATACTGTTAGTATTAGTGACAGTTTTGGACCTTGGACAGTACAAGTATTGTATCTCGTACAAGGTTTAGTTAATCTAGGTTTATGATTCTTGCATAATTGATCTGAAGACGTTATCACTAGGATGTAAGTGGATATTTGGATCTTAAGTACATGAGGTATTGTTTGTGCTTCATGGTGACAATGAATTACGAGTAGATAGTTGAATAGTTTGGTCTTATCGTTGGTATAGTTTGATCATCGCTGCTTGATTCTGCATAATATTACAGAGATAATGGCTTATTCCATAGTAGGATTATTGGATGATATCATAAGACACGAAAGTAATTGTTATCATGTAGGTGCACATGAGAGACTACATGTAGACAGGATTAGTAGGACAGACAAGATTTCTCATACATCAAGATTGGGTATACGCGATGTCATCTTTAGTGCAAGATATAAGACACAGAGATTAGTTATCATCATCAATGTTGGTTATCATCAAGTTGGTTATACTTGGCTTTCTTCATCAGTAATCATTACATAGAGCCTACATTCTTCAAATAGTTAACATATGGGTTTCAGGGGAAGCTTAATGTTTAAATGTTTAACCATTTATATGCTACATCGAGGTGAAGATTTTTGCTACTACTTGTTGGTATTTTACTATTGGTTCGGATTTCTTTTACCTTAATTTCATTTTGTGTGTGGAAAACTTCATGGAGGGTATCTTGAGGCATTGGAAAGATTGATTAGTTGTAAGATACTGGTTCGTGGTTTTGAAGATCAAAGTTGCTTCTAGTTAGCTTCTCCTAGTGGATAATGGCAAAAAGGGGAAGAAGAGTCTACTTGAAGATTTGCAACTTGAAGATCCTTGATGGTATAGCATGACTTAAGGGGAAGTTTCATTCATCGTGTAGTTTTGAAAATTATCAACTAGGGGAAGATTGTTGGGTTCGTTATTTTGAGTTGCTAATAGCAAAACTAACAAACTGCAATGTTACAAGAATGGAACTTGAAGGACTAAATATGACAAAGGAGCAATCTTCTAATTATAGAAGATTACAGGAAAATCTTCTATATGCTTTAAGTTATTTAGTCATTAATTCCCTGTAACCCTATTATCTCTAGTTTATAAAGAGATACAGGGAATATGTTTTAGTGTGTCACAATGTGAAATTCAGGAAAGGGGTGTGTGTGTAAACCTAGGCACAGGTCTAATGTAAACTCCTAGTGTTTGTGTTGGTTAGCCCCAAGGTCTTTTATCCTGTTATAGTTAGGTAATCATACTACCTTGATTACATAGTATTAGGGTTGTGGTGATTTCTAGTACTTGTTAGAGATGATGATGAAGAAACCTCAATAATAACAATGATAGTTTGATTATTCTGCTGCGTTCTATATATGTTTATCATTGTTATTGTGCTTTATTGATAATCCTAGACAAGGTCTAAACAACCTCGAGCATCGATTCTATCATGGGAGTTATTAATTGACATGAAAGTTCAACAAACCGTCACACAAAAAGAAAAGAAAAAAATAATTTTATATCTATACTTGATAAAATGGTTTAAACGGGGCGTTTTTAAAGCTAAAGATTTTTTTGTACCCATGATGAACATCATTATGTTCTTGTTTGATGTGAGGGATTATTAGTTAAGGGGGTTTAAAAGATTTTCTTTCACTACGTGTGTAATTAACATAGCGTGCGGGACCAGCAATGGTTTTAGTTTGGGGTATTTTGATGTGTGCTAAAACACATATCATTTTATATCTAAAAAAATGCCAAATCGGACTAATAACCATTAAATATTTCAAATTATATTGCAAATATGTTGGGTATGTGTTATTATGTCTTGCAGGTACAAGGATTTGAAAACAAAGTAAAAACGGTGATTTTCGGATGAGTTTCGACGATGTTTTCGCGTTTTTTGAAGTTCAAACGAAGTCGTAAAAGTTATCCGAGCACACCATTGGAAAGAGCACGAAATTACGAGTTAATCGGTATTTTATTTGGAGAATTGAGGCAAAATACAAAATATTGAAAGATTAAACGGAGCTCGAACAAAAATTATTTTGGAGATAATATCTAAAATTTGGATCAAGCGAAAGAAGGATGGTGGGGCGTGTGTTATTCAAGCGAGAGGTCAGGGGTTCGAGCCCCTCTCCTCCCCTTTTTCTTTTTACTATTTGTGCAGGCAAGTAGCAACATGAAAGTGTCCATCAGCACCAATCCCAGCTGCTCCATGAGCCCAAGATCAGCTCTGCCTAGTCTCCTAGCCCACAAGCAGCAGCCCCAGGAAAAGTGTAACACCAAGCTGCATTCCAGCAACAAGTCCAAGCCCAACTGCCAAATGAGGCCCATTGCAGTCCAATCCGTTCAGCAGCCCAAAGTTACAGTAATGAACTAGCCTAGTTGCATTTTTTGAAAAGTTAACGTTTGGAATGAATTTGCAAATTTGATGCATCTGTCGTTAGCCAAGCGATTGATGTACACATGCTAAAATAAATTCATCTCCAGCGCGTGGGTTTTCTAGCTCTTGCCTCAACACACCAACAATTTGTTTGTGCCTATACCCTCCCGCCACATGGCCACCTTATCAAGGATCCAAGGTTTATTGCTGGCAGAAGGATCGAGATACATTATTGAGGCTATAAATATCACTTGATCCGAGACAATTCCAGACATTATTACACGCAGCAGTTTCTATTATTTTATAGAGTAGGAGTAGTTTAGTTTTAGGAGTAGTTTTTTGGATGTAGTGGTAGCTTATTTTTGTATTGCTTATTTAAAGTGCTTATTTTGAGCTTATTTTGTAATGAAGATTTTTAGTTTAATGAAGATTATGTTTCCTTTTTAGTTTTATTTGTTTTACTTCTACTCTTTTCTTTTTCTTATCTTATCTAATAAGTCATGAAAGCTTATTAGCTTTTTGTGGCTTATTTAGATCTAGCTTATTTAATAAGCACTCTTTTCTTACTTTGTTTTAAAAGCTTTTTAAACTTAGATCTATTCTTTATTTTACTAAGTACTTTATAAAAACCTAAAAAGATTTGATTTTTATTAGTTTTTCTTTTATAAAAAGTTATTTGTTAGCTTATTATTCTAGATCTAGTATTTTTAATTAAAAAAGTTTTAATCTTTCTTAGTTTTTCTTAATCAATAAGCTTTTCCATAGTTTATTTGATCCATATTATAGATTATTCGTTCTAACCTTTGATAAAGTTTTGATCTTTTCTTAGTTTCTCATCATTCCAACCTAAGGCGAGGAGCTTATGGGTTTTATAAGCTAGCTTATTTATAAAGTTTATAGCTTTTTTAGTCTTAATAAGTTAAATAGTTAATAAAGTCACAAACTTTATTGATTATTTGGTTATATTAATGCTTAAAAAGAAGTAAACTTTACAATTTGTCAAGTTTATAAAATCGAGGGGTCTTTATTCCTCTCATTGCTTAGATTGGGTTCTATTTTCTTTACTTTCTCTTTAGCTTATATTTTTAGTCATTAAAATATTTATTATTGTTGAGGTTGTTATTGTTGGTTTAGTAGTTATGCTTATTTAGTATATTTTTATATGCTTGTTAAGTGAGTATTGATATGGGATTTGAGTATGAAAAGCTTAGAAATTGTTGATAAATAATCTTCGGTTACTTGGATTGAAATTGGTTGTTTTTACGGGCAAAAGTCGTTAGGGTAAATAATTAAATCTAGTAATTTTTCCTAGACAAAGAATTATTTTCAAAATAAACCAACATTGTGAGAAAATAGTTTTTTTAAACGGGTATCGAAGATTATTGATTAATAATTTTCGGATTATTTTTAGATCTAATTAGTTGATTGTTTTAACGGGCAAAAGACGTGGGAATAATTGATTATTTAAATCTATTGATTATTATCAAGAGAAAAATGATTGTTTTCAATATAAGCCAACGTTGTGAGAAGATAATTTTATTTCGACGGGTATTAATTAAAAAGAGCTTAATAGATTATTCACACTTAATTCCATTTTCACCTCACTTGACAACCGTAGCTTTCTCTATCATTTTGTTAGCTTAATTTTATCCCGTCATTAGTTGTTAGCCTAATTTTAATTAGTTAAAATATTCTCTATTAGTTTTTAAATCATTTATAAAATCCAAAACCAAATATTCGATAATCAAGCATCAAACAAAAGACAATAACTTAAATCTCAATTCATATCTCAACGTGGAATACGACATCCGGAAGGTTGATTATTACTTGTCCTCGAGTAGTGATTGATTCTTAATCGGGAAAACAAATTTAAAACCGCTCTATATCTACAAACGAGTCATGTCCCGATTAATTTTGCAATCCATTCTGGGATCGATAACATTTACTAACATATATTATATCCCTTCTACTAAATTGAAAGGATTTGAGCCTGTTTCATATATATCATACATATTTTATGCTTGACTTTTTTGTTATGAGTGTGCCGGTGATTTTATTTATTCTATAACTTATACATGTAAATCATTACCAGACTGCAACGAGATAATATTTGTGTGATATAAGTGTATTTGTGTGATAAAAAGGCACCCTAAGAAATTAAAGTCAAATGTCCTTCCATTTACATCTAATGATTTTAGCTAACCACATCAGTTAGTTAACCACCCATATGGACCAATTTGTGCTCATCTTTAGCGCTAGATACCCTTACTCCACCCTCTGAGCCATCCTTTTTCTTTTGTTTCATCTAGAAAAATAAAAATAAAAATTACACTTTAAACCTTATCCTAACCCTTTGTCAAAGTCTAAATGGTGGGTTGCTATTTGCTTCGTTGTTGATTTTTTTTTTATGATTATCAGTTAGCCATACTTTGTCATTCGTCTGTGCCATTCTAACAAAGACGAAGGATGCAAACTTCTTATTTGTATTTTTATGGTTTATGCTTATACGAAGTGTGGGGGAGATATGATGTATGAAAGGAGAAAGAAAAAAAAGAATGAAAAAAAGAAGGATGATTAAATGAAAAAAAAAGGTGAATAAGTCATCGCAACTATAACGTGACAATTACAGCCAATGTGCTATATTATATATGAGGATGAAGGAAGATGAAGTATGTTTGAGATATCAGTTAGCCAATGTGCTAAGACGTGATATATATGATCAATATGTGAAGAAGAGAAGCTTGTAATAATCATTTACGGGTTGCAGTTTGTTCGGTGATTAGCAACATGGGTATTAGACTTGACTTTATTTTTCTTTTAAAACAAATTTCATAAATATTCCCATGCCATATCCATACCCCTTATTAACCCAAATCCTAAACGCTACAACCCGAATAAAAGTCGTCTTTAGATGTTTTCACTTGGTGCTTACTCCACGTCGGTGGAGTTTTGTTTCTCGTACAAGCCTATGGTAATATTTAGATCATAACTGAGCAAATGAGTGTAATATTCCTTAATATTATCCACCACTAAATAAATTGAGTGCTGAGTGAATTATACATCCATTCCTTTTTGTAAGGTGCTTAGCCATGTTATCAAGCAAGAGAATCTAGGGGTATTGTCAAACATGTCGGTTTTTCACCATTAAGCTTAAAACGATGAGTCGTATCCTGTACTTGTACTTGGTAGACTTGCATCACATTTTTCAAATGATTCTTATGCACCATGTGTTTTAATTTTTCATAAATTCTAGATTTGCTTGAGGGCAAGCAAAGTTTAAGTGTTGGGGAATTTGATAAAGCTCAAATTGAGTATATTTTTAAGAGTGTTACCACGACTTTTTTGCATGTTATTTGGTTATAATCGTATGCTTTTGTTGTTTAATCGTATAAAAGAGTGTGTGCTAGTTTATTTGTAGACAAGTACAAGAAAAAAAAAGAAAAAAGAAGAAGAAATGACGAATAATGAAGATTTATGCAGATATGAAGATTCCCGCATCAAGAATCACCTCAGAAGCCTTTTAAAGACTAAGAGAATCAACAAAACAATGTTTCCAGGCCTCAAGATATACAAAAAGTCAAGTTTCAACAAACTGAAACAAAAAAGGAAAGGAAAAAATATATATGCTGAAAGTGCATCCAGCAGATCGGCTAGAGCCCGTAGCCAGATCGGCTGGATAATTTGGTCAAAACCAGCCGATCGGTTGGATGCGGATGTTTAAGCCAAACTTTCTTATTAAGTTACCTCTTTATTGACTCTGAATCTAGAACCTTCAAGACTCATATTCTAGTCCCTTCCAAGTTACTTGGTGCCCTAGTTGAGCATTGATGACCCCATGACCTTGAGAGTAGTATAAATAGACCTCATTTATGTATGTTTTCATCATCCCTCACCATCTAATCTCTTACCCATCTCTCCTAATCTCCCTTACACCATAAGGGGTGATTCTCTCTCATTTACTACTCCCAAAATACCAAAAAACACTCTTCCAAATTCGTGAATAATGATCAAGAACTAGAGAAAGTGCTTAGATATGATTTTCTGGGCTGTTTAGAGGCGTATAGTCGATTGGAGGCTTGAAGGTTGCTCCAAACCTTCATCTTTGCTTATTATAATCTTACTTTGGTAATCTACTTTTACTTTTGAAGATTTTTCTAATTGATATGATTGTTGCGACGTTATGTTTGATTGAAATAATCATGGAGTAGTTTTTATTTACACTTGTTTGGAATAATGTAGATATTGATATGGAGATTTAGTTTTTAGCAATATAGAATTATGGCTTTGCTTATGAGTTCGCTTGAATGGAAACGCGTCTAAATATCCTGTTGGTAAATCATAACTGGATCTATAGGTCGAAAGGATTTTTAGTCATGATTTTTTTTAATGGGGCATTTACATATATATCCTTGAAAAATTCAAAATTACATATATACCTTTTGATGCATTAAAAGCATTGTACTTTATGCATCAAAAACTGGTAAAAGTGATATATATGTAATTTTTGAAATTTACAATGATATACATGAAATTATGCCTTTTTTAATTATTGGAGTGCAAATATGTTTGGTATTTCATAATTGACAACTATGAATAAACAAGTTAAATGGACTCGTAACGATTTAATCAAGAGCATAGGTCGGAAGGGCTTTTATGAACAAATTTGTAAACAATTATTTCTAACAAATGGCGTGTAATGACTTGGGTTATAATAACGTTCATAGGTCGAAAGGTTCGTTAGTCTAACCCCGATATATGCAATTTCATGATACTACCCATTCACTTAGAATTGTGTGCTTTTGGATTTTTTGCTCTATTGCTTTATATCTACCCAATACTCCATACACTCCATTGAAATAGATACTAGTTCCTAACAAGTGTTGCTTTTTAATCTTATTGTATTCTCATAATCATCATTTTACTTGTTATTTGTCGCTTATATGTATTTTAGGACGTGACAACCATTTTTCCACTCTCGTGTTACTTGTTATTACATAGATGTTTCACAACTGAAAACACCTAAATCCTAGTGAAGGACGTCAGCTTACCAAGCAAAACTAGCTACACACATCAGCATATATGACACAAACAAATAAAATAAAATAAAACATCAAACAATTAAAAAGCATGGGTTACATCTCACGAAGTGCTTGTTTTTGTTCGAGTCACGAGCCTGACTTTACCCTTATTTAACGGATAAAAGGGACGTTTTTCTTACACTTAAGATTTAGTGTGGGTGATAGTCGTGATACAAACCATTTTTAAAAAAGAAACACAATCTTTGTTTCAGCAGAAAAATAATTTGTATTAAATCTGTTAATTATATAAATCTGATTTTATTAAAAAGTGTTTTAATTCCGTTACACAAAATATGCTTTAAGATTGTAAGGAAACAATGTACTTTTTAATAGTAAAAACATATTACAGTAATAAATGAACAGTAAACGAACATAAAAATAAATAGACAGTAGGTCGTAGCAGAAGACATATGCTTATAAATGATAAATAAACAAACAATAAAATAGTCAAAATACTTACTAGATCACCAACAAATATCAACAACAAAAGCACTAAAAGTAGAGGCACATGTTTGACAAACTTCTCCTAAAAAAGATTTTTCATCTGTTTCTCTGGGTACAACAGTCAAAACAGTAAGTTGTAATGTTGAACTTAACAAACTGCCTAAAATTTCTTCTTAAGAGATAGTATTCTTATGTTGAAAATCAATAATACTTATTAATTGATGTGTGAAAAACCTATTAAATTAGGGCTTCTATTTATACCAATGATTAAACCGAGGTCGACCCGGCCGGTTGAACTGGGAACCGATTAGGAGACCGGGCCGGATGTGACTTGGTTTTGGCTTATTTGAGAACCATATTGAAGTGGCAGTTTTTCAATGACCCAAATCGATCCAGTTTAATAAACCCATTCAGGTCATGACTTTTGTTCATTTTTTCTATTTTAAAAAGAAAACAAAATCATTTTCTTTCTTCTAAAACTAACAAGACTCTTTTGTCATTTCATTTCGCTAAATTCAAATTTTGTGTTATGTTAAGTTATATAGTTATATGGACAAACATATTATCATTTGTAAAGTTAATAGTTAAAGTGGTGATGCTTATGTCGTTAAGTTTTGATGAAATAACAAATCAGAGTTGTAAACTAATGTTTGATATTATATTTGCTTAATCTAAAAAGTTCATTAATAAAGATAGTATTTTAAAAACGCTCTATAGTCATCTTTTTTATAAACTAGAACTATAAATCGGTTATAAACTAGAAATATTTATTGATTTTTTTTGCATTTTTAGTATTGTAGATTTGAAAAATAAAACTAAAACCTAATAGAGTTATCTCATGTGTATCGGTTCAGTTGAATGTAAAATCAAAATTGAACAAATACTTATTAAAGATGTTATTTAATGTTATGAAAAGTATACATATGAATAGAACCGGTTCAACCCCGTGGTTAAACCGGTTGGACCGGTCACCCTGTGAACCGGCGACTTGGCCTGGTCAACTAAAAAACCGGATTTTAAACATTGATCATACATAATCGACTCCTCTCAAGTTTACCTATCGTACTGATGTGAGATAGAAAACAAACTATTTTTCCACTTAAAGCATTGGTATCGAATGCATAACTATAAAACACGATGTCTCATTCACATTAACTTTATTTTAAATATATAAAAACTTATTGTGAAACTCTATTTAAAGAAAACGCAAACGTACTCTATAAACTATTACTTGTCTTAAAAGTTAGTCAAAAAACACTTTTGCCAACCGAAATTTGCAACACTATGCTTTGTATTTGGCGTCTTGCTAAAGCTTTCAATTATGGAATTCTCTTTGCCGTTCAACTTTCATTTGGAGAGTGAAATTTATTATTAAAGCTTTCAATCATCGGATTCTCTTTGCCGTTCGACTTTCATTTGGAGAGTGAAATTTATTGCTGGTTTAGTTACCTTATTCATCTCAACAAGATCAAATTTTCTTTTCGAACACTTGCATACATTAAATATGATGTTAAATGCTTGTTGTATTGTATTCACTATTGTGTTTTTTTTTTCTTTTGTTTATTTTGAGGGAAAAAAAGATTTTCAAGTTAAAGAAAAGATTTAAGATAAAAAGATTTTTTACATACGAAAGTATCAATCTTCACTCTTCATTTTTATCTGATCAAATGGATGAGATTAATCTCAACAGTTTAAAAAACCCACTTTATCATTTTTTTAAAAAATATTAATATCTTTAAAACCCTTTAATTGCTATGCGAAAAAAATATATCATTGCGACGAGCATTTAATTATATTTCTATAGATAGGCATTTTGATATACTTTCGTCCAATTTTATTTTTTTTTTCATATTTTTCACGTTTTATTTTTTAAGTTTTTTCGTTTTTTTCACATTACTGAAATTTGCATTAAAAATCATATATGATTAAACACTAATTTGAATATCACATGTAATATTAGTATTAAATCATATATGATATGTAATATCACATGTGATATTAGTGTAAAATCACATACTCCCTCCGTCCCACATTAAGTGTCCACTATGACTTTTTTAAGTCTTTTTTCTTTAACTTTGACTTTAAATACTTTTGTTCGTGTTATATAATATTCGATGCATGATATATGAACGGATTACGTTTTTAAATGTGTTTTCATTTGTATAATTTTTATTAAGTATTGTATAACACAATCAAATATATTTAAGGTCAAAGTTGAAGAAAAAAGACTTAAAAAAGTCACAATGGACACTTAATGTGGGACGGAGGTAGTATGATATACATATCATATCACATGTGATATTACATATCAAATATGATTTAACACTAATATCATATGTGATATTCAATTTAGTGTTTTATCATATATGATTTTTTCATGCAAATTTCAGTAACGTAAAAAAACGAAGAAAAAAAAAACGAAAAAACGTGAAAAAATAATTTTTTTTCTTTTTTCAAAAGTATATCAAAGTGCCCGTCTATAAAAAGATAATTAAATGCTCGTCGCGATGATGTAAATATTTTCGCTTAACGATTAACGGTTTAAGAAATATTTAAATTATAAAAAATAAGTGAAATAATAAAATGTTTTTAATTTTAGTCGTTGATGGTAGAGACGAATCCTTTAATATTTGAGAAAATTTTGATATGTAAAATAACTCTCCTCAAAAGAAAATGGATTTGTTGATAGAAGTAACGTGAATTGATTAAATACAACGAATTCAAGTAGCATTGGTGTGAAAAGTTGCTATTTGTCCAAATTAAGGAACAAAACCATGAGTGTGAATAAACTGGATACACACTTATACATTCAAAACGATGAAATCAAATCAAATATCAAAAAAGAAAAAAAAAAGTTATGAAAATTAGAATTCGAATGGTATGTTTGGTAAAAATTGATTGTGCAGATGCTGGTGCTGGTGCTGGGTGCTGATGCTGTTGTTGCTGTTGCTGAAAAAAATTATGAAAAAATTATTTTTATAAGCTACATGAAGTAACTTTTTATTTTCAGAGATTATAGAAGATTATTTTTTTAATAATCTTTTATAAGTTCTGTCTGCCAAATAAAAATTATTTTTTGAGTAGCTTATTTAAAAAAAATAAACATAATTTCTTCATAATCTCATGTATCAAACATAGCCGAAAAGATATATTTTTTTTTTGAACGGCAAAATTTTATTAAAACTAGCAAGGCGCTAGAAAATTACAGAGAGTAAACCACTAAAGGGTTTTGAATCCAGTTGTTCTATGAGATGGTATGCGAATTACATCTTGAAGAGATATATTAAGATTGCCAATTTCAGTCATATACGGTATAGAAATTTTTGATACCATAATGAAAAATCTTAAAAACGTACAAGTTAAAGATAATGCAAAACATATTCCAGTCATGCGTTTTTATGAACTAAAGTTAATATTTGAAATTGGAACATGATATGTCTCTAAGTTTGATTGATTTTACTGTTTCACGTCCCATCAATCTCAGACCCAGTTACTGTGTAGTTTTTAAAAAGCATGTCCTACCCAATCACCCCATTATTTCCTAGCCATGCACCCCATAGACTTTGGGTCCCGTACGTACCTGGCGGCTGTACATTTTTTTATTTATTTATTTTTTTTTTTTAATTTAATTGTGTAGTGTTTAAGGTATATGTATAGTGTATTGTTTTTATATGTATAGTGTATTTAATTGTGTAGTATTTTTATATGGTACTCCCTCCGTCCCATAATAATTGTCCAGTTTGACTTTTTGAGTCTTTTTTGTTCAACTTTGACCACTAATATTTTTATTTGTGTTATATAGTATTTTATGAAAATTATACCAAAAGAAAATACATTTAAAACTCAATCAATTAATATATTTTTCATCAACTATTATATTATACAAATAAAAATATTTATAATCAAAGTTTAATAAAAAAGACTTAAAAAAGTCAAAGTGGACAATTATTAGAGGACGGAGGTAGTATTTATTTTACGTTATGTTTTTTTAATTGTGTATTTGTTTCCATTTAATTAAACAATAACAATAAAACATTAGACACTAAAACATTAAACAAGTACAACAACAAATGTTACTAATATTACAACGAAATCTACTCCACATGAATATTATTAATGTCATCTATAAGCTCATAGAGTATTCCACTCGACTGACATGCGTGATCAACTGGATTTCTTGCCAATTCCAGTGATGCCTCCAACGTCTTTATTCTTGCCTTCAACAAATTGTTTTGAGCCAATAGCATGTTGATCGTTTTATCTTTAGTTTCGCAGTTTGAGCACTGCGTTGAAGAAGAGGCTTGACCAAAGTACTTTTGTTGAAATACTTCCTTTCACATAAAGTATCGACACCCATAGTGTTCAGTCCCTGGCTGTTACATGATGAAACAATTATAAGAAATGTATTCTTAACAAACAAGTTATTGATATATTTACGTAAATAAGCAAACGTTTAATTATTTACCTTTGATAAAAGACATGCATAATACTCAGCACCACAAGTTTTGGGCTTGTGGGATGTTCTTTCAATTATAAATCCACATCGACAACGACACAAGAAAGGATTTTCTTGTTGCATCTGGCCAAAAGAATTTGTATAATTATTCACAACATAAATCAGTAATATCATGGTTCACAAAATTAGAAGCTTCGAATACATAAATAACCAATCTTGTTATAGATTAATAGTTGATACATGGTTCACAAAATCACAATATAACTAGAAACTAAGATCAATCACGCCCGAGGCGTAGTCGCTCCAATGATGCTGCCATCTGTCCTACACGAAACTCTAACTCTGAAATGCGTCTCCTCAATCCGGCAATCTCGTACTCGTAAACGCGAGACAGCTGTAACAAAAGATGAGGAAGAACCGGAGGACGGTGTATAAAATTCTCCTTATCTGCAGCTGGAGATATAGTTGGAGAGGGAGGCACATAAGATGGAGAAGAAGGCACATAATCCGGACTCTCAACACGAGCGGGTGTGTTGTTGACACAATGAATGTCCCTCCACTGAATGTCATCCGATTCCTGTAACAAAAGATGAGGAAGAACCAGAGCAGGAGCAGAAATCTGTAACAAAAGATGACGAGTCGTTTACTATAAATCAGTAATCGTTTACTATAAATCAGTAATCCGTAATCGTCTATACATGTTTTTTCGTTTACAATATAAATCAGTAATCGTCTATACATGTTTTGTCGTTTACAATATAAATCAGTAATCGTTTTCTATGTCCTTCTAAACATTCTTTGTCGTTCAGTAAACATGTGTGCCCATCTCGCGGCCAAGTCATTTCTGAACCATCTCCATTGTGGGTGAGTGACCGGGAGTGGTGAGTTTTCATCCAAAACCGCGTGAATGAAGTGAGCAGCTTGGTCTTCCCCCACACGAAGAATCACAACGGGGGACAATAGTTGTGTTGTATCTGGACCTCTCTCAGCGGAAGACACGTAACATATTGTGAATTGGATATGCATACAATGGGACGGTTAAGAGTTGTAGCAAAAGCCACGCCCGTGTCTGGCATAATGATCCAGTAACCGTAGGGTGTTGGACCTGATTCAAACCAATTCAGCGAGTTGACCATAGTTGTAAACCATACCCTCCCCCACATTTGCATGTAAACTTCCCGGTTACTGTCTACCTCTTCCTTGACAATAGCTCGAAGTCTGGGCCATATTCGTTCGTGATGACCAAGACCTATGGCAAGAGCTCGATACCCACAATTTCCATCACCTTCCACATTAACGATCCCTAGGATCCACCATCGGAAAAGAGGTGGAATTCAAGCCATAAAGTATTCGCTAATGTCATCTGGAATGTACAAGTCGTGTCTTAAATCGCCCTCGCTTACCTCTTCGTTCAAGTCTAGGACGTTAGAAGGCTCTCCCACGTATGAACTATGTCTCGCAGTTTCTTCATTTAAGTCTCGGACTTTTTAAGGTTTTGTATAGCTTCTGCGGTGCCCTGTGGGGGGGTTCTTTGTTCAAATCTGGGATATTTTGTTTAGCCTTGGATTTTTTGTCCTTTGCGCTCGGACGTCCACGAGTACTTTCTTTAACAGCAGGTTGTTGGGTTGAAACAGATTCAGGAGCGTATATACCTCTGAGCATGTTTAACATATTTTTCTTGACAAACGACGATGCTTTGGTAAAAACATTTTGGAATTTTTTCAGGCTCTTTAGGCCCTTGAGGCTTTTCAGGCTCTTGAGGCTCTTGAGTATTTCGGACAACAGGCCAGGGAACGCTTAGTGTTCTCCAAAAATTATCAACAAAATCAAGCGGAATAGGCAATCCTGTATTCGAAAAAAGTGACTAGTTAAAATTATCGGTATTGACGGGGAGAATAACTTGATAGGCATAAATTTAAAATGCATACCGTTTACTTGAAGGTAATACAGTTCGTGATAGCATGGTAAACCATAAACTAACCACAACTGATGACCACATTCATGTGGGTCCACATCCCGTTTACTTTCTGCGAGTATTAGTAGTAAAGCATCTCTTGAAACATTATACCGCAATTCGTTAAATAGTGTGCCCTTACACGCATGCAGTTTCTTGATTTTGCTTGTATTCAAAGAGGCTCGTATCGCAGTTTCTTGCGCAGCTATAATCTTGTCGACCGAACACAACAACGTGTCTAAGCTGGACTGTGTGGAGCCCAAGTATAACTTCAACAGCGCGTGTTGACTCTCAACTCTACATGTTGTTGTCTGGCCGAAGCTTCGATATTGATCGGTAATGTACGACACAAACATGCGGTCGTAATATTGCAGCCAGTTACGAAAATACCGCAAAACATCTGAGAAAACAAAGAATTAATAAAGTGAGAAAACAATTAGAGTAGTTATTTATTAAATAATAATAAAAAAATATATGAATAGGTAAGTACCCTGTTTTTGGACCAATAAATCCTGTAGGTGCTGATAATAGTGCGTGAACACATCTTCGGTCGGAGCTGTAACCATCAAATCCCATGTCCATCTAACAGACTCATACTCCTCTAGCGTATCGAATTTGTGTCTGCAATGCTTGAGCACATTTTGATTGATATGCTATCGACAAAGTAATTTGTTAGCGTTTGGGAATTCTTCTCTGCATGCCCCAAGCAACGCTAAATCTCTGTCGGTGACGATAACCCGCTGGTAATATTGTTCTTGTATCACCAACTTAACACATTCCAACACCCATTTGAAATTCGTGGTGCTACTTGATGTTTTGTCAACTGCTTCACCAAAACTAACTCATTTTCTTTTAATCGCATGGCCTATGAAAAACCATGGAACGAGTCTACAAAATCATGATTATGCCTCGGACACTTGACCCTCAAGATCCAACCATTCGTTTTAGTGGTACCAGTTCGACCTTTTATGAATTTCGCCAGTAATCTGAATGGGCAATTAATTTTAGCGGTACCAGTCTGCCGTTCAAGTTCATCTTCTAAACCTTCACGTGCAGACGTCCCATGTCTAGAACACTTAAATTCGATTGAGTACTTATAGCCCCTATCTGTTTTAGTTCTTCCTTTAACAATAAGAAAATCGTTCGCTTGAGCAGTAGATTGCACCCAATCAGTTAAAGCAACTTCAGTACCGAACACCTAAAAAATAAAAAACATAACTTTTATAACTTCATCACGGAACACCACCACCGCCACAGGTTGTCATGATTTCAATATCTGTGACAACTTTAGTATTTTTTTTAACAACTTTTGTATTTTTTTTAAAAATACAACTTTATAATACAACTTTTGTAAAACTTTTTTAAAAATTAAAAAATACAACTTTTAATAAAACTTTTGTAAAACTTTTATAAAAATTAAAAAATACAACTTTATAATACAACTTTTATTATAAAAGTTTTATAATATAACTTTTAATATAAAACTTTTATAATACATTTTATATAAAACTTTTATTTATAATACATTTTATATAAAACTTTTAATATACTACTTTTAAAACTACTTTTATTTTTAAAAAGATATAATACTTTTAAAAATAAATATACTTTTAAAACTTATTTGTTTTTTAAAATCTTTATAAAATGTATAAAAAAACGTGTGTGTATGTGTGTGTGTTACGTGTGTGGTTGTAAAGTGTGTTACGCGTTCTCTTTTTGTGGTGTTACCGTGTACGCGTTTTCTGTCTCTCTCTGAATTGATAACTCTGTCTCATCTCACTTTTGGTACCTCACTCTATCTCACCTGTTTCTCTTTCTCCCTCTAAAAATTTTAGATCCAAAAACATTTTAGATCTAAATACTTGATCTAACAAGTATAAAACTTGTTAGATCGTTGGTTGCATGTACAAATTTTAGAGAGATTGGTGATATCTGTTTTGATGGTATCTGTTTTGGTGGTATATGTTTCGTTTAAATTTTTAGATCTAAAAATTTTTTAGATTTTGAATCTTTTTATGATGTTGAAAAAAATTTGAGGTTGGTTTAAAAAAATGTTTGGTTTTCTTTGATTATCTAAAAAAATTTTAGATCTAAAAACTTGATCTAACAAGTATAAAACTTATTAGATCGTTGGTTGGTGTTATCTGTTTTGGTGGTATCTGTTTCGTTTAATTTTTTAGATCTAAATTTTTTTTAGATCTTGAATCTTTTTATGATGTTGAAAAAAATTTGAGGTTGGTTTAAAAAAATGTTTGGTTTTCTTTGATTATCTTACAAAATTTTAGATCTAAAAACTTGATCTAACAAGTATTAAACTTGTTAGATCGTTGGTTGGTGGTATCTGTTTCGTTTAAGTTTTTAGATCTAAAATTTTTTTAGATCTTGAATCTTTTTATGATTTTGAAAAAAATTAGAGGTTGGTTTAAAAAAATGTTTGGTTTTCTTTGATTATCTAAAAAAATTTTAGATATAAAAACTTGATCTAACAAGTATTAAACTTGTTAGATCGTTGGTTGGTGGTATCTGTTTCGTTTAAGTTTTTAGATCTAAAATTTTTTTTGATCTTGAATCTTTTTATGATGTTGAAAAAAATTTGAGGTTGGTTTAAAAAATATTTGGTTTTCTTTGATTATCTAAAAAACATTTCGATCTAAAAACTTGATCTAACAAGTATTAAACTTGATCTAACAAGTTAGATCGTTGGTTGGTGGTATATGTTTTGGTGGTATCTGTTTCGTTTAAGTTTTTAGATCTAAAAATTTTTTAGATCTTGAATCTTTTTATGATGTTGAAAAAAATTTGAGGTTGGTTTAAAAAAAATGTTTGGTTTTCTTCGATTATCTAAAAAAATTTTAGATCTAAAAAAATTTGGTATCTGTTTCGTTGATTATATGTTTCTTTATGTTTTGCAGGTTTGGGGTGCCTCAATAGCATGACCCTTGCTGGCTGCAGGGGTGATACTCTAGCCAAGCACCCCATTATTCACTGATTTGGTAATGCAGTTTCATTACTGGATGGTAAAGTGATCATTTTTAGCTCACTTTGCAACTTTAATGAAAAAAACTTGAGTGTTTTGGCATGGCACGTTTCATTACTGGATGGTAAAGTGATCATTTTAGCTCACTTTGCAACTTTAATGAAAAAACTTGAGTGTTTTGGCATGGCAAAACTGATGATTTTCTAAAAAAAAGGCAATGATGATTTTTTTTAATAAAAAACTTAAGAGTTTTGGCATGGTAAAACTGAATTTGCAGCCAACATGAGCTAAGAAGCTAATAATCTGAGCCTATTCTATAAGTTTACCTCTTGTGTGTCAAATGGTGAACTAGACATGGTTGTTGCTTGTGGTGCTGTTGCTTGTTGTCGTGGACTGTGACACTTGTGGTCCTGTTTTAGTTCTTGCTAGTTGTTGTTTGTTGTGGTTTTTGGAGATATTGCTAGTTGTGTTGTTGCTTTCTTGCAAGTTGCTGGGTAATGTTGTTGCTTATAAGGTAGAATGCCTGCACTTGTTTACTTTCTTGTGAACTTTTGCAGAAAGGGAATCGTACCTCTTGCACAATGAAAACGTGTTTTGTGCTTGGTTAGAGTTGTGCAGTTTTTAGACCTGTTGTGACTTGTGCAGTTTTGAGACATGTTGTGCAGTTTTGAGACATGGGGTGCTTGGCTAGACTGCTGTTGTGAACTTGTGCAGTTTTGAGACCTGAGACTGCTGTTGTGAACTTGTGCAGTTTGAGACCTGTTGTGACTTGTGAGACCTGTTGTGACTTGTGAGGCGATGATGATAACCGAAACCGAATGGACGGCAAAGTGAGGTTTATCTCACTTTGCAACCTTCGAATTTGAGCCTTTTTCAAAAAATTTCCGAGGCGATGATGATTTTTGAGCCTTATAATTTTCCGATGCGATGATGAAAACCGAATGGATGGTAAAGTGAGATAAAATCTCACTTTGAAACCTTCGAATCTGAGCCTCAAAAATTTTCCGACTACATTTTTTTCTAAAAAGTTATAAAACAAAAAAAAATACTTGTAAAAAACTAAAAAAACTTGTAAAAAACTTAAAAGTTGTAAAACAAAAAAAATTGTAAAAACAAAAACTTGTAAAAAACTAAAAAACTTCTAAAACAATAAATAAAAAAAACTTGTATCTTATATTTCTGCAAACCAAAGAACCCAAACCTCAATTTTTTTTATATTTTGGCACGGAAATCGAGAAAAACATTCCCCCAATCATTGCCAATAATTGGCAACCCCCCTATATTCTCACTTGCCAAGCACCCCATAGCCCTTTGGGGTGCCTGGGTAGCATGACCCTTTTAAAATGGCATGTGATACTTGCACCACTTAGAGCATGTACATTGATAACTCAAGTTATAAAATAACACCAGCCACGTCAGCGCCACATCAGCTTTAACATTTCACCTTAACATCCTCAAAAAACACCCGCATCAATAACATCCCAAGTTAAACTTTAACATTTCATATTTTCAATTTCAACCCCTAAAGTAAAACAAACACTTCATTTATTAAACTAAACATATCATTAAAATTGAAAACATATTACAATACGGAAAAAAAAAAAAAAAAGTTACAATGAAATAAAAAAACACACTGCAAATTAAACGTTACAACAGATTAAAGGAAATGACGAGAATACAATCTAGTGACGAGGTTGCAAGTTATATTTTTTCTTGATTCGTTCTTTTTCGTCATTGATCCAAGCCACGACATCTGGATCTTTGCCTTCAGTATCCGTCATCAAAAACTTCAACTCCTCCAACCTTGTTATTGTTTCATCTTTTTCCTGCTGGGCCCGATACGCCGCTACGGCGGTTTCACGTTGATACGATACTCGTTTGCCATAGTTTCGGTGAAATAAGTTGACGAGCTCGTTCCTCCAGTGCTTGCTCCTCCAGTACTTGTCGTGCTCTCGGATCTTGCTTTCTTGGTAGCACGTTTCTTTCCCATGGGGCGTGGTTGTTCATCATGACCAAACAAAGCCTCTTTTGTTTGGCTTGGGACATCGCCGGTTAAATCAACCGGTTCCGGCGTGTCCCATTTCTTAGAATGACGCAAAACCTCCCAAGCGTCATCGAGAGCAAACGGTGCTGCTTTGGTTTCCTCACGATACCATTGCTTTGCCCGTTTCATCACATCCGTCTCACTTTCCCCGCTTCGTTGTTCCCGTTGCGCACGTTTGTAATAAGAGTTGAACTTTGTGCATATGCCGTTCAACGTTTTCCACTTGCTTGACATCATATCCTTGTTGCGCCGTTGAAAGTTGAGTCTATTGAACTCATTTGTGACCGATACCAAAACGTATCTTTGGGTTGGCACTTTGCAACTTTCGGATCCTCCGAAACAGCTATGTAACACCTTGCAAGTAATTCTTCCTCAGCTGGAGTCCAACGCCCAGCAGCGAAAACTTCCTCTTCATCATCATCAATTGGTTCGGGCTCAGGGTCTTTGGGTTTTTTTTATTTTCGTTTAACACGACCTTTGTATTTTTTTGGAGGAGACGTGGGTGTCTCAGCAACATCATGTGTTTCACTTTGTGATTGTTGTGAGTGTTGTGAGTGTTGTGTGAATTGTAGATTTTGAAAGTTGGAGTTTAAGGTGCTTTGTTGGTTTTGTTGTTGCCAAAAGAGATATGTTTGATGTTGTTGCCACATTTCTTGGCTCCAGAAGCCTAGTGGGTTGGGAAGAGACATGTCGGGGTTTGAAGATGAACCCACGTTCGGGTTAGATGATGAACCCAGGTTTGAGGTATTCCACCCACCATCGAGAAGATTGAAGAATGTATCATCGTTGCCTCCAGACATTTTTTTTTCAGTGAATAAAAGATTGAAGATTGAGAGGATTGAGTAGTGGAAGTGTGAAAAAAATAGTGTTTTAGTTGGGTATTTATAGTGGTAAAAAAAGGTTTTTGAAATTTTTTATATTTTTTTTAGTAAAACTAGCCGTTAGGGTTGAAAATGTAATTTTTTTTAAAACTTAACGGTCACTAGCGGTTATAGGGTTAAAAGTGTAAATTTTTTGATTTTTTTTATTTATTTTTTATTTTTTTTTATTCGGCCCTCAACGGGCGTTTCCCAATTAACGCCGCCCATCCAACGGTGATAACGGCAGTAACGCCGTTATATGTTCAATAACGCCGTTATGGCGTTAGGAATGGACATGCTCTTATATTAATGCAAGCATTACATTTCATATTGTATCATATTGTACTATGTGTATTATTGCCGTGATTTTGTAGTGAAACAATCAAAAAATTTGGTGCAAGTATCAACTCTCTTTTCAAATGAGAGAGGTTATCCCCGCCCCTAATTTACAAGTGGCACTTTTTTTTTCATTTTTTTTTTAAATTTTGTTTATATTATAAAACTGTGAAACGGAAAGTGCAAAAAAAATATAAAGTTTTAATAAGTCAAAAGTATTAAAGTGTTAAAAAATACGGAACATAAACTCATAAAAAATTGTGTTGTAGTGTAAACAGGGGATAAAAGGGAGGTGAGGATTGTTGAAAAGTACAAAACATGTATGATAGGAGGATTGGTATAACATAACCTTTTTAAAATATATTTGAAAACTTGAAACTAAAAGGGCATTTGTTTGTTATAATTTGTCATAATTGGATATAATTGTAATTTGATTAAATTACTTAAGTTATTTGGTTCGCAGAATGAAAAGGATTGTAATTGATATTACATTATTTATTATTATTATTATTATTATTATTATTATTATTATTATTATTATTATTATTATTATTATTATTAATCACTTTATTTAAATATAATAGATTTAAAATAAATTAGTGGGAAGCCGAGATATTATCTGTGCCTCCACTTCTCTAGTTATAGCAAAGTTAATCCTACTAAAAGTATGAGTCGCAGAGACATGCCTCAATGTCTTGAGTCACAGAAAAATTCCGAATCCGCTTCAATAAAGTTACCGCATCCTTCTCAAGTTCCCCAAAAGAAGAGAATGAGAAAGGGAGAAACTCATATACAATATCCGCGCCCTTAGCCTCATACTTGACGTGTTTACGTCGTGTGACCTCAATCAACGCACGACCAGTCACAAAATCAACAATACTAGTTTGCGTCAAGGGCGATGACCCTGTCAAATCAACACATAGAACAAAATCAACAATACAAGTTTGCGTCAAGGGTGATGACCCTGTCAAATCAACACATAGAACAAGCCCTACATCCTACAAGTAGAGCAACACATCAGCGGGACGTAAGGTTTTATTCCTTTCTCCACTAAGCCCAATATCAACTTCTTTACGAGCCGAAATCCCAGACCGAGAACATATGTCAACAAGGATATCTCGCACCATGTTATGCCGATGTTTAATACAATAATACCTGCGCACAATACAACATGGTCCCCATAAATATCCCCCGTAAAGACTTTGGAATAAGCTGAACACGACATATGAACAAAGAATAGGGGAATACCTAGCCGATAGCATAACAAACACCTGTAGGTCCTAGCATTCATAGTCTGTCCCAACCCAGATATCAGAACCACCCTAAGCCAGTCTGAAGTGTAATCTTCCATTTGAGATTTCCATAGCGCCATCTATCGAGTATATAAGGAAAAAGTGGATTCAGCCATTTGGGTAACACCCCTGTAAAATATATATCTGTCAGTTTCTTCATGAGTTTGGGGGCAGCGATCTCACTTGGATTACTCAAAAGGTCCATCTTCTTTTTTGAATTAAAATCACACAAAGCATCATCAAAGAAAGGCCCATAAGTTACAATACCAGAATATCGGAGCAGCTTAGTTTGTAACCTAGCAGATTAGAGTCTAGAGGCAACGAATGCATAGTTCAAGACATTACATGTAGAGTAAACACCAAGCCCCCCAAATTCAAAGGGTAAGGTGGCAAGCCTCCATTGCCAATCACCAAAACCTGGTCTAGATTAAGTGACAATACGCTACAAACAAGAACGAAGTGCCACATCAAATGAACTCTGAGCACGCTCAAGACCTTGGGAGAGCATGTGCGCATAGAAAAGTATAACTTGGAAATACCGGCACAGGCACGAAGGAGCAACCACCCACACTGAGGGTCATTAATATTAGCAATAGCACCCATAAGCTCGATAGTTTTAGCAACCCATTTCATAACAAGTTTACTACTAAAATCAAAGTCCATACTAGCAGGCCTACCCAGTAATTTAACACCGTGCAAAGGTAGGGAAATATTAGGCGGAAAAACACCCACAAACCTGCTTCTGAGGTCTTCCTTTGGCTAAAAAATCTCAGTTTTATCAACATTGAGTTGCAAACCGCAACGAGGTCCATCCACCATATTATTATTATTATTATAAAAAATGTATTCTTACCTGATAAACTTTATAAGGCTGCATCAAAACTTAATAATAGAAACCCATGGTATACTGTTTTTTTAATAAACACACAAAATTTACAGTAAAAATAAAACATTATATTATCCAATTATGAATATTGTGAAATAATTCTACAGTCAAACTATTTAATAAAGCATATGAACAAGTATATGCAATTCTTAATACAAAATAGCAAAAAACCCTTAAATTATGCTATTATTTATATAATTATACCATCAAACTGTTTAATAAAGAGAATAAACAATTAAATGCATATCTTAATACACAAATACATAACCGTATATATATGTCTTGCTACTCACAAACTAATACATTGGTTTATTTGTAGTCCCTCAATCATATTTTATACCTTTAATTTTCCATGTTGCAATCTTTAAAAAGATTTTTTATATTATCCTATTATAAATATAATTTGGGTGTTACCTAATGGCACAAGAGTTATAACAATAGAAAACGAACTCTAATTGAGTCGTTTTAAAAGATTTATAATTCGAATTATATAAATATCAAAGTTTACAAAATGAGGTCCCAGTAGTTTCAAGGTTTACAAATTTCATTAGTGAATTTTCAAATAATAATAAAATTATTAGCCTTCTTGATTATCCGTGCTCCTCCGTGTCAGCCTAGTTCATTATGGACCTGAGATAAACATGTTAAAGTATCAACACAAAGGTTAGTGAGTTCATAGAGTGTGTGGAAATTGTTGGGAATTCTGCAAAGTAGGAATTCTGCTGAAAATAACGCGGAAGGAATCTGCTGAAGTACATGGATTCTGCTGAAGGAATCTACTGAAGTACATGGATTCTGCTGAAGAAGGGATTCTGCTGACGTTATATTATAGTATAGTTGGTTTCTACGGATATAGATATTCCGTATATTTATTAGTTTGTTAGGATATGCATGAACTATTTTAGGTAGTGATATGCATTTATTTTATATTATTGTCTATTTAGGGTTCCTTGTATAAAAGGAACTGATGACTTTTGTATTTAGATAACTCTTGAGAAAAACATTCCAGGAAAACATCTTGAGAGAGAGTTATAAAGATCCATAGAGGATCATTGTTTTATGAGAAAAACCTTGTTGGTAACTTTGATTGTGTCAATTATTATTCCGATGTGCATATTCAATCATTCTTATTATTATACCCTAGTTGAGTCCGGATCTTGGATTCTACAATTGGTATCAGAGAGGGTGGCTCTCGATCTAGGGTTTTTAAGGTTTTCTCGGTGGATCTTGGATTACTGCTGGTATGTGAAGTGATTGGCTCGTTATTATTCCGTGGGGTAGGATGTATATTACAGTGGGCATAACAAGTGATTGGCTCGTTAAGTGTTGATCACGTGGGTTCCTCGCTTTATTTCCTACTGATATATTTTTCGAGGTGTACTGATTGATTAATTTGGTATTGATTGGCTGTTGGTTACTGCCAGCATTCATTTGGTTCTTGCTATCACATAACTTTACTGCTGTTATCACATAAAATGGCAGAATTTGATAATAATAGGGATGATGGTATGTTTCCTTATTTGATGAATGATGAGTACGAGGTCTGGGCTAAGAAGATGCAACACTGGATCATGAATAATGATATGAATATCTGGAAGGTGATCCAAAATGGCAACAGTTTGAAAAGGACTGGAAACGATCAAGATGGAAAAATCTTTATTCATCCTCCAACGACTGCAGATGAACACATTGCTGTACAAAGAGAGTCAAAGGCCAGAACTACTTTGCTTAAGTCTATTCCTGCTGATCATGTAGCATATTTACGTTATATGGATGATGCAAGTCGTATATGGAATGCACTCAAAGCAAGGTATGGTAAAAAGGCTGAATTCAAGAAGATGAGCAAGGAAGCTTATGCTAAAGGTGATGCTGAAGAATTTGCTAGTCCACAATTTGCCTCGATGGGCCTCTCTCAGGTACATAATTGTGTGTTTGGTTGTAGTGAAAGATACAATGAACTAAAAGTAGCCTATGATGAATTGAAACCTAAATATAATGAATGCTATGCTGAAGTTGAGGCTTATAAACAGGCTTTAACAACATTAGAAAGACAAAAAGTTTGGTTTCAAAAGAATCAACTGGCTTATGATGAAAAAATAAGGGTGTTGCAAAGTGATTTGGATTGTGCTAAAATTGATTTAAAACGTACTGAGAAAGAAAAAGCTAAGGTGGTTGCTGAAAACCAAATGCTAAAAGAGAAACTAGATGAGGAAGTAGCTAGACATAAACAATAGTTAATATCAGGTAACAATCTAGCTAGAGAGATCTATAGTAGTCAATCTAAAACCTCTGCAATAGGTTTAGGGTTTAAAAAGTATGTAGGGTTAGAAGCTAGGAATGATGGGCGTAAAACTACACCAGCAGGTTTAGCTAATTATGTCAAAGAAGGTGAACTACATGCTGTACCTGGACCTATTAGAGGAGAACATATGCCCATTGACTTGTCAATCACAGTTGACTTTGATGGACCACACCATCTTTATGGAAAAAAGTCAAAAGACTTGCCAGACCTTGATTCTTCATCTAATGACTTTGTCTCTTGTTCTAAAAGTGACAAGTTGTCAGACCTAAAGTCCACTGACTATGCCTCATGTGATTCAAGTGAAAAGTCTGACTCATCTAGGCACACACCCAAGACCACACCCAAGTCCAAAGTAGCTAATGATGAGCCCAAAACTAAAGCAGTTACTTATTCCGTTAAACACAATTTTGCTCCTAGTTCTGTTTTTGATAAGTTTATGTGTAATAAACAAAGTTGTGTTAAGAATAAGTCTTTTAAGAAGAAATCTTGTTTTGTGTGTGGTAGTAAACTCCATCTTATTAAAGATTGTGATTATCATGAGAAAAGGATGGGTGTTTCCAATGGCCAATAGACCTTTAGACCCACATGGACTAATGTTGCTAGTATTCCCCCATTTGTTCCCAAAGCTCACATGTGAGAGCGGGTAAACCAACTCCTACTGGTAAGCCAAAGGTATATGCATCTGTTTCTCACAGGCTTAATAGGCCTTTTCCAGTTCCCTCTGGTGGAGGATATTCTTCACCAGTTACTACTGGTTGGTGGACCAGTAATGCTAGACTTATGCCCTATAGACCTACAAGCTCTTATTTTCACTCATATACACCTTATGTATCTCATATGAATATGGCAAATGGTGGAGTTAGAGTGGCAACTGCTGTTAAGCCCTCAAAAGCTTCTTCTTGGAAAACTCAAAGGAAAGGTTCATTCTAGGTACCCAAGAACAATAATCTTTGTCAGGTGCATTGATTGAGGGGAGGCATAAGCCTAAGGGGAGGCTTATTGTTGTATTTTTGTATTCTAACCATTTTTGCAGCTGTTGGATCCTCTTACGCCTAAGGGGAGGCTTAGTGTTTCTGCTGACACTACAACTGTCTTTGGTTTCTGCTGCTGCTTGATGGTATATTTCACATATTTTGGTTATTTTTATTCTTTCTTTATTTTAAATTTATTAAAAAAAAATCGTATTATTTCTTTTGTTTAGTGAAAAAAAAAAAACTCTAACCTGTCTGTGTTCAGTTTCTACTTTTTCTTGCTTGCAGGTTTTGGTGTTGGTTAATTACCACACAACTAATGGTTTTCATCTCACCATGTCTTTCTGACACAAGAGTTGACTAGCCCACAAGATTATGGCTTGTGGTAAAGGCTGCGGAAATCCATAAATGGTAATCAACTCACCATGATGATGACGGCATTCCATAAAAGAGTTGGCTAGTCCAAAAGCAAACGGTTTTTGGTAAAGACATCTCAATTCGTTGATAGTCTGTAATGGTTTGCTCAAAATCATAGGGTACTCAACTCACCCATGCTTCATTGCTGAGAGTTGAAATGGTCATCAATTCACCATGGTTGCTGCCCTATTGGGTGACCAAAGGATTGGCTAGTCCTGAGCAAATGGCTACAGATAAAAACATTCCAAATCCGTTTATAGTTGCTGATTTGCTTATAAATCAGATGGTTATCAGTGTACCATAGTTTTCGAACTTAAACATTTGGCTACTCCAGTAGTGATGGCTATTGGTAAAGAGACATCAAATCCATTATTTTCAATGATTCACCTCTCACAGGAGTTAACACACCTGGATGTGATGAGAATAGTATGAAACTAATATGTTTTGATGTACATGTTGTCATTTGTTGCTGCAAAGATCTGGAGTTTCACAATTTTGCCATCATAGAGATGTGATTGATTGGTTCTTTGTTGTTGATGTTCGAATACAATCCTCTTGTTTTGAAGTGTTAAAGATCTATCCAGAAACTGGAACTTAACCTAGTCAAATTCCAGTTTAGGGGAGGATTGTTGGGAATTCTGCAAAGTAGGAATTCTGCTGAAAATAACGCTGAAGGAATCTGCTGAAGTACATGGATTCTGCTGAAGGAATATGCTGAAGTACATGGATTCTGCTGAAGAAGGAATTCTGCTGAAGTTATATTATAGTATAGTTGGTTTATACGGATATAGATATTCCGTATATTTATTAGCTTGTTAGGATATGCATGAGCTATTTTAGGTAGTGATATGCATTTATTTTATATTATTGTCTATTTAGGGTTCCTTGAGTATAAAAGGAACTGATGACTTTTGTATTTAGATAACTCTCGAGAAAAACATTCCAGGAAAACATCTTGAGAGAGAGTTATAGAGATCCATAGAGGATCATTGTTTTATGAGAAAAACCTTGTTGGTAACTTTGATTGTGTCAATTATTATTCCGCTGTGCATATTCAATCATTGTTATTATTATACCCTAGTTGAGTCCGGATCTTGGATTCTACAGAAATAATTGTGGAAACCTTGTAAAAATCATCGTATATGTAAATACTAAATGTAGTTTATAAAACCTTCAAGTGTATGACTATAGCACATAAATACAATAACACATAGATATAGTGTTTTCGTGGCCCTAAGTTACAAGCACTGAAGTCTTAAGTTTTCTAGTTTCTACTTTCTGGTATCTGCTTAATTCATGATTGTACTAAGTCTGTTGAATTGTCATTGTATCAAGTTGAATCGTGGGTTAAGTTATTTTATACACATAGTCGTCTCATCCCATTCTTGTAGATGTTAATGTCGTAGGTTATCGAAAATCAACCGGTAGGGGGCTACCAATCTTTCTGGTTAACCTTTAACCTCGTACCAATAGAAATTGGCATAATCATTTTGGTTAATCTTTAACCTCGTACCAATAGAAATTGGCATAATCGTTGCATCGTTCTGGTTAATTTATAACCTCAAGCAAATAGAAATTGGCATAGTAGTCGCAATCATAGCCTAGTAGGAAATTTGTTGTTGCACCTAGTATTTATTGCGTTTGTTTGTTCTAACTGAGTCAACTTAATGGTTACACTAATCACAATAGATATAACCATAATATTCGTGTTCACTACACATAGTGCTTAATGGTTCATGGTATAGAAACTCTAAGTATGAAAATATTATTATTTAGCATAAATAAACATTTAGTTCAGATAAAATATACAGTTTGAAAATTATCGAGATTGAAATCAAAAGTATTTGAGCATGTATCTCCCCCAAAATATTTATAAAACAAGTATAAAAACGGGGCTATGACTCACCGTGAGTTTGATGATGTTTAGTGAGAAGTGAAAGTGGTGGTCGAGTCGTAAAAACCTCTACGAGCAACCTATAATATGGCTTCGTGTCTTAGTTTATGGAATAATAACGTGAAAGTATAAACGAGTCTATATATGTCACTTACATTGATCATGATGCTTTATATGATAGTTTGAGTATGTCGTTTTTATATAAATGGTTTATGAAACATTTGTAGTTTATATAACTCGTACTACTATTCGGGCCATCATAATCCAGAGGTTATGTAGTAAACGTTCGAGGAGCTAGGACACTTTAATTCGCTCGTCGATCCGTTTACCCAAATGAAACCCCTCACATGAAGCTCCCTAGTATTGTAGTGGTTAATATAGAAAACATATGTTTTTCTTCTTCGATTCTATGACACAAGTGTTTAAATAGTCATATGGTTTACAAAATAGGTTTGGTAATATTCCGTAAACGGGTTTTTGGTTGATTTCAATGTTTAAAAAAAGTTATAAAGTCTTTTGGTCATGGTAAATAACTCAAAGTTCTCATCGATTACAAGAGTTACAATTTATGAATATGGTCAAAATGGTTATAAGTTGCGGAAAAAGGGTAAAACGGTCATTATTCCCGTCATTTGAGAAAACACTATTCCAAGGGTCAAGTGTACGATTTTATTTTATGGAAATAACTCTTATATGTTAGTAATGAAGTTTGGTAAGTTTGGTAAATTATCCAGTTTGGGAACTAGGTCATTTAAGAAAAGATTTTTGGAAAGTTTATGTCTCGGGTCTAAAATAGTTCGCAATTTCAGCCCTTGTCGTGCGTTTTTCGGACCCGTGCTCCAAAGATTTTGAAGAAAACGTCGTTCCAGACAACTTTCGTGTTTTAACTTTTTGATGAATCGGACAAGAAGTGCCTCGTTTTCCGTGTTCTAACTTTTCGTCACAGAAAGTTTCCAGCTTTTAGTTTTTTAGGTTTTGGTAACTTCATTTGGCCGTATCTCTTGACGCGTATACTCATTTTGGGAGATTCAAATTGCTATGGTTTTGTTTTGATCTCATCTACAGTTGTATGGATTCATTTAATGTCTTAGGTTCATGGTTTGGTCAAGTTTTATAGCATAACTCTATTTGTTTCATTAGTTTGCTAACAAGGTTTTATATAACATCATAAGCAAGTTGTACTTTTGTTTTAAGAGTTTGTACAACATTATCAATATAACAAGCATATATATAGCATATATAAGTATGAAAACATAGAAATAAACATGAGTAAGAGCTCTCTTCCAAGGATTGGTGTTGGAATAGATAATAAAAACAAGAACTAGGGCCTTTCAAAAAAAAAGAAAAAAGAAAAAAAAAATATATGCGAAACCTAAAGCTTCAACAACAACTCTAGCTTCAATATTTCAGCCCATGACTTGCAAAACTCTTGCTATCAACTTAGGGTCTCTTGAAATATTTTGTTTGAAAACTTCTCTTAGAATATCCCTTGTGTAGCTTTTAAATGATCCATATAATGAAGGAATTTGTACTTGTTTTTAGGTAGGGAATAACAAGATCTTCAAGGGTGATGTGAAACTTGTTAATCAAAAATCAAAGAATCAATGTGTTGGGGTTTTATGGTGGCTGTTTTTTAGAAGAGAACAAGAGAAGAAGTGAGTTGTTTCTAGTCACAATAGATGAGAAGTATATATGGTGAAATGAGGAGGTTAATTCTTAAAATATTTTCAAGTCTTAGTTAGTAAGTTATGACACATGTATCTAACAAATTCAAGACTTATCACCAAGGCTTGGTGAATCACTAAAATTTCGTCCATGGTCTATCTTGGATGACTAGGTATGAGTTTTGATGTTATCTTGCTTTTACAGAGTCAGTTTTGGTCCGGGTAATCGCTAATAGTAAGTCGTAAAGTCACGAAACTTAAAATCGGGTATCGTAAAAATATGAAACTTGTAAAAATGATTAAACTTATCATTATACTCCATACTAATAATTAAATTGAGTGATAAGTTTAATGAATCGCGTAAACGCTGTTAAAACTGGAAACGTAGGTTTAAAACGCGTAAATTGCGTAAAATGCAAAATCGGAAAATGTAAAATTCCAAAATTCTTGGGAATGTCGTAGGATGTGAAAAACACATATTTATATTGTTTGTAATATTGTATGGACATATCGGGATGTTTGAAAGACGTTTAAAACTAAAAGTAATCAGACACGGTTTTGTGAAATCGGTTATGAATGGATTCAACATACGTTGTCAGGACAACTCGAAGAGTATCAACTCTCTTGTCATGATAAATGAAAAAAAATCAAGATGAATAGTAAAAGTGAATATTAAAAGTTAGAGATTGGTTAGTAACTTGAAAATGCTAATTGTTACAGTCTCCACCCGTTAAAGGAACTTCGTCCTGAAGTTCAGTTTGTGTTAAAGGTTGAAGCAATTTTGGTGAACAGATGTGGTTACTTGCGGTTAATTATTTATAGAATAACTAGTGATGTATTTTGATTCGTCTTTTTGGAGTATGGCGTAGGATGAGGCTGACTTTTACGTGGTAAAGGTAGAGTAAGAGTCTGATTAATTGTGATACTCTATCGTATGAATACTTATGAATTGCTTATACTTACACGAAATTTGCTTTTAGGATATAGTTAGGAATCAACCCGAACATAATTCTAACATAACTAATCTCAGTATTGCAAAATTCATATCTTAGTCGAACACAGGTGATCAGGCTATGTCCCACTGTCCCTAAGTTAAACATAGTTGATCATACTATATTTAACCGAGGTTCAATGAATTTTTAAATACTCAGCTTAGTTATACTTGTAATATGTCCAAAGCTCTTGAGAAAATCCCACAAAGCAAAGGTGATGTTAAACCGTTCAGTTGCAAGTCCCGCTAGGGGTGAGCAAAACCGTCTGACTCCCGAATTCCGTCCCGATCCCGAGTCCCGAATCCTGTCCCGAAACCGAACCGATCTCAAATGGGTCGGGACTCGGTTTGTGTTTTTCGTTTAGTCAGGATTCGGGATAGTCGGGATCGGGTCGGGACGGGCTGAAAACCAAAAACAACAAACAGAACCGATCAAACCGACCGATCTCGTCCCGTCCCAACTGTCCCGAAACCGAACCAAGCTTAATCGGGTGGGGACTCGGTTTGTGTTTGCCGGCTTGTCGGGATTGGGTCGGGCCGGGTCGGGAGCGGCCCGATGCTCAGCCCTAAGTCCCGCCCATACAAGACTTGTAACCTATGTTTTAACATTCCATTGCATAGAAGATAATATGTGTAGATACGTGTGGAAAGGAAGTTTTAAGTAATTCTAAAACATTCCATACTTGGCTAGGATCGTAATAGAGACCAATGTAAGACTTACAGTGTCTGAGAATGTAATAAAGACCATTGTAGGAGTTACAGTGTTTGAGGATGTAATAGAGACCACTGTAAGACTTACAATGTCTGAGGATGTAATAGAGACCACTGTAGGACTTACAGTGTCTAAGGATGTAACAGAGACTACTATAGGACTTACAGTGTTTGAGGATGTAATAGAGACCACTGTAGGACTTATAGTTTCTGAGGATGTAATAGAGACCACTGTAGGACTTACAGTGTCTGAGGATGTAATAGAGACCACTTTAGGACTTACCGTGTCTGAGGATGTAATAGAGACCACTGTAGGACTTACAGTGTCTAAGGATGTAATAGAGACCACTGTAGGACTTACAGTGTCTGAGGATGTAATAGAGACCACTGTAGGACTTACAGTGTCTTGAGGATGTAATAAAGACACTGTAGGACTTACAGTGTCTCAGGATGTAATAGAGACCACTGTAGGACTTACAGTGTCTGAGGATGTAATATAGACCACTGTAGGACTTATAGTGTCTAAGGATGTAATAGAGACCACTCTAGGACTTACAATGTCACTGTAGGACTTACAGTGTCTAAGGATGTAATAGAGACCAGTGTAGGACTTACAATGTCTGAGGATGTAATAAAGACCACTGTAGGACTTACAGTGTATGAAAAAAAAATGAGACCATTGTATAAATTTACAATGTCTAGGAAGTAGGAAAGACCATTGTAATCAGTTACAATGTCTTGGAGGAAGTTTCGTAATCCTAAAATGCACGAGTAGATACATGATTTTGAAAAACAAATATGATTGTGCACTAATGCCTTAGAATAGGTATACGGAGACATGTTTAGTACATCGTTTAAATAAAATGATCGAAAGTATATTAGTGTATATATATCAATATACTAGTATTTTCGTGTAGCGTAACATGCCTAAAAGTCACATAATTGTCTGGAGGATGGAAGGCACGGAGAGCGAAAGGCTATAAATCGTTTTTATTGAAAAGCAGTAATAGTTTATGTTTCAATTAGACCCGTTTCTCTATAACTATAGCTCTTATACCAATCTATAACACGCCCAATTTCGTGAACGCAGGGGAACTCAAACAGGGTGTTACTTCATGGCACAACAGTTATAACAATAGAAAACGAACTCTAATTGAGTCGTTTTAAAATATTTATCATTCGGATTATATAAATATCAAAGTTTACAAAATGAGGTCCCAGTAGTTTCAAGGTTTACAAATTACATTAAATGAATTTTCGAATGATAAAAAATTTTATAGCCTTCTTGATTATCCGTGCTCCTCCATGCCAGCCTCGTTCATTATGGACCTGAGATAAACATGCTAAAGTGTCAACACAAATGTTGGTGAGTTCATAGAGTTTGTGAAAATAATTGTGGAAACCTTGTAAAAATCATCGTGACCAGTATATGTAAATACTAAATGTACTTTATAAAACCTTCAAGTGTATGACTATAGCACATAAATACAAAAACACGTAGATATAGTTTTTTCGTTGCCCTAAGTTACTAGCACCAAAGTCTTAAGTTTTCTAGTTTCTCCTTTCTGGTATCTACTTAGTTCATGATTGTACTAAGTCTGTTGAATTGTCATTGTATTAAGTTGAATCGTGGGTTACGTTATTATATACCCATAGTCGTCTCATCCCATTCTTGTAGATGTCGATATCGTAGTTTATCGAAAATCTACCCGGTATTTCTGAAACGCCCAAGAGACCCAAATTGTGGTGAGGATCACTGCTGCAATAAGATTCTTCCGTTTTGCTATCATGTTAGATGATTCAAGCCAAGAAAAAATGTTCGTAGTGGAATTTATACGAAGATGTGGAATCTGTAGCCAAACTTCAATCGCATTCCATGTTCTGGCCACCACGTCACAAGAGGAGAAAATATGGTTTATACTTCCGTTTCCAACGAGCAGATCAGATACAAGCCACCTCGTTGTTTGTTTATGAGAGTTCTGAAATTGTGTTGACGTTGGAATCATCAAAAGAACACATACATTTATGTAAGTGATTACGTAGAAATCATCTCGTACATTATCGGAGTTGCGATAAAGGAGTCGGAGATAACAAGGATGAAGGAGATGAGGCCGTTGACGAGGATGACAGTTAATAAATAACTCATCGTTCATTGATTTTCCTTTTACGATTTAACAAAAAGAAAATAATATAATAAAATACTAGTTTAATTATTTTTAAGATTACCTACTTTGTCAAATACTTTTCTAAATCACAAAGGGTCACCTTAAAAAATCTGTCTATAGGTGTCCAGGAAAAAAATATTTCTTAAATTCTGATTACTTATAAACGTTGTGGGTATTACTATATTTTGTGTAGTCCACAATTCTCCCTCGCAAGTTTTTTTAGTTCACCATTCTCCACCACAAGTTTTCTGCATTTTATCTATTTCTATTTATTTTTTACTATTAATTTAATAATCAAGCTTTATAACCAATTCTAAAACTATTATATTTTTTAAATTAATTATATATTTTATCATTCCTCTTTTTAATTCATACATATACCTATTTCATATACCACTAACGAACCAGAAGGACCCTAAAACTTTATACAATTAGGGTGCGTTTGGTTCGCAATATGTTTTGAATGGAATTGTAATCTGTTAAAAGATTTGTAATTTAAATCAATTGTAATTCATAGAGTTGGAATATCTTGTAATTGTAATGTGTTTGAATTATAATTGATGTATTCTGTCACTGTGTTTGATTGCAACTCAATGTAATTTAATTCAAAAAAATAAATATAAAAACATAAAAATAATAATAATAATAATAATAATAATAATAATAATAATAATAAATAAATAAATAAATTAAATAAAAAAATAAAAAAATAAAATGATAATAATAATAATAATAATAATAATAATAATAATAATAATAATAACAACAACTAATAATAATAATAATAATAATAATAATAATAATAATAATAATAATAATAATTCAAACCAAGCTCCATTACGACCGGTCAGACTCATTTGATACTCTCTATTCAAAATTTACACAAGACAACATCTTACTCCTTACGTTTCAAAATAATTGTCCGCATTTAATTTTTGGGTTGTTCAAAATTAATTGTTCACTTTCAAAAATAGATAACGAATTTAAATCGAGTTTAGTATATCACCCTAAACTGATGTTATCATTACAAATTTAAAAAAAAGTTACTGTCTAAATTAATTACTTGAGTGTAAAATTGTCAATATGCAAAAGAAAGAAATAGAAAGTTGTAGTGATGATATTTTTTATTTTGTGTATTTTTTGTTTGTTGATAATTATTTTAGAACAAATGAAGTAATATATAACCCTGCTCTGTATCAACTAATAGTTAGTTGAAGGTATTATATTTTTAATATTTCGTCTGCTAGTATTTTTGTTTCATCTTTATTTGAATCATTTTAGATTTTAATCATGTAGTTTAAAATTTTAAAAATATATTGATCAACTCTAATTCACTATTTATGAACAGTAAATTTTGCTAAAAAACGAATTATCTCTTAAACAGTTAAACTTATTAAACTTTATATTATGCATCATATTAAGTTTAGCACACCCTTAATTAAACTATATATTTTTACTCATTTTTCAAAAACAATAAAAGGGTTAGAAAAAACATTTATGTAAATGAGGGGATATGTTTTAATTGAGTTAATCAAAGAAAAAAGACATAAATTATTGCAAAAGCTATCAATTAAAATACATCACCTTTTTGTAAATATTTTTTTATAAACCTTTGTAATTGTGGCATAGCTCTTAAAATATATACGCTTTCATAAAGGACGATCCATTCATGCAACTCTTGTAGCCAGTACGATTCAGCCATCTTCTATAACTTTTCTAACATGTGCATTCATTGCAAAGAATAAGGTGATTCCAAATGTTACAACCAATTATTATTACTTTCCACACGTTTCCTCTCCCTATCACCACTTTTTCTTTGTCTAACTCCTATGCAACTTGGCAACATGCAAGTATATACATGATATGTTATTATTTTATTTGTGATAATGTTATTATTTTATTTATGAGAGAATTACATATATATCTTTACAAAATCTCAAAATTACATATATATCTAACTTAAATTTATAATTTATATATATATCTTTTCAAAAGGCATATATATATATATATATATATCTAACTTAACTTAATAATTACATAAATATCCTTTCTAAACCTTTGTAGTTACATATATATCCTTCTAAATCTCTAATATATTATATACATATCTAAATAATTATTTAATATAACTTTAAACTCTAAATTATGGTAATTATAATTTTCAAATTGCAACAATCACATTTGTTTTAAGAGTAAGATGTCACGAGGTTTAAATAAACTATATGACCAAAAACAATATATCAAAGAAATATTTAACCTTAAGAAAAAAAATCACCTTATCTCATATATAATACGAATACCTAAAACAAACTCATCAAAAATATCATGATTGTTATATAATTATAAATTATAGATAAAATATGTTTACACTGAAAGCATATATACTACTGCCAACAAGTTTATAAATAAAAAAATATATTTAAGAAATATTTTTTTATAATTATAATTGTCATATATTCTAGAGTTGTAAATTTAAATAATAGTTATTTGGATATATATGACATATTTATGGTTTAGCAATGATATATATGTAATTATAAGTTTATATTGAATATATGCAATTTTTAATCCTTTGAAAGAATATATATGCAATTAAAAGTTTAAGTCGGATATATACGTAATTTTAAACTTTTGCAGAGATATATATGCAATTCGCCCGTTATTTATTATGATAATCATTGGATATCAAGATACGAAATTTAATTTTATAAGCGTAAACTCTTATCAAGAGAAGAAGTTTATTTCCTTCTACAAAATGTCACATAGTCATGAATTGATAATTGTAAGGTTGCGTTTGGTATGTTGCCATTAATCACAATGGGTATGAGTTTGGATATAAGGTGGGGTTCACAGGTATGAAAGTTTCATACCTTGCCTTTTTGAGTATTATGGAGTATGAATGATATGTATCTTTTAATTCCATATTTGAAAGATACACATCTTAATCAAACACTTGCAATCATATCCGATATGATTCACTCATTCCATTCTCCTCTACCAAACGCACCCTAAATATTTAACTACGCAAAACTCTCTAACTAAAATGATTGCAACAATTCTTACTTCTTTTACTTTACTTGATGAGTCTTGCAATGTGTTTATAAGGATCAACAATGTTAAAAAGCAATCAAGTTTTAACCATATTGATCGATTAATAATAGTATCGATACAATTGTTTATATATAATATAAAAGAAATGAGAAACTCAAAAGTCAAATAAATTAAAGTAGCGATTTGATGGACTTTTTGGTCATGATAAGAACTTAAGAAGTCAATCATGTGGTTTAGGGCGGAAAGCCCTTGAGAAGTCAAATTGGCATGGATATAAAAAACAAATCAAAATTTGTTTTTGTATTTTTAAATGTAGTTGGTTTTGGACTTTTGGTGAAAGATTTGTGGAATATTTAACATATAAAAGTATCCCACAATAGGATGTGAAAGGCTCGGGTCTAGTTCGTCCAAGCTAAGATCGATTTTGGTCATCATCGCACTTACGATCGGAAAGTAATGCCTTAACTCGTGAGCATCGCATGAGACGTTACTATGAGATCCTACTTAGCATATTTTAAATCCGTGAATGAAATACATTTCATACTAAAAGGAGTCATTAGCTAATTATCATGGACTTTTGGCGAACTATCCCAATGACTTGAGGATGTAAAACATTCGACTTTTTTTCTCACTGGATTTAGACTTAGTTTCAAGTTACAGCGTAAAAGTGTAATGTTGTGTACTAAGGTCAAGTTCAGTGGGAGGTAAAAAAGATGACTTATTGGCCGAGATGGTAATTTTCAGCTCCAACTTGAAATAGACTGGAGAGAATGATATTTTTCATGGGCCCCTTGGGTGAAAAAGATTTGTGAAAAACATGTCGATACGACTAAGTGTATGTGACACTATGGGAGAACAAATCGAGTATCACGAGAAGAAAGGAAGAAAGTATTAATAGAATATACATTCACATCTGGTGCTTTCAAAAATATTGATAAAGTACAAAGGGATACAGTCATATACTCGAACTCGGTTGAGGTGTTTCTGAGTGATAATTACTACCTAGGTATTGAATCGGTTTATGTGAGCGAGGTATTGCAATGTCTTGCTCGGGACCTCTTGGTACAATGAAATCAAATCATACGTTATTGTGTTTGCACAAGTAGGAGTTTGAAAGGATTTGTGTGCAAACAACACAATAGCTTGCACACTTGCCTTCACTGAAATGCTGAAAGATCACACTAGTTCACACTAAATAGAACAAGCAATCAGAAAAAAGAAACGAGATACGAAATAAAACGAGAGTAACGAGGAAATGAAAATACAGTGTTATTTTTATTTAGGGGTTCAATGGTAATTACTCGAATTATAATATTTATCCAGGATAAGTATTAAAGGGTAATAAATGACAAAAACGCAAACCCTTGGGTTTGGGGAGGGCATCGACCGACCTACAAAATGGGAGGGATCAAGTTTGACTTTATGTCAAACTTGATTACTTGGTAAGCAAGGATTAGGCTTTCCTAATCATATTAGAACCTTCCTTGGTATCTTATAAATACCAAGGACTTTCTAGGTTCGTCACAACTCTTCCAATATCCCTAAAATCCTCTCCTTTCCCCCCACCCCCTCTCTCTCTCTCTTTTGTTCATCAATCGCAAAACAACTAAACCCTTTGGCCGATCGTTTAAAGTAGACACACAAGTCAACTTTCATAAGTCAACTTCTAGTTGATTTACGATTTTACTTGATTTCGTGCTCACCTAACTTGCATAGATTCACAAACCCTAGTTCTGCTCGTGCAGTACCGGTGGATGCCTAACGCTATCTAAAAAGTAATAATCCCCAAAAAAAACCTAAAGGTGATCATGTAGCATCAAGAAAATCAAAAAGGTGTTCTATGCAGTAGATAGGTTAAAGAAGCTTACGTATAACACGATTAACAAGTTTCCTAAACACCCTTTATACGTGTTAGAATTAGGTTATATATCTCTTTAGAAGATCGACTATTATGGTTTTGGTATGCACGGATTTGTGGGTTTATTTTCCGCAGTGCATGTTTTATAGCAATGTGGATGAGCACCAGAACCCTACACATGATGTTGACTGAGCTGCCTCCATCCATGTAGATTCTGCTTATTTTATGCGAAGCACCTACCGGCGTAATAACACTGGATCCTTATAAGGAAAGAATCATTCCCAAGGAAATTCTTCTTGGTTGTCGGAGTCCATTTTTCTAGCACCTCATTATTTTGCTTTGTGCCCGGTATCCATGTTTGGATCTTGTGCACATGAAGTGATTGTCGAGTGTTCTGACTGTTTTGAGATGTATATGATTTTCTAGATTCATTATGGTTGTCAAACAGAGTTTATAACTATGAATCGGAGTTTTTTTGTGGTGAAAAATGATGGTTTTTGAATTTTTTGGTGCAAAAAAATTGAAAAAATGAAGGATTTTTATGTTGCGTATAACACATATGGCGACATGTGTACGTATGATATATTATCGTTAGTTTGTGGTGTGATTGACGATAATCATATGTTCTGAAAGGATTATGTGCAAAGACGCAACGACTTTCACAACTGGCCTGCACGTCTTTAGACTCTTCAGGTTTTATATCTTTAGACTCTTGGGTTTTCATTCCTTCATTCTCCCCCTTAGTGTGAGAGGAAGGTGTTTCAGTAACATTCTCCTCATAACTTTTGCTGGACCTTCAGTGAGAGCAAGAGTTGGCTCTAGCACTAAAGCTGAGGGGGTGGACTAACCTTTGAATGCCTGATATATTTCAGACATCATGGACTTGATTTATGAGGTGTCTTTCTTGAGAGTCGAAAATTTTGAGTGAATATCAGCATGAGATCGTTCAATGGTAGTCATTCTAAGCCCAAAATTCCAGGCCATAGAGTTTGTTTATTTGGCCCATGTTGCAAGATGTTGGGCTTAAACTCTGGTGGTGGATTTGATCTCATCAACAGAAGAAATAAGACCTTTAAGATCCAAGTTTTTGAGCAGGGAGATGAGCTCAGTGATATTTGAGGAGTTCTTGATGTAAGTTTCTGAAGCCTCAAGAACTTTCTTGTTGAGAGCAAGGTCATCTTTGATAGATTCTTTCATAGTGGCAGGATATGTGCTGATCCTTTTGATAGAACTGAGAAACCTATTTAAATGCTTATCCAGAATGTCCAGTGAGTTTGAGAAGAGTGTGTCAGTCTATTCTCGATGATTAACATTTTCATTATAGTACTCTTCAACAGAGGTATGGTGGTCAGCATAATTGACTACAGCTTCAGTATGTTGTTGCCATTGTTCTTTGGTGATCTCATTAAAAAGGGCATTTGATGCTTTACGAAGATACTTGACTAGTTGCCTTTTAGTGAGAGGAGGGTGTTGTCATACTTTCTGAGAACTTCTGGACATGAGGAAGTGGCTGAGTCAGAGGAGGCACTGTCATGAAAAAGAGAATCTTCAGGCTTTTTGGGTTGTGGTGGTGAAGGCTGATGTATTTGTTCAGCAATTTGAGCATTAGTGTCCATGTCTTCTCCAGCTGCAAAGACCTCTTCTTCTTCACTGGCTTGTTCAAACTCATCTTCAGACACGGGGAAGGCCTGAACATCTTCAATGGTATTAACCATTAATGGGGTTTTATCCGGCTCCCTTTCATAATAAGGCTTTCCTTTGTTTTGGTCAGGTTTTGAACCCTCTAATCCAGCAGAGTGGGTTGTCTCTGCCTAGTCCTTAGAGCTAGTCCACGAGAGTTGGATCGGTAATAGGAAGGTGGATAGGTTCCGTACGTTGTGGTTGGTTTGTTTCCTCCTCACAGTCTTTGTACCTAGTGACCCTTCAAGACGGTGGGAGTTTCCCAATACTATTACGAGAAGTATTGGATTTAGTTGTTGGTTCCATTTGAGTGAGGGGTATGTTTCCCTCTGAGTCTATGTCCCCAATTGACCCTTCAAGCACTAGTGGGAGTTTCCAGTACTATCACGAGGATTCGTGAAAGGAAATCATGTATCAGTGGGTTGTTTGTTTCCCCCTGAGTCTTTGGGACCAGTTTTTGTTCCCTAAGACAAAAACTATGGTTTGCGAATGTCCTCATCAAGTGGAGAAGTGGATCCAATACCAGTGGGTTGTATCATAATCCTTCGTTGGCATCGGGGGTGGTGTTACCTGGGTCTCCTTGGGTGTCTCAGTGGGCATGGGCTTTCTCCACTTTTGAGATTGTTTTCCAGAAGCCTTAGGGCCATATGACTTAGGTAAGGCAGGAGTCATAGTCTGAGACCTTGCCCTCTTCTTTTTAGGAAGGGGTGAAGACACTGAATCCCTATGATTGTTTACAATAGTAATATAAGCCGTCAATTCAATATTTGGGACTTTGGATGGGTCCTTTGTAAAATTTGAAGGACTCAGGATGCCGGGAAGATACCCAAATTGTGCATCCTGAATGTAGTTAAAACCCAGTAACTCTTGTAAAGCACATGAGATAAATCTAGGGTAAGAGACATACTTTACCCTAGTTTTACTCAGTAGCTTGGTCACGAGATCACTATAAATGATCTCTTCAATTTCAACCTCAATCCTTGTCATGAGACAATATGCTATCATCTGCTGAATAGAATTGATCTGTTCGTCATGGATGAGTAGTTCTCGCCAAGGACTGAATCAAAAAGTGAATAAGATCCTCTACGCCACGGGGAAAGAGTTCTTAGTGATAGGAGCTTTTTCCAAGTAGCTTGGTTTTAAAACAATTTTCTTAAGTTCAGCTTTAACAGCCTCAGGGGTTGGGTGATTAACATAATTTCCCATTTTATAAGCCAGGCCAGTGGATGAGAAAAAAGTTTTTGTAGTCAAGGGCCAGTGGTCTTTCCCCATTTAAAACTGAGAAATTGATGAGATATTTCTGAGGGGGAGTTCCTCAATCTCATCAGTGGGTGGAGATGGGTCAAAGGCAACAGCAGTGCTCCAAAACTCCCTGAGATAGTTTTGATAGAGCACTGAAGGACTTTTTGTAAAAGCTGATTTGGGAAAAGAGTTATACACAAATTTCATTATTGGTTTATATGCTGGGAAATTTTGTGGGTAGTTAAAATTAGCCACAACATTGTTGGTTTGAAAAATTACATTTTTAACAGTCATGTTTGCCCATTGGGGTGCATTCAAAATTTCTTGATTTGCTGCCATTGATAAGTGTATTTGAGAAAAAATAGTTTGAAGGTTTATGGCACATTATTCAGAATGATGGTTTGGAAAAGATTTGAAACAAGTAAATAGTATGAAGGTTGAATCTTTAAACTAGAAAGTAGAAGAACACACACTTGTATCGTGGACAGAAATTGAGCAGAGTTTGATTGCAATATTTTTTTGTATGTGTTTTCTAGGTTTTGAAAGGGGTATTTATAGAGTGGTGGTGAAGGGTTATGCAAATATCATAATTTTAGAACGGTAAAAAAAAGACGTTTGAAACTCTATGTATTTAATACCTCCACTCCATTACCCGTCTTTTTGGCAACAGTCGAGTGAACAGGTGCGCAGCACAATAACAATGCTTTTTAGTGGTGACATCACCACTTAAAATATCCTAAGGATATTGTTTGTGAGTATAGGCATTTAATACCAAGTGAAATTTTGGTAGAGGATGTGGGTGCCGATGACATGGATGACAGTTGGAATAAGACAAACATTCTTATATTAAATAGGTTATATTTCCAACCTAGGACACTTAGTAACTAAATACTTAGAGAATTTAGTTTCACATTGAATGTGTCCAATGTCAGTGTCATAGATCCCATGAATGAATTCTTTCATTCAGTGAGACGTGTTTGGGAAGGATAACTCACTGAGAGATGTTGTGTTCAGGGACCATTATTTATTCAGTGGTGGACTATTTACACAATGTTGAATATATTCAATCAGTGGCCTGATCATCTATATCCAACATGCCCAATTCTTCTTTCAGTCTTGTGAAAGTGGGTTCATCCAATGGTTTAGTGAAGATATCAGATAGTTGATACTCAGTAGGAATTAAGTGTAACTCAATGTCATCTTTAATGATATGGCCCCTGATGAAATGATATCTGATATCAATGTATTTGGTTCTTTGATGAAGTACAAAGTTTTCGGAGATGGCAATTGCACTAAGTTGTAGTGGATGTCACAAAAGATGGGTACCATCTTGTAGTGGATGTCATAGTCACTAAGTTGACTTTTCATCCAAAGTAAATTTGCACAACAACTAGCAGCAGCTACATATTCAACTTCAGATGAGGACATAGCCACTAATTGTTTCTTTTTGGTGCTCCAACACACTAGTTTACCCCCAAGAAATTGAGAGGGCGATGTGCTTTTTTGTCCATATTGCGACTGCATAGTCCAGTCCGAATATCCTTTGAGGTCAAATCCTGAACACTTAGGATAGTAGAGCCCAAGGTTTAAGGTACCTTTGTACACGAGGATCCTTTGGCTGCAATGAAGTATGACTCTCTTGGATCGGTGATATCTTGTACAAGCTGCATGCAAATAGAATGTCCGGTCTTGAGGCGGAGATACATCGTGAGCCTATTAATCCTCTGAATAATGTTTGATTCACTAGTTTTCCCCGCAAGATCGGGGCCTAGGTTGTTTGTAGGAACCATGGGTATTTTCTTGAAGCAAAGTTAGAGAGCTCATATTTTTTCAGGAGGTTTCTTGTATACTTCTATTGACTGATGGTTATTCCTTTTTCCAAGAAATTATGTGAGTTTTCCCATCATACTCAGTTCAAATTCCTTTGCATCGTTTTCAAACTGTTTGCAAAGTTTGTAATTTGTTAAGCCAAATATGATGTCATTAACATATACTTAGACCAGTAGCACATCTCCTTTGGTTCTATAGAGAAATAGTGTGTTGTCTATCTTTTCTCTGAAAAAAATGATTTTGAATCAGAAAGGCTTATAGAGTTTGATACCATGCTCTTGGAGTGTGTTTCAGGCCATAGAGAGCTTTGTCAAGCTTGCAAACATAGTCAGGGAACTCAATTCTTTCAAATCCAAGAGGTTGTTGAACATAAACTTCTTACTTAAGTTTACCATTTAGGAATGCACTTTTAACGTTCATTTTGTATACTTTGAAATTCATGTATGTTGCATAGGCTTTAGAAATAAGAGAATATCCTAGGAAGTATCCATTATCAGCTTTGGCATCAAATTTTCCCAACTGATCCTTATGATTATGAATGAACACAAGACACCTAAACACATGAAAGTAGTTGATGTCAGGGATTCTTCTTTTGAATATTTCATAGGGTGTTTTGTTGTGTCTTTTGACAATGATGGACCTGTTTTGTGTGTAACAAGCGGTTTTTTGCTTAAGTCCAAAATGCTTAGAGAGTACTAAACCGTTCAACATTGTTCTAGCGACTTCAATGAGTGTTCGTTCTTTCTTTCACTACTCATTTTGTTCGGGGTGGATGGAGAAGTGAAGTTCTGATAGATTCCTTTCTCATCATAGAAATACTAAAGATTTTAATTTTTGAATTCAGTCCATTATCAATTACGATTTGTTTGACTTTTATGTCATTTTGGTTCTCAATCTTCGACAAAGGACATGATAGTTTCAAATACCGACTTTTCTTGGTGAGAAAGAAGACCCAAGTGTATCTTTAGTATTCATCTACTATGACCATGGTGTACTTCTCATGATGAATTGGCATTGGACTGATGGGTCCAAAGAGATCCATGTGAAGAAGATGAAAGCAGCTTTTGATTGAGAAGTTTTGTTTTGTTCTAAAGAAAGCTCTATGATGTTTTCCTTTTTCACAAGCTGCGTGATAACATCTAATAGTCCTGATAGTATAAGCGTTAATTTCCCCCTTTATCATCATATTTTGAGTAAAATGCTTGTAAAAACATCCTTATTCCTTATTATTTCATTTGGGACCTATTTTATTCAAGGAAGCAAGAATTGGACATTTTCAAGCCCAAAGGATGAGTTTTCTCTCAACTACGGCGTAACCAAGTGATGAAGTTACAGCGTAACAATGATTATGAAGATTACGGTGTAACCATGGAATATAATTACACGTAACATGACTCTGAACATTATGTAGCTTACTTGACAAGAGATCACGTAACCCTCATTTCGAGTTACGCAACAATGGATAAACATCAATTTACAAAGACTAATGCTTAACCATCACTTTCGAGGTTACGCAGAATGTAAGATAAGCACATGATTTACAAAGACTACTGGGTAACCCCGGATCGGTTGCAGTAACCATGGATAAGCACAAGATTTGAAGAGTTACGACGTAACTACTTAATAAATGTTACGCCGTAACTAGTATCCGAGCCTATAAATAGTCGAAGATTTCATCAGTTTTAATCATCTCTCCTTTCCCAAACCTTCTAGGGTTTGAGGAGATCAAACACAGAAGAAGAAGCATGGCTTAGGAGCATTGAATAATGAAGTTCTCGTCTACGATCTCCGTTGTATTCGAGTTTGAATTCCTTTTATATTTTTCTAGGACTTGTACTATGAATTCATGTTATTAATTGAAGTTTGCATTTGTGTTATTGATCTTCTCTTTAATTCTTTATAGAGATTTACTAGTCTTATCATAGATCGCTAGTCTTGGTAATATTATAAGTTCGTTAGTATCTAAAGGGCTAGGAGATATGACCAATTGGCCATAGTACAACCACTCTTCGTGTGCGAACTGACCAAATGATCACCTATCAAGTGGAGGTATTTAAGAGGTTAGGGGAAATCTAAGTTCCTAACGGTCGGGTTTCCTGAGACTAGATCTAGTAGATTTGGCCTTTAATGATGCTATTAGGTTCTTAGAATGATCCGGGTGACCTGTTCATCTTGGTGAGGAATCTAAGAACCATAGGCCATGACGAATTGACCAAAGGAGTCTGGTGATAATTAACCACTATATTGAACCCTTATATCGAGAATCAATTCATATTTGTGTTCTTCGTTAAGCTTCATCTATTTATCTCTTTACCCTAAATTTCTGGTATCTGTGTGTTTGGAATAATAGCGTATCGATGAATTATGTGACAACTGGCAATTTAGAGAGTCTATTTTAGGTAACCGCATTACGTTAAACTAAACCGAGTTTTGCCTTTAACACTATTTTTATCAACCATGACTTGATTTTATATCGTCTATTGGTTTTTATGGTTTATTTCATTATTGGACGAGCTATCGTGTGAGTTTTAACTCTTTCTGGTTGGCACTATTCGATTCGGCACTAGAAAAGCCTAAAACGAGAAATAACATAACTTTTAGACCGTAACTCGAAAACTTACAAAAAAAATACTCAAAACTCGTGGAAAAACATAAATAACGATAATAGAAAGTCTAATGAACGTCGTGGAACACTCGGGGGACGATATATAAGCTCGGGAATGGGTAAACGGGATAGTTTACGAAAAATGATGCCTTCGGCCCCTCCTCTTTCTCCCTAGCCGGCCACCCCTCCCTCTTTTTTATTTATTTTGAGGTCCCTCCTTCATAAATATAAATACCCCATCACCACCTCACTTCCACCCTTTCATTCTCTCTCTAAAACACACACACCACTCTCCTTCTCTCTCCCCTTTCTCTCTCTACAAACCCTAACCCTAAACACCACAACAGCCACTTTTCCGAGATTCGCCACACACCGTCGTCACCACATACCTCCACCACCATCTTAAAGATCTTTTCATCCTCTTTCCATCCATATATAACACGCGCCATATAGACCTCCATAACATCTCCAAATCTTGAAAATACGATTCGAATCTTTAGGGTTTCAAGTGGGTTTTGTAGCTCGTGTTTGTAAAAGGTAAAAGGGACTTGAATACGCCATGTTTGGCCATGGAGCAGCCACGTACGAGCCATATGGGTCTCGTATGGGTGGCGACTTTTAGGGGTTTTGGGTGAAACATGGGATTAAATCTAATTAACACTTAAATAAACATGTAGCTAGTGTTTTGGAATTATGTGGTGTATCATATTGTTGGGTCTTTTCATTTTAGGTTTATTTTTATGTTTTTTATTAGAAATAGATGATGGGTTTGATGTTTGGTTAATGATTGGAGGTTGATTGATTGTGTTTGGATGTTGTGGTATTGATTTGGGAGTGTTTGGATGGTGTTTGGTAGTGGTGATGAGGCGTACGAGCCACCAAGACCCACGTTGGGCATAGCTTGGTGGCGTACGTGATCCATATGGACCTTGGTAGCTTGTGGGTTGATGTTGTTGGTGTTTGGATGAGACGCGTGGAGCCAAAAAGCTTCTAGAGCTTGTTTGGTTCACGTGGTCTTAACCGTGACCGCGTCATGACCATTAGGGTCATAACATTGGTTTCGGGTATTTTTGGTTGGTTGATTGGTTGGCGAGATTGATTTGAGTTGATTTGGGATTGAATTGCGCTATTATGACTATTATTTGGACTTGATATATAAATTGTAAACTTTGAGCAACGTCGGTGTTACTTTGACTTTTTAGTCAATAGTTGACCCCGACAACGCCGTAACATGGACTTTAGTATAGTTTTGACTATTGATTGATTAAAAGCCGAGAAGTCATGACTCGTGCTTGTGGACTCGAAACGAATAACGATATGAAACTAATATAGGAATTTGACGAAACGTATATATGAAAATGCTAATAAACTATGAAACATTATTAATAAAAAGGCTTTTATACCAAAAATATCGATAACAAGACTTATGTTGTTATTTACTATTTTAAATAGAAACTAACGACCAAAAATGGAAATGTTTTATAATAAATAAGTAATTAATGTTTCGAGTACATGTTTATTGAAATATGGCAATTATGGGCATTTAATACTAGTTTCAAGTATTTATTTACTTACGTTGTGTGCATGGGTTACGGATAACCTAACATTTATAGTGTTGATCCACGTGTGTAGCGGACTTATTAGGTTGTAATCTAATAAGAGCCCGCTAGGTACGTTAGATAACATTATTAATGGGTGAATTATTCTTATGACTCTTTAGGATGCGACCGGTTTATGGGATAATAAGCGACACGAATAAATAATTGAGTTTATCGAGTTGACGAATTCGATAAGATCCACTATATATTCCGAAACTTATTGGACTATGCAGCTTTTCACTTAGATGTCTCATTGTGTTGCATTAAGTCATATATTGGTTGTCTGAGTGCATTCATGGCTTCATATTTAGTCGATACACCCACATGAGGATACCAAACACTAGGACTAAACTGCGAAACGAGGCATTTTTGGAAATAACAAAATGGAATACATTGGGGTAGATAACATTGATTTTGGGAAATATATATTAAAATTGGTTTACATTAATAGGTTGTCTTAGTCGATGGTTGATGTGCGTGATTACTGTTATCTTACGCTAGAGTTTATTCGATGCGTTGCTTGCTTGAGGTGAGTTTCATAGCCCTATTTTTATCTATGTTTTTAACTAAATTGGGGTGAGAATCATGCTACTGTTTTTGGACCTTTAAAACTATTTGGATTTGCTTATGTGCTTGATTGTTTAGATAGATGTGCGGTAGTCGTTGACTTAGACTAGGGTAGCAATCCTAATTGCTATAACTGTTGTGTTAGGAATTAGAAAATTCAGTTGTTAAAGTGTCGGTCACCTCAAGTATATGTATTCGTTAGAAAGCTCGTAGTCGTAGTCAAGTGATGTTAGTAAGTAGTTAGTTAAGTAAAACCGTGGAGGATGGACGAGTCTTTACCCACTGTATGCCTGATCCACAGCCCATAGGTGGCGTTTATTGTAAGACACTATAAATACCCTGTACCTCACAAGGTAGAGGGTTGGAGCTTCAATAACATTTTTTCTTTGTTTCACATAGTTCCCAACTCTCTTCCCTTTCTCTCTCTAACTTTCTCTCTCTAAAACATTGTGTACGCCCCATATTGATTGTGGTTTGATGTGTTTGTGAAATCCTATATCTTACAATTGGTATCAGAGCCATGGTTTGATCACTCATCTTTCATGCTCTTTGTTTTGGTGGATTTCATAAGGTTTTTGGGGTTATAAGTGTTTAGGAGAGTTTGAATCATTTGGACAATTTCTAGTTTTAAAGTTTGAATTTTGATTGTACTTTTGTGTTTAGGATCATCATATGTGTTTAGGTTTTGAATTGGAAGGCTTGAATCATTGTGGTTTAGCTGTTTTTGATTGATAAAGTGGTTGTTTTCAAATAATGTACGAAATGAGTTGAGCTACGGTGTTGAGTTTCTTGGGGCGAGTTGCTTTGTTAGTGGAAGCGAGTTGGTTTAAGCTACTTGGCTATTAAGCGAGTTGTATTAGCGTGAGTTGGTATATGCGACTTGGCTATTGGCGAGTTGTTTCTTTAAGCGACTTGAGTTTTAAAGCGACTTGGCTATTAAGAGTTGTATTGTCGGCGAGTTGGTTTAAGCGACTTGGTGGTTAAGCGAGTTGTCTCGTATGCGACTTGGATATTAGCGAGATTATTTCTTTAAGCGACTTGTCTTTTAAGCGAGTTGACTGTTTAGCAAGTTGATACCAAAGCGAGTTGATTGTTTAGCTACTTTTCTATTGAGACTTGTCACTTCTTCGTGCTACATTTTACGGTTGTTCTTTTGGTTTAGTAAAATCCGTGAAAGAATCAATTTTCCGGTTTAATCAAAGAATAGTAAAATCCCGTAGAACTTGTAATCATGTCCAACAACGTACCTACTATCGTTTCTTCGTTGTTGAGGGCGTTCAAGCGGTTGGATCGGATACTTCGTCCACCTATGCTTGGCAGGCGATTATGACTCATGGGCTCAATGAATCAGGTTGTCTTGTTTGGGAAAGGAAAATGGGGTCAACATTCTCAAATCAATTGATGAAGGACCTTATCAGAATGAGACTACAAGAGACATAGCGATCTGCTGCTGCGAGATGGAACAATGATCTTTGGATTGGACGACCAAAGGACGTATGATGAGCTCGGTGATAAGGAGAAAAGAGATTCGATGTCGATAGCGGGCTTCAAACATTATACTTCGGGGTCTTCCAAAAGATATCTACAAGCTTATCAATCACAACACTGAAGCCAAGGCGGTTTAGGATAATGTCAAGATGCTTCTCTCAGGGCTCGAATTAACTAAGGAAGACAGAGAATCACAACTGTATGATGAATTTGAGCACTTTAAGATGAAACCCGAAGAAAGTGTCTATGAATATTACGTGAGATTCCACAAGCTTGTGAATGATATGAGGAATATCAAAATGACCATGCCAAATATTCAGCTGAATTCAAAGTTTGTGAACAACATGAATCCCGAATGGCACTAATTTGTAACCTCTGTGAAGCTAACCAAAGGATTGAAGAACACCAACTATGAGCAATTGTATGCCTTCCTTCTTCAGAATGAGAGACATGCTATGTTTGAACGAAGGATTCTTGAACAGTTCAAAACTAAACAAGGATAAACAAGTTCTTCAAATGATTCAACAACCTTTTACACAAATGTTGGAATTACTACCAAAGCTTCTCAAGTCATACCTACGGGTAATGGTAACTACAAGCTCATTACCACTCCTCACAACAACAATAACCTCAGAACAGCATCCAACCCACACAATCAAGCTACCGAGGAGATGGAAAGGTTATGGTACAAATCCGGTTCAAGGCAGTATGAATGTGCAGGGGAAGAGGTGGAGTAGGTGGAGGTATGTGGCTAATCGAGAATCGTGGGAGAAATGCCAATCGAGGGACAAGTGAAGCCGGTCAAGTTCTACAACTGTGGTGGTGATGGACACATTGCAAGGCGCACATCTCCAAAAGCGCCCTCAAAATGCGAGAATACTTGAGACAAGATGTTGCTTGTGCAAGTTCAGGATAATGGTGCAGTTTTGGATGAAGAAGAGTTGTTATTTCTTGCAGAGGGGAATGCTAAGACATATGATGTAGATGTGGATGAGCAGCCAATTCAGGAAATAGGTCACAATCATCAAAATGCCTTTCAAGTTACCGATTGTGATGCATATGACTCTGATGTTGATAATGAACCTACTGCCCAAAAAATCTTCATGGCTAGCATTTCTCCAATGGTCTCTCCAAAGGTCTCATCATCTAAGCAAGTTGGTCCATCCAAAGAATCAATCATCTCAGAGGTATTAAAATTATATGATGAAGTTGATGAGCAAAAGATACATGATAAAGTGCAATCACATGAAACTTGTGAAACAGATATTGTTAATATGGGTAATAGTAATATTGTCCCATATGATCAATATGTGATCTAAAGTGAAAGTGTGATTGAACCAAGTGATGCATCTTCTGCGGTCAATGATGACTCTATTTTGATGAATTCACTCCATGTGCCCCTGATGATTACATTATCTCGAACTTAATGCCTATAAAGAACAAGTTGCCATTTATGAACAACGTGCTAAGTTTGAGTTAACCACCCGTGGCGGGGAAATGGATGACCAAATGCGTACAATTATTAGAAAAAGTAGCTTTAGGGAAGAAATACTAAAACAAGAGCTAGATTCCTTAAAAGAAAAGCTTAATAAAACCGCTAAGCAAAAACAAGAACTTCAAGAAAATGTCAAAGTGCTTAAGCGAGAATTTAATGCTAAGGAATCAAAACTATTAAATGAATTTTCCAACCTAACAACTTTGAAAAACAAACTTGAAAACAAATTGTACGAGACAAGGAAACACCATTGACTGCTTTCACATGATCACTAAGCATAGAGTTCTAAGTGACAAACATAGTGTTGCATTAGTTGATGAACCAAACACTGAGGCTTGTAAGAAAGCTAGAGAAGCACAGAAGGTAATTTATGATGGTAATGAAATTCTTAAGCCTAGACAGAAACCTAGTTGCACTGAGAATCTGAGGAAGATAAAGCGGTTAGAAGAAGTCACTAGAAAGAAATTGGATGAAAAACTTAAGAGCCCTTCATGCATAGAAAAGAAAATGAGTTATAAAACACCCAACTATGCTAAGGAAATTTGGATTGCATTTAACAAGTTTAGACCTCAAACATAGGTGACCCACTGAACAAGTGTTCGGAAAAGGATATGGACATGAAAAAAGTGATGAGTTTGTTGAACAGAATCCCCATGTAGGAGAATGCTTCATGCCACTTTGTATATCCCCAATACACCAATGCATTTAGTTCCTAGATCTATTCCCACTAAGAGCAAGACCTTAATCGGTCATTATATTATTTATCAATTATTTGTTGATTTTGAGAAGACATGTAAGAAAAGGATCACACCTACTGGGATAACTGAAGGGGAGAGGGTTTTGAGCAAACTAAAGAATGCTATTTAACCGAGGTCATGCCTTTCTTTAAACAATTAAAAGGTCAATTTGAGAGTCTTAAAAAGGGGATGGATTCAGATATTAAAGAAATGGGAAAGGAATTTGATGCAATGATAGTTGAGGTCAATGACTATGAGCGAGAATTAAAATATAATGAGATTGAGAGGAAAAACTTGCATGCCTTAAATGAGAATCGATTTGAATGTATCACTCAAGATGTGTTTTACATTGCTACGAATTGTTCAATTAATGCATCTCAATTTCATGAATTATCTGTTGCTCTGAAAGTCTCCCATGATCGTGTCATTGAGCTTGAGAAAACTAACTCTAAATTGCATGAGAAATTTAAACGGGATGATCATGATAGCATGGTGAAACAGTTTTCTAAATTGGAAGTTGAGCATCTTGCTTTGCAATTAAAATATCAACATCTAAAAGAAATTGTTAAAACCTCAAATATCAAGACATCCTGGATGCTCACGAATTTGATGCGCTTTTGAAATCAAAAACGTGATGAGACAGATTGAGCTCATTGTAACACGATCAGAAAAATGAGAACCCAAATCTCACAATTAAAGGGTAAAAAGAACAATGTGACTGGCTCCCAAATGCCTCCTCCTTTAGATTCTCAGAGTTCTCAAATTTTTCATCTTCAAAACTTGGTTAATGTTCTTCAAAAGGAAAATGAGAGTTTTCTAGAAGAAAATGAAAAGGTGAAACAACACTTTAAAGAGTTATATGATTCAATGAAAGTCACTCGTGACAAGAACAACGAAATAATAACGTCTTTACAAAAGGAAATTGAGAATCTGAGGAGTCGGGTAAAAGGAAAATGCCACTTGTCTTTAATGAGAATGTTGCATCAAAGTCATCTGCAGACTCTAAATATACTATGACTGTTAAATTCATTCCTCCTCATCTTATAAATAACGAACTTGTGTTTCATAACTATTTCTCTTACCTTAAGGATAGTCTAGAATGTCTCCGAGAGATTGTAGAAGAGGATTACATAAATAAGCCACTTGATAGTGAAATTAGATTTGCTTGCATTCAGGGCCAAAGCGATCTCAAGAGCTTTAGAATGTTTAAGAGCAACATGTCCTAAATCTTTTTGTAAGAAAGGTAAAGCGTGATGCCTTGTTCTATGCCTAGCATTAAGAAAGTGAACTCTAGAGTGCCTTCAATTAGTTCAGATCCTTGCACATCTAGTTCGGGAATGCAAAGGTAGCTCAACCAACTAATGTTCCCATAATTCCCTCTACGGGTAATCGGTGACACAAAGGCAAGCGGGTTAAAGCCTTCAGGAATTACAAAGCAAGATAGGACCTCGCAAGCTAAGAATGTGCAATGGAAGAAAGTAGAAGACCACCCTAGGAACATTAAGTTTGAGTTGAATAAAAGGAATCGTGTTGATTCTAGTATTAGCTATAAGCGCACGTAATTAATTCGAATTTTGCTACTTTTGGCAAAACATGTAATGATGATTGTTTGGTTTCTAATCATGAATGTGGTGTGAATGAGTTGATTAATCTTTGTTAAATGCTCTATTAAGATAGTGAATACAAAAAATCAAGCTAAGAAGGCTAGAAAGCAATGGGGAAAGAAGGTTAGAAAACATTGGAAACCCACAGGAAGGAAATTTAGTAACATAGGTTATCGTGGATACCTCACGCCGCAAATTCAATCTTAATGAGACGTGCCCTAAATTATCTAGATCAATGCCCATTAGGAAATGGATGCCTACTAGTAGAACTATTCCCTTAAGAAGTGAACATACTTTGAGTAGGTCAAATACGGACACTAGCATTGCATCTATCCCTGATTATTCCATTGTTTCTACTTCTGATGTGGGTGTTCCAATCACTGTTACTAACCAAATGGAACCCATTACTGCATGGGGATCCCAATTATCCAGTTATCCATTCTTCTCTGTGTTCAATTGCAGATCGATAAAATCGTTCTGTGGTACCTCGACTCAGGCTGTTCCAAGCATATGACTGGAGACAGGTCACGGCTCATGAACTTTGTGAGTAAATTCATCGGGACATTTAGATTCAGTAATGATCATTTCGGTGCAATTATGGGTTATGGAGACTATGTTGTCGGTGATAGTGTTATCTCCAGGGTATATTACGTTGAAGGTCTTGGTCATAACTTATTCTCTGTCGGTCAATTATGTGATTCTAATCTAGAGGTGGCTTTTAGAAAACATACTTGTTTTGTTAGAGATCTTGATGGTGTGGAAATTTTAAGAGGAACACGGGGTTCAAACCTATACACCATCTCTATCGAAGATATGATGAAGTCTTCTCCAATTTGCTTGTGGTCAAAGGCTTCAAAAACAAAGTTATGGTTATGGCATCGTCGTCTCAATCACTTGAACTTCGGCACCATAAATGATCTTTCCCGAAAGGACTTAGTAATAGGCTTACCTAGACTAAAGTATGAAAAGGATCATCTTTGTTCAACATGCCAATTGGGAAAAAGCAAGAAGTATGCCCATAAATCCAAACCTACAAACTTCGATTCTGAGAAGTTCTTCATACCATTCACATGGATTTATGTGGACCCATGAGAGTGCAGAACATTTACGGGAAGAAATATGTGTTAGTTATGGTTGATGATTACTCTCGATTTACTTGGGTTAAGTTCTTGAGGACAAAGGATAAAACTCGGATATCATCATCAAACTTATCAAGCAAGCCTTGCAGAGTTCGACTTAACAAAACCGTCGGGAATCATCGAACGGACATAATGGAACTGAGTTTGTTAATAATGAACTTAGTGAGTTTTATGAAAGTGTTGGAATCAGTCATCAAAGAAGTGTTCCATGAACTCCTCAACAGAGCGGTGTAGTTGAAAGACGAAATCGAACTCTTGTGGAAGCCGCTAGAATAATGCTGATTTACTCAAAGGTTCCAATGTTTCTCGAATGAAGCCATTGCCACTGCATGCTACACTCAAAATCGATCCCTTATTCACACTTCTCATGGAAAAACTCCATATGAACTTGTCCACAATCGAAAACCTAATCTTTCATTCCTTCATGTGTTTGGTGCATTGTGTTATCCAACTAATGAGGGCCAAGACTTTGGCAAACTTAAAGCTAAAGCGGACATTGGAGTATTTGTAGGATATGCACCAAGCCGAAAAGGATAACGAATCTACAACAAAAGAACCCGAAATATCATGGAAACAATTCACGTTACGTTCGATGAGCTGACCGGTCAAATGGCTCCTGGACAACCTAGTTCTAGACCCGCATCATCAAGTAGTCCCATCGGTTCTACTCTTTTATCACGATTCTTAGCCGGAACTCCTTATGTACCTCCTTCAAAAGATGACTTGAAGAAATTGTTTGATCCAATGTTTGATGAACACTATGAGCCAATTGCTAATGATCTGTCAATTCCATTAACAGAGGTTGCTCCTATCCCTGTCAATGAAGTTAACCCTTCAGTTTCTATGTCATTAAGTCAAGAAGCGCTGCGCGATCACTCTGTCTCATCAACAAATAATCAATCATCGAAAGTGTACATCATGGAATTGTTTCGGCACCCTTGATGGAGAGAATCCCTTTGCTACTCTCGAAGGTGCCCCTTTGAAAACATATTTGCTCTGAATCATCATCGAACCAACTTCATCAAGAGAAATCGACTCGATGCGCCGGTTCCTCAACAACAACCACCACGAACACCTTAGAAAATGGACACATGATCACCCATTGGACAACATCATTGGAAATCCCTCTCGTCCAGTATCCACTCGCAAACAACTTGCAACCGATGCCTTATGGTGCTTCTTCAACTCCGTACTATCCAAGGTCGAACCGAAAGATGTTAAAGCGCCATGAATGAAGACAGTTGGTTCAATGCCATGCAAGAAGAAATTCATGAGTTCGATCGACTAGATGTATGAGAATTAGTACACGCTCCCGACGTGCTATGATCATTGCTCTAAAGTGGATCTTCAAAGTAAAACTTGATGAGCATGGTGATGTTTTAAAGAACAAGGCTCGATTGGTTGCAAAAGGATACCGTCAAGAGGAGGGTATTGAATTTGAAGAATCATTTGCTCCGGTTGCTCATGATCGAGGCAATCGAGAATCTTCTTGGATAATCTGCAAGTAAGAACATGGTAGTCTATCGGATGGATGTAAAGGACGGCTTTCCTTGCGGAGATCTTAAAGAAGTTGTATACGTCGACCAACCCGAAGGTTTTGTGAATCCAGAGCATCCTACTCATGTCTATCGCTTGAAGAAGGCTCTTTAAAGTTTGAAGCAAGCTCCAAGGACATGGTATGATACGCTATCAAATTTTCTTCTATCTACTGGATTCAAAGAAAGGAAGCATTGATCCGACATTGTTCACCGAAAAGTCGGGCAAACATTTAATTCACGTTCAAATCTATGTTGATGATATTATCTTTGCCTCGACTGACCCCAATGAATGTGACCATTTTTCTAAAGAGATGGCTCCAAATTTCAAATGTCTATGATGGGACAAATTTCATTTTTTTAGGGATTGCAAATTTCACAAAGTCCAGGAGGCATTTTTATTAATCAATCTAAATATGCAAATGAAATTTTAAAGAAATTTGGATTTGACACTTGTGACACCGTTGACACGCCCATGGTGGAACATACCAAGCTGGATGAGGACCACTCAGGGATCATGGTAGATCAAACGAAATATCGTAGTATGATTGGATCCCCGATGTACCTCGACCCGGATGAACGATATTCGTTCGTTGTATGCATGTGTGCTAGATACCAGGCTAAGCCTACCAAAAAGCACCTTGAAGCGGTTAAGCGGGTCTTTCGGTATCTCCAAGGAACCATCAACATGGGTCTTTGGTACCTGAAGGAAACCGGTATGTCACTAACGGCATATGCGGCGACCATGGTGTCAAGATACACGCCGGCGCGTGGAGGTGCTCAATTTTTAGGTGATAAGCTTGTGAGCTGGTCTTCAAAGAAACAAATGAGCACTTCTATATCCTCTACAGAGGTTGAATACATAGCCATGTCATCTTGTTGTGCTCAAATCCTATGGATGAGATCCCAATTATCTGACTATGGCTTTGAATTTAACAAAATCCCTTTGTATTGTGATAACAAAAGTGTCATTTCTCTCTCTTGCAACAACGTTCAACATTCAAGAGCAAAGCACATTGACATTCGACATCATTTCATTCGGGAACAAGTGGAAAAATGTGTGGTGGAACTCTATTTTGTGAGGACTGAACACCCGTTAGCAGACATCTTCACCAAAGCTCTTCCTAGAGAACGTTTTGAGTTTATCCTTCCACGACTTGGTTTAAAGAGCCTACAACTGGAAACACTCAAACGTCTTCAAGAGGAAGACGAGGAGTAAAATGGTTCTTTTCTTCATCTATCTCTTGTATATATTTATTCAAAAGCAAAATACAAAATTTCAAAACCCACAAAAGAAAATATAGAAATATAAAATTTTCAAAAATCCATAAAAATCAGAAAATCTTGAAAATTACCAAAAAATATTGTTATTTTGTCATGTTTTTTATTTTTATTATTTTTGTTATTCGATATCATCTACGGGCTTTGTGTTGACATTCAAAGAATGTCATGGGTTTTTAGATGCTCTTCGAATGTACATAAATTGCTTAAAAAAAAAGGCGGAGAAAAATGGTGGTTTATTGTCATTTCAGACACCGTTTTAATAGTAAAGAACAGAGCCTTGCTTAATCTTTTTTCAAATCTCATGCTCTGATTCTTAAAACAAATGTTTGTCACCAAAAAGACAAATGTGTTCTTTCCAAATATTTTTCCGTCGATGATTCTTCTCTCAAAAATATTTGTCATCTAATGAAAACAAAATTTCTTTGAAAATACCTCGTACTCTATTATTTTTGAAAAATCATCAGTGCTTATCATCATCGTCAAAATCTCTATCTCTCAATCAACAACTTGTGTCATTGATTTAGGGGGAGAATGATTTCAATCAATTAAAAGTGTATTTTTCAAACAATTGGCACGTAAACGAGCAAGGTCTATTTTTGGATAATCAAAATGAACAATGTTTTATACAAGTAGTTCCAGACCTTGGCTATTGTTATGTGTCATTAGATAATCAAAGCATGATTAATCCATGGAGTTTAAAGTCTCAGACTTGATCCTTATCGGTAAAATGTTTTCATAAGCAAGTCACAATTCTTCTCAAAAGCTTTCAAAAACAATTTAAATCTATAAATATCACAAATCTCAAATAATTTGAAGATTGTGATCGGGGGAGAATTTTTGATTTAAATTGGATTTAAACTGATAACTCGATAATTGGTTTTATAAGTGTTTAGCAAACTCTTCTCCATTCATGTGCCAAACGAGTTCAAATTTTCCATGCACGTGTTAAGGGGAGCATCTATTTTAAAACAAAAAGGATTGAAACGTGATTAATTTGTTCCAAAGTGGTTTTCCTAATATGTGCAAAACTCATTCAAATCTCGATGCACATATTGAGGGAGAGCAATTTTATTGAAAACCACATTCTTCCTCGAAAATATCTTTAAGCGTATGAGAATCATGATTTGGATCGGAAAGTGATGTCGATATTTTTAGAAAATATTTATCAAAGAAGTAAATTCTTCCTCTTGCCTCCATGTGCCAAAATGATTTCAAACATATGATGCACATGTTGAGGACGAGCCATTTTCTAAAATATCAAAAAGCGATTCGGTACAAAATGCTTTGATAATATATCACAAGTACTTGGATTGATTTTCAAATGGTTTTCAATTGGTTCCAATGGTTGATGAACAATACCAAAAGACCGACCAATTTATTTTATGCATGGTGTTATAAGGATGGTTAGGTTAGGTATTCGTTCCCATGATCCCGCCAGAGCTGGAGGGATCTACCAGGACAATCCACTAGATAGTGTAGAGTCCTTAGGTATGGCGAAAAAAAGGAGAAAAGTGAGAAGGGAAGAGTCTTGAGGGATAGAGCTAGAAGCTGGAATAAACCCAACAAGGTTCTAGTAATGAAGTCTCATTAAGCAAGCGAAGGGGTTGAAGAATGAAAAAGAATTGAATGTGAAAAGGGTGAAAAAAATAGCCCTCCAATAATTCACCTTAGGCGAAACCGGGTTCAATACATATGCTATTGGTGGTTACTAAGGTAACACTAGTATTGAAGACAAGACGTCATGGACCCAGTGACGCACTGCACTACATCTTCCCAAACTACTCAAGTTCCTCTTAAAAGGACTTGTTTCATTCTCACAGGGGAACCTACATTATCTATCGACTTTCTCTTAGAGATAGTTGATTTTGAAGAAGGAGACCCTCTCCCTAGTCTCCGACATAGGAACCAAATGTGCACAATTGAGTCTAGAGCCACGAGATCAGAAATAAATCTCATTAAGGACACAATCAATGAAGACTCTCTGTTTCACACAATGTGGAAAGAGAGAATATATTTTAAGAGTCCTACACATTATCCTTGTGGTATTGCCAAAACATCTGAGTGATATGCAAACATATTCACAATGAAGATGGAAAGCCTTCTAGAGCCAACATCAAACAAGCTCTTGGTAGGTGGCATGTGAGATCTATCCAATAGATCAACCATGTGACAACTGAACAGAAACAATGGGGCGATTTAATATTTTGAATCAATCACGGTTCAGATATGGATTGACGGATACCTTTGATAAACCGGTCGTTGTGCTTAAAACTCTTTTCTCTAGCACATCGGCTGTGTATTAATATTTCAAAAACAAAAGGTGTTTATGATTGATAATTGATTTTCTTTAAAACCTTCATTGTATTGCAAAAAAACACTTTATTTTGAAGCACTGCGATTGTTTTTCAAATCTATTTTCATCAATCGATTGAATCTCAAATTATTTGGTTTACTCACTCCATGTTGTCTTCTTTGAGACGTTCGGTTTGAGAACATAGGGAGCATGCAAAACTGTCAAGGAGATTCTTCGAATTATACATGATCACAGGCGGTACTTGTACCGATCAGCGAACCGTGGGCCGTGTACCTCAATTCAACGAAAGTGATCAAAGACACTTTCGCTTTAATTGCTAATCGCGTTTTTTATGCAGTACGCTGGCGTTCTGTTGATCCGAATGGAAAGGTCTATCCATAGCCGCATGCTCACACAACACATTCATTTTAAAAGAAATCATGATAAGTGCATCAGCGACTCGATATTATCACTCCATGCACGCTCTACTGCCAAGTATCATGAATCAACTAAAGCTTCCACTACTCGATGAAAAGAATTCATGATCCGAATGTGAGCATGTCGGTCCTTGTCTCACAACATCACACAATGTCAACACCACATTGGAAAAGTCGAGATTTATGCAAGCGATGATCTCAAAGGCGGCTCAAAACTCATTATCCGTGGATCGCTTAAAGACCTCCACGGAATTATCCAAACATGCAAAACATGAAGAATCAAAGACTACGAAGCACGAGAAAAGAACTTAATCAAGAATCCAAGAACAATCTAATGTAATATCTTCTTGTATTCATTATAAATTGAGGTGACCTCCCAGGGGAGATTGTTAGGAATTAGAAAATTCATCATTAAAGTGTCGTCACCTCAAGTATATGTATTCGTTAGAAAGCTCGTAGTCAAGTGATGTTAGTAAGTAGTTAGTTAAGCAAAACCGTGGAGGATGGACGGTCTTTACCCTCTTGTATGCGATCCACGTACCGTAGGTGGCGTTTATTGTAAGACACTATAAATACCCTCTACCTCCCAAGGTAGAGGGTTGGATCTTCAATACCATTTTTCTTTGTTTCACATAGTTCCCAACTCTCTTCCTTTATCTCTAAAACACTTCCATATTGATTGTGGTTGATGTGTTTGTGAAATCCTATATCTTACATGTTGCCCTGGCTATGGTAAGACTTCTACCTCGACCTAGTCGGGGTTGGCAATTGTTCTAGACTTTGCCACGGCAGTCTTTGGACTAGAGTCAGCGGGCCAGAGTGATCCTGGATGTGGGATATGGATTGTGATTCGGATATGAAAGCGGTTTATGAGCGATTTTTTATCTATCTTTAGTCTTGTAGCAAATCAACTCCCTCTGGGTCCTCGATTTTATTGAATTTAAACCTATGAACTTACAGTATCTTTGACAACACATGTTTTCTCGGTATTTAAATGGCGTTTGGTATCGTGTTGATTGGAAGCTTGGCAAGGAGGCTTGGTTCAAGGATCATATTTACTCGATAAATTATAGGGACCTATTTTATTAAATCATGTTTTGGGCTAATATTTATACTTTTTGGATTTATGTTTTAAATATTTAAACTTGGGATTGGTTTTGAATGAAAATGACTATCTTGTTTGCTATACTTGTGTGAGATACCAATCCAATTGTGGCGAAAACTTGATTAAGTCTTCATATTACCGATATTTTGGGGTGTTACTGATTGTTATAGGAGCAAGGTTATAGAGAATTAGGTATTTTATAAACCCTAAACTATAACCACTTTCAAGAAAAAAATTGATCCTCGACCGGCCACGCCCAGCTTGCCAAGCGAAGCTTCTTATTTGATTATGGTATGAACTCACGATTTGACTTATGAAGCGTTACGTTTTGGGATATGATTATTGATTTTTGATGTGATACGTTATCAAGATATTGGTTTGATTTGAGTTATCGATATGTTATGATTTTGGGATTTTGAGCTCGATTATTTTGATATGGGATTATGTGATAGGCGAACTTACATGTTTTATTAAAGGCATATTTTGAGTAATGTGGTACCTCTACTTTTAAAACATTCATTATGTGACACATGTTTTGGTTGAGTTGATAAGCTTATTAAAACTAGTTGTTTTGAACACTTATACCTACCTATGCCATTATCAGAGACTATGCCTTCACTAGCTTTTTGGTGTAAGCGAGGTCGCCTAGCATTTGTTGCTAGTTCCCCAACATTGACTCTCATGGCGGTTGCCTGAGGTGATCCCTATGAGATTACCCGTCACTCTGGATCATCATTATCATCAGGATCGCCCTAGCTCATCGAGCGTGATATGTGCTAAACACATATCATTTCTTTATCAAATATGACCCAAAATAACCAAGAAAAGAGCCGTTTATTGCTAATATTTGTGGTTTTCTTGAGTTTATGCTTGTCGCAGTGTCGGATATGTGAAAACAACATAAAAGTTAACCAAATCGACAAAACCAGCACGAGATAAGAGTGCTAAAGGCGAACCGGAAGGTGAATTGTGCATCTGTGAGAAGATTTCTTTGCTCAGAGGATTATTTTTGAAAGATATGTTCAACTTTGAAGAAATGTGAGAATCGGTCCTTGAACTTTTATCAAATGGCGAATACACCTTGAAGTTTGAAATTTATATCATTGCCCTTGATATATTTGGAATGTCAAGAATGGCCTTTGGATAAGTTTTTAGAAATTACATAAGAGGTCCTTTGAAAATCAGAATTTACACCTTTGATCCTTAATATGTTAAATGGGTACAAGTTAAGTCCTAAGTCAAATACACTACCAAAGCCAAAAACTAAGTCAAGCTATGAGGATATTGGTTGATCACGGGTTCTTCATATAAGTGATGGAGCTGGGTTGAATTGTACCTGATATGGGTTGATTAAGCTTGGTTTGGATTGGAATTGGGTTTAGAATAGTTTCTCTGGATAAGGCGCTATTTAAATTGGACCTCATGTGAGTACTTTTTGATTTAAGTTTAAAAGCTTTTTGCTGCACTTTTGTGTTACTCTTTATTGTAGGTTTTAAGTGATTATTTGGCATTTGTTAGGTTATTATTATTGTTAGAATATTGATATCATTCTTTGTCTAGGTTTAGGATTAGGGCCGGATAGATTAGATTGCAAATCATGTTAGAAACTAGTGTTTGGATCAACATAATGTCAGGTTAGGTTAATTTGAGTGCAAAATAGTTGTTTCAGTTCTTATTAGCTTCTCTTTCGGTCATTTTAGGTCTTAAATTGCACCTTAGATTGCTCATAGTCAAAATTACTTTAAAATTGCTCTTAGTGTCATTTTACGTGATTAGTTGGTTAGATCTTGCTTATAGGTATAAAAGTTAGTGATATAGCTTGCATCGATTGTCATTTTATCACAAAGATCATAAGCACTTTCGGAAATTTGATTCAAATCTCACTAAAGTCAATTTTACAATTACGTCATAAAAAGTCAAAAAGTGGAAAACCACGGTTTTACAAAACTTTGTGGATTTTTCATGCACTCATTCCTTGTTCAAAATCATTGAAACGTTGGTGATTTTTAGTTCGATTAGCAACTTTTGAAATCGATTTTTAGTAAATTTTTATAAGCCTTTTTAGGTCTAAATTAAACTCTTTTAGCCTAATCTCCCACAGTAAGGACTTCGGCTTTATTTGAGTCACTTCTCAACAACTGAGGAGCTTGTCAAAAGCTCATGTGAGCTCATCTCGAGGTTCAAACTTGGTCCACTTTTGTTTGGTTGGTAATCTTAAGTTCTCCATTTACGGTTTTCACTTTAGCTTATTAAATAAGTTTGTGCTTAAGTTAGAAGTGGATAGGTTAGAAGGCATTTCAGTTCTAAGTTCAATAGGTCAATTGATTTCACTCAGCACATTAGAGGTTAGGGTAAATTTGGAATTAGTTGCTTTTAGGTATTTTTAGTATAATCTAGCTTACGTGTTGTTCAATTGGTGCCTTCTAGAGCTTTTAGCTTATTCTAAAGCATTTTACACTCTGATTTCATTTTCTTACATAAGCATAATATTTTTATATTTTTATAAACTTTGAATATAATTTTAGACTTTTCACGAATTTTTTGATTTTTCTAGCTCTGTTTACTATTTTCCTATTTCAAGGCAGTTTTTAAGACTTTTTAAATAGCATTTAATACAATTAAATCAGAAAAGCTTCAAAAAAATAAGTTTTCAATTTTCATAGATTAATATAAATATAAAAAGAAAAAAAATAATTTTTCCAGATTTTTCCTAGTTTAATTTGTATTTTTTAGCCATTTAATCAGTTTAAAATAGTTTTAAATTCATAGAAAATATAAAAATCATCAGAAAATTAAAAATTAGTTTCAAAAAGTCTTTTTAGTTATTTTAAATTTTTTAAAAATAGTTTCATAATTTTCCCCTTTATTTTCATAATTTTTAGTATTTTAAATTAGTTTTTAAAGTTTTAAATTAGTTTTTAATTCAAATAAATTCAAGAAAAATCATAAAAATTAGTTTTAAATCATAATTAAGTTTTAAATTGCATTTTTCACTTTAAAGTAATTTTAGATCATTTTTAGGACTTAGATTAGACGTAGTTGCATTTTATTTACGTTTCTTTAATATAAATTAGTTTATATTATTGGCGTATTTAGGATTCCCGTAGTGTAATTTCCTTAATTGCTTTCCCATTTCCGTGTAGTTTAAAAAAATAAAAATCAAAACATCGAGCATTTTAATAACGAACCAATAATGGCGTTGGCCATTCACACCTCGTTGGGACGACTGGGATTTCTAATCCGTATGCTATCACTCACGGTTTGATTCACTATCCTTTTTCCTAAAGGGATTTTAAATCATTCCTTTGTTTAATTTTGATATCGATATTGTGGTTTTATCCATACACACATACCCTAAGCCTACTTAGAATCAAATTTTGGGCATTTGCGGGTTGTGTCGGCGACAATATCGTTAACGGTTTGACGATTAGTGACTTCGAGATCCTTCCTTCGTTGAAGTTACTATTTTTATAAAATTAAAAAAGTAAAAATATTTTCCTTTTTCTTTTGTATATATATATATATCATATTAAAAATACAAAAAGATTTTCTCTTTTGTTTTTGAGCTAAATAGAATACATCAATTATATAACATTCTCAACTTGAGGTGTTATCATTAGTAAGTTCCCGAACTAAAGATCAAAACTTGCCTTTGTGTAAACGTGAGGTCGATTTATTTCTATCGGATAAACAAAGCGTGTGTTGGTATGGGTACTGACGGCGACATTAAATTGCGGCTGAAAAAGGGTTTTAATAAGCGTGACCTAAATAGCTTCCTTTCGCTTGTGCGTTTGTCTTATAGTGATTTATTCACTTGGGATTATTGGTTAAGTTCCTTTGTTGTTTTCGAATGCCGTTCTCTTTTAATTGCCTTGGTTTTGAAAGTGCATGCGCTTTCGTTCTAATAACTGAACCGTCGTGAAAGCTACAATTACGAGAGAAATAGGCGTGCTCAATTAGTCGAACCGAGATTGAACTAATCAGACTCGCGCATCTTGAAATGGCGGAGGATAACCGATCTATGTTAGAGCAACTACAAGCACCCACGGGTTATGGAAGCCATCGTCGTCCCAATGCGTTGCGATAACTGAGCTTAAACAGGCTGATCCAACTTGGTATCATCGAGCCAATTTTGCGGATTTGAGAGGCGATCCTACTCTCATATCCGGCGATTCAACAAACTCCGTCTACAATCAAATATTATGTAGCGTGCGGAAGAAAGCCATCAAGCTTCTACTCTTCCCGTTTTCACTTGAGGGCGCCGGATTTGGCTGGAAAACCCCCTCGATCAATCACCACATGGGAGAATTTAGTGTCAAAATTAAGTAAGCGAATTCTTCCACCGTCTAAAACAACAAGCCTTAAAAATAAAATAACAAAATTCACACAAAGATTTGATGAATCATTTAGTGAGGCATGGGATTGATTTAAAGATTTGCTTAGGCAATGTCCCCATCATGGTTTTCTGAGATTACACCAACTTGATACATTTTATAATGGTTTGAATGAGACTGATCAAGACTCTCTCAATGCCGCCGCGGGTGGTAATTTGTTGACCCGATCAACGAGAGATGCCTTGTCGATTATGAGAACAAATCTAAAGTTAGGTACCTCCGCGTAGCAAATCGGTTCTGCCCGGTGGAGTGCTACACCATAGATCCTCGTCTTCACGAAAATCGTCTAGCACGATGTTAAGATTCATAAGCACGGATATGATTCAGGCTTTAGTTAAGATTAAGGCGGCTAAGATTAATTCTTCTCCACCAGCTCAAGGCGGTGGAATCGACTTGTACTACTTGTGGTATCCGCATGCTTACTACAATTTACATACCAATAAATCCTTTCGAAGCTAATGCGTAACGGAGGTAACCAATACCGTCCTCAAGTTGAAACAAACCCTCGTGTTAGTAATCAAATGGTACCTCCGGGATTTTCTCAATCGAACAATCAGACTCGTTTTAATCAGAATCAAGTTCGTGGATCAAATGTTCAAAACCAATACAAAGCCCCACCGAATCAATACCCGAATCAAGGGGTCAATTACAATCAAGGATATCAAGCTTCAAGCTATCAAGCTCCGCCTTTGCCTTCTAATGAATTCTCGAATTACGTTCAGCACAATAATGCTAAAATCCACACCATGCAAACCCAGATTTCAAGTTTGAGAAATGAGTTTCAATCTTCGTTAACTAGACAAAGCAATGAGTTTAAGAATGAAATTCGACTTCAGAACAACAAGATGGATGCTTCATAAAATAAACTTGAGAATATGTTGAAGCATTGTTTTGTGCCAAATAAGTTAAACCTCGGGTTCGGTTCTCTCCCAAGTAACACCATTCCAAACCCGAAGGGAGAAATGAAATCCGTTACCATTGAAATGATAGGCCTCGATGACTACTTCCTCTCAGGTGAGGATGTAGTAGCCTGAGGCCGAGGTGACAAAGGACACGGTAATTCCTCTTGATAGAAAAGCCAAATCGTCCAACCTCACGGTTGCCCAAGTTCCTTCTATCTCTGTCAAAATGCCAAGTTTTAACCTTTCACCGTGCAAATCTATTCAATCACGATTCGACAAAATGAAAGTTGTTTCTGGAACAAAGTTTAAACTTACGACTAATATGATCAAAAGCTGTGACATGATTTATGAAAAGAAATTGGAACAAATTTCAAAGATTTCACTTGAGCCTACACCGTCTAATTCTTCATCGAACCAAGCTCCCGAGAAGCTTGGTGATCTCGGGAAATTTCTCCTTCCTTGTTCTTTAGATGATATTAAGGAATGTAATGCTCTAACCGATTAGTGCAAGCATAAGTCTCATGCCTCTTGCGATATATCATGAGCTTGGATTGAAGAATCTTATACCGTCTCGTATGACTATCGAATTAGCTAATCGAACAATTGCTCACACGATTGGTGTAGTCACGATGTTATGGTACAGTGGATAAATTCTATTTTCCGTGGATTTATAGTCGTTGATATAGAGGTTGACCTGAGTCCCTCTCACTCTTGGAAGACCATTCTTGAGAACATAAAAGTCCTTGTGGATCATTACCAAGGAACGTTAGCATCGAGAAAAGGAAATGAAAAGATTGTGTTTTATGTCGAACAAACGTCAAAACCTCCACCCGATGATCATTCTATCCATAGCATCGATGTGATTGATTTTTCTCAAGAAAGTGGCGATCCCATTTACCGTCTAATCCGATTATGACCGACTCTTTCCCGTCTCTCACTACGGAAAGTGACCCCATTTGGGAAGAGATCGAGGTCTTCCTTAATGATGATTCGGTTCCGTTTAGATTGATGATACTACTTTTGACCCGAGGGGACATTTCTTTACTTGAAAGTTGTTATATAACGAGCGATCTCCATTACCCTCCGGCGATCCGATGATGTTGATAAGTTGAAGAAAGTTGAGCCTAAAACGTCTCGAATTGATCTTTCAAGGTTTACGATCATGAGTATGTCGACAATACGTACTTTGACGGAAAAAGCAAGAAGGTCTACAGCGGTAGTGGTGGAAAATGCTAGCTCTAAGAGCACACCACTTGTCCCACCTCCAATTTCTAAAAAAATAGACCTTCCTTGAGTGGCAATCCCACTCCTTCTACGGAAATTATGGAACCTTCTTACGAGACATCTTTTCGATCCGTATCTTTCAAACGACATTCACAAATCCCTTGTTTGAATTGGATTGAATATACTCAAATTTTTGATAATCAACTCTTTGCGAAGAAGTGAGGAGTTCACCGATGAACTTGCTCCCACCGACTCAATTCTTTCTGAGGATGAAGAAGAATACGATGATCCATTTTTCCCAAAGAAAGATAAGGAAGTGAAGTTTTACGGATATGAACTTGTTGATCCCGAGGGTCCATATTTTATCAGTGATTCCTCTCCTCGTGAGGATTTTCATGAAGATGATACGTTGATTTCGTTCCTATCCGAGGACAAGATTTTTAACCACGATACTCGTCGGAGAGGACATTCATAAACAAATGTTAACGGAAAAAGGATCCTCTGGATGCCTTCGCTGATAAACCTTCAAGTAACACTTTTCGTACCATGGACTCCGCTTCTTCTATGGGGTCGCTTTCTTTGATCCGTCATCCCTTCGCGAAACGCCGGATGATGGATCATTCTTTCATATGCCTTGTATCGATGCCGACACTTTCTTCTCCACCCATCCCGCCGGCCTCATTCCTTCGGAAATGAGGACACTTTTTTTGACCGTATCTCTACCATTTTCTTCCCCAAGGATAAATGAATTAGGGACGAGGTGGTAAACTTCGTTGAAGAAAAACGAAGGCGCTTAGGTAAGGAGGCACCCCATACTTATCTCTATCTTCTTTCTATTTTCTAATAAGTGACGTGAAGGGGTTAGCCTCTTCGTTTTCTCGTGTTTGGTTGTTTGTGATGTGTTGTCCAGGATTTTCCGATATGAAAACTCGTGCTCTAAGTTTGTATTTTCTCTACTCGAGTTTCATGTTCGATGCGGATGGAAATCGATATCGAAATCTTATCGACTAACGTTTATCTTTTATATACTTAATAAACGGCTTTTATATTTTCGTTGATACCCTTGCCTTTAAACATTGAGGACAATGTTTTGTTTTAGTCACAAGTCGATAATCTTCGATTTGATTTGACGGCCTTGCTTATTTTTGTCGTGCACTCTCGAACCCGTTTTCCTGAAAATGAAAAATTGTGCAAAATGAGCAAAATTTAAAATGAGCAAAATGAGCACTTGCTTAGTTTATGATCGAAAAGTTCTTGCTAGTCTCTTAGAAGTTTCTTTAAATATCGCTTTTTTTCTTGACATAGTCTTTGCTAATTGAGGCTATAGAAATAGAGGCTCTAATATATGACTCTAGCTCACAGGCCAAGAATTTGCAAGTCTCCTAAGTGATTTTAAATATCTTAAAAAAACAAGAATTTGCTAGTTTCTAATAAGTGACTTTAAAAATGCGAGACTTGAGATTATTTTCTGAAAACATTTGCTAAGTTAATATATGTTTTGACACCTTGTTGACTCCGTGGTGAGAGTAGAATAGAATTGACTTGACCGGCTGTTGAGCCACATATTGTTCCCTTAACCATAGATAATCTAAAATTATCGGCTAAGCATCCTTGATCTCATTATTTGGGATTTTAAATTTGCGGAGATCGAGGAATGATAGAGTTACTTATGAGTTTAGATGCTAAGCGCGGAGTAGTTGGTTCTCTTTAGAGCCCATCGAAGGTACTTATGGCTTTTTGTTCCCACAATAATGTTTCACCCCATATCATTGAATAAATAATTAAAAGATGTTGAGTTTTGTGATAGTTAGTTCTTTATTTTTCTTTAGAGAATCCTTGCCCATGAGAGTTGGGTACACATCAAGGTCTTTGTCGGTGTTGCGGTGTAATAGACAATGATTCACGATAGTTTCTTCTATTGTTTCTATTGTTATAAAGCGATGAGATTCGAAGACTTGGCACAAAATTAACATGAAATAAAGCCCAAATGTATTAAAGTTGAAAAATCCAAAGCCATAAAAGTTTTCTATGTCCAACGGTACCCCCGTTGTCATGGACTTCTAAAAGGTTGAGGAAAATCCAAAGTCATAATAAGACTTCGATAGCGGTGATAATCCCGCTGAGTTAGTGGTTGAAAAGACCAAGGCCTAAATTGCAAAATGCAAATGTGCTAAATTAAGTGTTAAGCCAAACTTTGAATCCGGAGATATCTCTCTAAATCATGTTAAATTAGGACCTTGATGTGGACCTCATTCTTGTGTGCAATGGTTTTCGAGGGAAGTTGAATAACTAATTAGCGAATTTAACTTTGTATCTTTATCGAGAATAGTTATCGAAACTTGAGAAATTTGAAGAAATTCATTTCTCACAAAAATAAAAAAATCTAGAGGAAAATTGGAAAATGGGAGCAAAGGTATTACCAAGTAACTTCCATGGGTAGTGTTAGCATCTAAAATCATATTTAACAATGATTTCGATTTTACTCTTAGTTTGGGGACTTGTGAAAAATCAGGGACGATGTATTCTATCCATATGGTCACTTCACATATGTTTGTGTTTCCTACTCCGTGATCTGTAAGTTTGAAAAAATGTTGGAGTTATTGATCGACATGAAAGTTCAACAAACCGTCACTCATAATTGGAATGTGCTTAATCGTAATATCTATACATGTGAATATAAAGATGTAAAGGCGTTTTTAGAATTAGGGGTCTCTTAATCTATTTTGAGGAATCTTTGCTAATTCTTCATAGGTTTAGTAGAAAGAGATTGAAATCTTTAATTTTAGAAGCGTGAGTTGATTGCATTGGTATGGGACATGACAATGGTCTCGTCTAGGGTATTTTTTGATGTCTTTAAAACACATATCATTTCTTTGTCAAATATGACCCAAAATAACCAAGAAAGAGCCGTTTATTGCTAATATTCGTTGTTTTCTTGAGTTTATGCTTGTGCGGTGCGAATATGTGAAAACATAAAGTTAACCAAACGACAAAACCCGGCGAGAGATAATGAGTGCTAAAGTGAAACGAAGGTCGAATTGTGCATATGTGAAGATTTATTTGCTCAGAGGATTATTTTTGAAAGATATGTTCAACTTTGAAGAAATGTGAGAATGGATCCTTGAACTTTCATCAAATGGCGTAATACACCCTTGAAGTTTCAGAATTTACATAATCAGCCCTTGATATATTTGGGAATGTCAAGAATGTCCCTTGGATAAGTTTTTAGAAATTACATAAGAGGTCCTTTGAAAATCCAGTTTACACCTTTGATCCTTAATATGTTAAATGGGTACAAGTTAAGTCCTAAGTCAAATACACTACCAAAGCCCAAAACCACATCTGGTCCAAACTCTTACCCTTACCCGTCCATACCCACAACCCTTACCCATTTCCCACTTAAAATACCGGTCAACTACTTATTCTACCGGTCAACAAAGCGAAAACAATAAAACCAAAGGCAAAACACCAATATTCCCGGTTACATGAACCCTAAATTACCCTTATCTCAATTCAAAACAGTTAGCCACAATTGGAGGTAAATCGTCCTTTCTCGACACCTTATGACTTACCGACACATGGGGTTGCGGTCATCAATCCGTGTCATTCCCTTCTTTTGATTGGTGGATTGAATGAATGCACATGATCCAAGGGCTGTTGATGATTGGAAGGAGCTGGAAACAAATCTAATGGTCTGCCGAATGTTGAGAAAGCACAAGGCTCATTTCTAGATCCTTCTCAAGCTTGGAGCTCAAGTATAAATACCCCCATTCATTCACGTTGGAGATCACCTTTCTTTTCTTCTTCATTTGATTAGCTTAATTGTATTTTCATTTCAAGTTTTATGTTTTAAGTAATTTCGACTTTGTACTTTCATTTTAGAAGTTTTAATAAAATTCAGCTTTCCTTATTGATTTTTGTTAACGTGTTTGATGTTCTAAATTTGACTTTATTCTTGTTGTTTTGAATATGTAGCTTATTTCAAAGTAATTTCGGCTTGTTTCTTCATTAATTCAAAATAAAAAATCGGAAAAATATTTGAAAAAAAAAAAATACTCTCAAGCTCTTATAAGCTTATCTAAAGCTTGCTCATTTCATTAGGTTCATTTGAGCTTTTTATAGCTTATAGTGAGCTTTTCTCTTGTTTCAATTTCAAAATCCACAGCAGTCAAACTAAGTCAAACTGCGGATATTGGTTGATCCGGGTTCTTTGATATAATAAGTGATGGAGCCGGGTTGAATTGTACGATATGGTTGATTAAGCTTGGTTTGGATTGGTATTGGTTTTAGAATAGTTCTCGAGATAAAGCTATTTAGTTGGACCTCATGTGTACTTTTAGGTTTAAGTTTAAGCTGTTTGTTGCACTTTTGTGTTACTCTTTATTGTAGGTTTTAAGTGATTATTTGGCATTTGTTAGGTTATTATTATTGTTAGAATATTGATATCATTCTTTGTCTAGGTTTAGGATTAAGGGCAAGATAGATTAGATTGCAAATCATGTTAAACTAGTGTTTGGATCAACATAGTGTCTGAGATTGAGTTAATTGATGATGCAAAATAGTTGTTTCAGTTCTTATTAGCTATAACTTCATCATTTTAGGTCTTAAATTGCACCTTAGATTGCTCATAGTCAAAATTACTTTAAAATTGCTCTTAGTGTCATTTCTGTGAGAATTAGTTGGTTAGATCTTGCTTATAGGTATAAAGTTGGTGATATAGCTTGCATCGCTGTCATTATCACAAAAGATCATAATCACTCAGGAAATTTGATTCAAATCTCACTAAAGTCAATTTTACAATTACGTCATAAAAGTCAAAAGTGGAAAACACGTTTTACAAAACTTTGTGGATTTTTATATGCACTCATTCCTTGTTCAAAATCATTGAAACTTTGGTGATTTTAGTTGATTTGCTTAACTTTTGAAATCGATTTTTAGTAAAATTTTATAAGCCTTTTTAAGGTCTAAATTAGGCTATTTCTTTAAGCCCTAATCTCCCTGTGTCGAGACTCGGCTTTAGTTTGAGTCACTTCTCGGAACTTGAGAGGCTTGTCAAAAGCTCATGTGAGCTCATCTAAGGTTCAAACTTGGTCCACTTTCTGTTTGGTTGGTAATCTTAAGTTCTCCATTTACGGTTTCACTTTAGCTTATTAAATAAGTTTGTGCTTAAGTTAAAGTGGATAGGTTAAGAAAGTGATTTGATTCTAAGTTCAATAGGTCAATTGATTTCACTCAGCACATTAGAGGTTAGGAGTAGCTGGAATTAGTTGCTTTTAGGTATTTTTAGTATAATCTAGCTCGTGTTCAATTGGTGCCTTAGAGCTTTTAAACATTCTAAGTGCTTATTCTAAAGCATTTTACACTAAGCTTTCATTTTCTTACACATAAGCATAAAATTTTATATTTTTTTATAAACTTTGAATATAATTTTAGACTTTTCACTAATTTTAGTTTTATAGCTCTTTACTATTTTTCCTATTTTAAAACAGATTTTAAGACTTTTAAATAGCATTTAATACAATTAGTCGTAAAAAGTTTCAAAAAATAATTTTCAATTTTATAGATTAATATAAATATAAAAAGCAAAAAAATAATTTTTCCAGATTTTTCCTAGTTTAATTTGTATTTTTTAGCCATTTAATTAGTTTAAAATAGTTTTAAATTCATAGAAAATATAAAAATCATCAGAAAATTAAAAATTTGTTTTGAAAAGTCTTTTTAGTTATTTTAGATTTTTGAAAAATAGTTTCATAATTTTCCCCTTTATTTTCATAATTTTTAGTATTTTAAATTAGTTTTAATTCAAATAAATTCAAGAAAAATCATAAA
>OU343225.1:214305064-214624813 GCA_910596185.1 Chrysanthemum makinoi
TTTAGCTCTTCCTACTTTGATATACATTATATTAGTTGTGTTATTGCATTTAGTCCTCATAGAAACAACTAAGAAAAGCATTTACTATAAAGTGCAAAGTTTCACATTTCCTGAAAGCTCTCTGATCTACATGGCGGATCCCGCTTTTGAACTAGCGGATCCCTCCCATAAGGGAACCGCGGGATCCGTGGTATCTGTTATGCAATACAGATTTGGCTACATCAAAATAGTCTACTAGATCACCTAGAACAAGTCAAACATAAGATACTAGAACCAACTAAGTCTTTCTCAAATAGTTTAAAACCTCACTCTCATTCATGGATTATCTAGAATATTTTTTCGAAATATCTTTGATTTATCAACTAGTCAAAACTCACCATAATTCCGCTCCAACACTCACACAACATCTATCACGCTTAATAGCACTTAGTTTGGCCTATCCTTCAATTTTAGCAAATTGATCTCAATCATCTTTGACTCAAAATTAGGCTCAAAAATTAGTTTTTCATTTCTTTCTATTTTTAAAGATTTTAGTAAATTCTTCTTAGGACATCATCTGGCTTCTAGGACCTGTGTAACGCCCCGACCCGCCAAGGGTAAAGGAATCACAAGTAATGGTGTCATATCAAAGCAAAACATAAATAACCAAAAGAAGTCTTAACATAAATGCGGAAATAATCCAAGTCAAAATGACTCCAATACATAGGTCCCAGCGGAAACATAATAAACCTCAACATAATATCCGAAATAAATAAGTCTTAAATGGCATCATAAGAAAATCAAAGCTAAAATCTCTAAGGTAAGTCCACTCAAACACTCATCCCAAAGCAACCCAGCTTCCAATGCTTAGATACCTGCCGCGGAAGAAAAGAAAAGTGCGGCTGAGCTTCAAAAGCCCAAAGTGAATGATATGAAAGCAAAAGCTAATACCAAACGATATCGAATATGAAATAAAGCTTAATGAGCGATAGCAAAAATCATAATCATTTTCAATGCATAAATCATAATTTTCAAAATAAAGTTTATAGTCAACTACCACGAGCCCGTAAAACATATATCGCATCATATTCATATTCACATAAGGCAACATTTTGTAGGGAGACCTACCGAGTTATGAAGGACGTGCATGCACGCAACATCAATCATCAGATAACATATAACAGATAACATATAACAGATCTAGGATGCATCCATACGCCCCTTCCTACATATTCACAAATATGCTTCACCATCCAGAGCGTGGCAGAACATCACTCTATCGCCCTAGAGTCATATCGAGGTGCATCATCGATACGGACATGGAACCCTCATGACTAGTGAAATATTTGGCTCGTGTGTCAAACTATCTTAGGTCAAATCGAATGTCATAACGACCATACGATCATATTTTATCAAAAATCATTCATATTTCCAAAATCACAGTTCATATCAGATAGTTCAAAATCGATGTTTCATAATTCGTAAATCGAGTTCGAATAGCAAAAGCTCAACAAATCATATTTGGGATTCATAGCAAAGGCTTAGGAAACCCTAATACGAAAGAAAACGTTAAAAGGAAAACCTTTATCTGAAAAGGTCGAATATTTGTACCTTATTCCAAAGCAAATGATCGAAAAGCGAAAGACGAAGGCAAAGGATTACTCCTCTTCTCGAACCTATAGACATTAACGTCGTCCCCAAGTTATTTATGATTCCATAATCGTCGAAATGATCTTTTAATATTTGGTGTTCATACTTAATGTATATTAATGATCTTCTTACTTTAGGGTTTTATTAAATGAGACTTAAGTATTTTATAATTAATGTTGTAGATTAGGGTTCGTTATGTCATTTATTAAAGTCTAGGGTTAAATGTGAAAATAGTTTATAAGTCATAACTCACACATGGAATAACGAATTACTATATTTAGCTCAAACCCTAATCGACTCTCATTTATGTTCTAGGGTTTTCTTATTCTTTAATATCTCATTAATATGCATTTACTTTACATGTTACGTCTTAATGACTCGCTACTTAACCTAATACGTAAATAATAACAATCTTTCCTTTTATGGTTTTACCATGTACGTTTATGATTTTATGTGACATACAAGTTACTTATTACTCAGATAAATTACACGGGTACATAATCACTAGTTCACTTGAATTAATATAACGCACACAAAAGAGACACGGTTCACAAACATTTAGGGTTTGATATACTTTATTCGCTTTACATATTAAACTAGGGTTTATGTTTACGTGACCCTTACTTGTTTAGTACACGTTCAAAACTCATGTATATATGTTCGGTTTAAACTAGGGTTTCGGCTAGTAGGTTTACGCAAGTCTTAGCTCATCTAAACACGTTACATATTCAAGTTATTAAGTTTTATTCATTAGCCGAATACATATATGGTTCGGTCCTAACTCATGCATGGTTCGGCCTTGTTTAACTCAACATATACATGACCCGATTCAATATTACATATCACGTTACATGTTCTTTAATAGTTATAAGGTTTAATCTTTATGGTTTGCCCTTGTTTTGGTCTACACGGCCGCACAACAAAAGAAAACAAGAAACTCGACCAAACAAAATATAACACAACATATTAACGCATGGTACATCAAAGGAAAGACGAATAAACGCTATACCTTTACTTGTTAGAAGCAAAATCTCGACACCAATGGGGTTTGGGTCTCGGCCGTAGGAACAAGAAAAGAAGAGGCACAAACTAGAACTAGGGTTTCAATTTAGTGATTATGAGTTATATTTATAGTTAACATTTTTAGTTAGGGCTTTGGAGGGGGTTGGGTTCGGTTTGGGTCCAACCGAGCTCAAAGGCTCACCAAAATGGGCTTCGCCCTTGATCCCACGAACACAAACAAACGCCCTTCGTGGCTTCTCTTGATTCTCGGCTTGGCGCAAAACAAACAAAACAAACGAGCCCGTTTAATAATCGAATAGCCCAACATTATTGGCGAATAGTTTAAGTCCTTCGTCGTACCAAAGTCGTTCACGTAATTTTATTCTTTAAGTTCTTATTTATTAGGTTTTTAATTTCGTTAATTAATTATAAACCTATTTTACGTATTTTATAAATTCTTGGTTCCAAGGGTATTTTCGTACTTATATATGTTTTAGATTTTTTCGGGTTTTACAATTCTTCCCCTCTAAAAAAAAATTTCGTCCTCGAAAATTGAAATGAAACGAAACGAAAACGAGATGAGAACATACCGAACTATTCAAAGAAATGAGGATAACCAGCTCGCATCGACTCTTCGGTTTCCCAAGTAGCCTCACGCTCCGGGTGATTTTTCCAAAGAATCTTAACGAACGGAATGACTTTATTTCTCATAACTCTTTCTTGTCTTTCTAAAATAGCTTCCGGCTTTTCAGATAAAGACATATCGGATTGAATTTGATCAAACGGATACGAAGCAATGTGTAATGGATGATAGTTGTATCCCCTTAGGAGAGATACATGGAACACATCATGAACATGCGATAACTGAGGCGGAAGTGCTAATCGATACGAAACTTCTCCTATGCGCTCCAAAATTTCAAACGGACCGATAAATCGAGGACTGAGCTTGCCCTTGATTCCAAAACGTTTCACACCTCTAAACGGCGGAGACTTTCAAAACACACGATCACCAACTCGAAACTCTAAATCACGACGATGCGTTCGGCATAACTTTTCTGTCGAGACCTAGCCTCCTTCAACTTTTCTCTAGCAACAGCTACTTTCTCATTAGTGATCTCAATCATTTCCGACCTTCGATAGACGTTCACCTACTTCCTCCCAACAAGTAGGTGATCTACATTTTCTTCCATAAAGAAGTTCAAACGGTGCTGCCTTAATGCTAGCATGCCAACTGTTGTTGTATGCAAACTCTACCAAACACAAATATTCATCCCACCGCCACCATTCCAAAGCACACGCCCTTAGCATGTCCTCTAAGGTCTGAATAGTCCTCTCTGACTGACCATCTGTTGAGGATGAAACGCCGCACTAAAATTAAGTCGAGTACCCCAAGCTTTTGCAAACCCTTCCGTAAACGAGAAGTAAAACGCGAATCCCTATCTGACACAATAGACGTCGGAGTACCATGAAGTCTAACTATCTCTTGCTGAAAAATCTCTGCCAATCTACCAATACCATAATCCTTTCTAATTGGTAAGAAATGAGCAGATTTGGTTAGCCGATCAACAACCACCCAAATCGCATCATGCTTCTTCTTAGTAAGAGGTAGTCCAGTCACAAAGTCCATAGATATCTTATCCCACTTCCATGTCGGAATATCCAATGGTTGTAATAGTCCACTAGCTCTTTGATGTTCGATCTTCACTTGCTGACAAATCATACACTTCGACACAAACGTCGCCACATCTTGCTTCATGCCGTTCCACCGAAATACTGCTTTCAAATCCCTATACCTCTTGGTAGAACCAGGATGGATAGTGAAAGGAGAACTATGAGCTTCAGTCATAACTTTCTCACGAAGTACCATCATTGGGAACGCAAAGCCTATCTTCATACCATACAATTCCGTCGTTATCAATCTTAAACTCCGCACCTACCTTCTTCAACATTTTGAGCTACGCCCACGTCGCCGTCATCTTTCTGAGCTTCCTTAATTTGCAGTACAAGGTTCGACTCCACCTTCATACTAGCCCAGATTCACCAAAACCTTGTACGCACAACTCAACATCCAAACGTTCTAAGTCACGAACGATCCTAGGCTCAATCTCAATACTTGCAAGCATGCCCTGATTTCGCTAAGTGCATCAGCAATAACATTAGCCTTACCAGGATGGTACTGAATATTGGTATCATAATCCTTAAGAAGTTCTAACCATCTTCTTTGTCTCATGTTGAGTTCCTTTTGAGTGAAAATATACTTGAGGCTCTTATGATCGGTGAAAATATCACACGTCTCTCCATACAAGTAATGTCTCCAGATCTTCAACGCGAACACCACAGCAGCTAACTCAAGGTCATGAGTTGGGTAATTCTCCTCATAAGGTTTCAGTTGTCTTGAAGCGTAAGCTATCACCTTACCATGTTGCATCAAGACACAGCCCAATCCTTTCTTAGATGCATCGCTATAGATTTGATATCCTCCAGAACTGATGGAAGAGTCAAAATAGGAGCGGACACCAATCTCCGTTTCAACTCTTCAAAACTCTTTTCTCTTCATCCGTCCACACCTAACTTTTCACCTTTCCTCATCAATTGGGTTAAGGGCAAAGCTAAACGAGAGAAACCCTCAACAAAACGTCGGTAGTATCTAGCAAGTCCTAGAAAACTCCTAACCTCAGTCAATGCTGTAGGTCTTGGCCATTTATTGATAGCCTCAACCTTAGACGGATCCATGGTGATACCATCAGCAGAGACAATATGACCAAGGAAAGCGACTTGTCTTAACCAAAATTCACACTTCGAGAATTTGGCATAACTTCTTCTTCCTCAGAATCTCCAAAACTATCCGGAGATGTTGCTCATGCTCCTCTTCAGACTTAGAGTAAACTAAAATGTCGTCGATGAAAACAATAACGAACTTTTCGAGGAACTCATGGAAAACACGATTCATCAGGTCCATAAACACAGCAGGTGCATTCGTCAAACCAAAAGGCATAACGAGAAACTCATAATGACCATATCTGGTACGAAACGCGGTCTTAGGAACATCTTGCTCCTTCACACGTAATTGATGATAACCAGACCTCAGATCAATCTTAGAAAAGAACTTAGCTCCTTGCAGTTGATCAAACAAATCGTCTATGCGCGGAAGAGGATAACGGTTTCAATAATAATGGTTGAGTTCACGGTAATCGCATAATAAGCGCATACTTCCATCCTTCTTCTTCACAAACAAAACAGGTGCACCCTATGGAGAAACACTAGGTCGAATGAATCCATTATCTATCATCTCTTGCAGTTGTTCCTTCAATTCCTTCAAGTTCTACGGGTGCATATTACGATACGGAGCTTTTGAAATCGGTTTAGCACCAGGAATTAACTCAATGCTAAACTCAACTTCTCTAGCTGGAGGAATACCAGGAAGTTCATCGGGAAAAAAGTCGGTGACGCAAAAAACAGAAGATTTTCAATGTTAGGACTCTCCAAAGATGGTCCTTAACAGTCCCATGCCAGAAAAACCTTGACACCATGAGCAATCATGGTCCGTACTTCATAGCGAAGAAATGAACTTAACAGATTTGAGTGGTTTAGAACCATAATAAAACGAATTCAGGGATGTTTCGTCTCCAAAGATCACCGTTCTAGCATAGCAGTCGATGGAAGCTCTATGATAAGCCAACCAATCCATGCCTAGAATGGTAAGATATAACTTTTAACATACACATCATAACATTAACACAAGGTAGCATATAGATGGAATTCTAGAGAGAGAAAGTTAGAGGTTTAGGGAACTTAGTGAGAGAAAGTGAAAGATATTATTATGAGCTCCAACTCTCTACCTTGGGAGGTAGAGAGTATTTATAGTCTTACATAAAACGCCACACATCGGGCTGTGGATCAGGCATACAGTGGGTAAAGACCCGTCCGTCCTCCACGGTGTTACTTAACTAAATACTACTTAACTTAAAATAACTACGACTACGAGCTTTCTAACGATTACATATACTTGAGGTGACCGACTCTTTAATACCTGGAATTTCTAATTCCTAACAATCTCCCCCTAAGGGAGGTCACCTCAATCATGCACTAAAATTACATTGAATACAAACAGATATGACATTAACAATTGTTCTTGCATTCTTGATGTAGTCCTTTGTTCCTAAGCTCGTAGTCATTGATTCTTCACATTGCATGTTTGGTTACTTCAAGTGGAGGTCTTTTACTGATCCACGTGATAATAATTTTGAGCCATCATTTGAGATTATCAGCCATAAAAAATCTCTGTGACATCCTTTGTGGTGTTGGTATTATGTGATGTTGTGACTTTAGGACCGACATGCTCACATTCTGGATCATGATATCTTCTCATCAGAGTAGCGGAAGCATTTGTTGAATCATGATATTGGCAGCAGCGTAGCAGAAGCATGGAGTGAAAATATCAGAGTCATTGATGCACTAATCATGATTTCTTTTGAGATGAATGTGTTAAGTGAGCATGCGGCTATGGATTGACCGCTTCATTCTGAACAGCTGCAAACGTCGGGCGTACCTGCATACAACAGTTAGCAATAAATCGCACGAAAGTGTCTTTGATCACTTTCGTTGAATTGAGGTACACGGCCCACGGTTCCCCGTTGATCAGTACAAGTACTGCCTGTGATCAGGTATAATTCCGAAGAATTTCCTTGACAGGGTTTCGCAGCTGCTCTAGCTGTTCTCAAACCGGAACATCTCAAAGAAGACAACACGGAGTGAGTGAACCAGCGAATTTGAGTCCACTGATTGATGAAAAGATATTTGAAAAACAATCGAGTATTGCTCAATAGAAATTGTTTTTGCAATACAGCGAAGGTTTTAATGAAAATCAATTATCAATCATAAAACACCTTTTGATTTGAAAAATTAGTACACGGTCGACGTGCTAATGAAAAGAGTTTTAAAGCACAAAGACCGGTTTTTCAAAGGTATCCGTCAATCCATAACCTGAACCAGGATTGATTCAAAAGATTGAATCGCCCCATTGTTTCTGTTCAGTTGTCACATGGTTGATCTGTATAATAGATCTCACATGCCACCTACCAGGAGCTTGTTAGATGTTGGCTCCAGAAGGCTTTCCATCTTCATTGTGAATATGTAAACACATCACTCAGATGTTCTGGCAATACCACAAGGATAATGCGTAGGACTCAAGATATAATCTCTCTTTCCACATTGTGTGAAACAGAGAGTCTTCATTGAAAGTGTCCTAATGAGATTTATTGATGATCTCGTGGCTCTAGACTCAATTTGTGCATATTTGGATCCTGTGCCGGAGACTAGGGAGAGGGTCTCCTTCTTCAATATCAACAATCTCTAAGAGAAAGTCGATAGATAATGTCGGTTCCCCGTGAGAATGAAACAAGTCCTTTTAAGAGGAACTTGAGTGGTTTGGGAAGTTGAAGTGCAGTGCGTCACTGGGTCCATGACGTCTTGTCTTCAATACCGATGTTACCATCAGTAGCATATGAATTGAACCCGGTTTCTGCCCTAAGGTTGAATAAATGGAGGGCTATTTGTTTTCACCCTTTTCTCATTCAATTCTTTTTAATTCTTCAACCCCTTCAGTGCTTACCGAGACTTCATAGCTAGAACCTTGTTGGGTTTATTCCAGTACTAGCTCAGTCTTAGTCCGCACTCTTCCCATATCTCATTTTTCTCCTTTTATCATCATACCTAAGAACTCTACACTAACTAGTGGATAGTCCCTGGGTAGATCCCTCCGGTTCTGGCGGATCATGGGAACACAATACCTAACCTTATCATCCTTATATCACCGTACATAAAGTAAAGTTGGTCGGTCTATTTGGTATTGTTCATCTGCCATTGGATCCAATTGAAAACCATTTGAAAATCAATTCAGATACTTGTGATATATTATCAAAGCATTTTGTACCTGAATTGTTTTTGATATTTTTAGAACGAGAACTCCCCCTCAACATGTGCATCAAGTATTTGAAAATGTTTTGCACACGGAGGCAAGAGAAAGAATTAACTTCTTTGATTACCATTTTCTAAAAGATATCAACATCACTTCCCAAATCGAATCAAGTAGATAAAGCATTTTGGGGAAGGATGAGGTTTTCATGATTTTGCTCCCCCTCAATATGTGCCTCGAGGTTTGAAAAGAGTTTTACACATACTAGAGGGAACCTGCACATTGAGATAAATGATCACGTTTCAAATTATAGATGCTCCCCCTCAATGTGTGCATGGAAAATTTGAAATCGTTTGTCACTTACGGGGAGGCAAACATGCTAATCACTTAAGAAACCATTTATCGAATTATCAGTTTAAATCCTATTTAAATCACAACTTCTCCCCCGATCACAATTATTAAAACATTTGAGATTTGTGATCTCTGTAGATTTAAATTGATTTTGAAAGCTTTTAAGGAGAATTGTGACTTGATTATGAAAGCGTTTTAACTGATAAGGATCTGATGTTGAGATTTTAAACTCCATTGGTTAAACATGCATGTACATCTTTTGAAAACAATTTAATGCCAAATAACTTTTTAATTTAATTGAAATCATTCTCCCCTCAATCAATGACATAGGTTGTTGATTGAGCGATAGAGATTTTGACAGATAAGTCCTGATGATTATCAAAAATAGAGACCGAGTTATTTTTCAAAGCATTTAGTTTTCAGCAGATAAATGTTATAGAATCAGAGCATGGAATTTGAAAACATGGTAAAACATGGCTCTGTTCTTTCTTTTAAAACCGGGTTATTGCCTGAAAATGACAATAAACCATTGTTTCTCTTTCTCCCAAAAATAATTTTTTTTTTTTTTTTTTTTTTTTTTTTGAATTCGACCAACATCTAAAGTCCCGTGTCATTCTTTGAATGACAGCACAAAGACCGTAGATATTATCGAACCGAGAAAACGCATGACAAAAAGACAATATTTTTGAAGATTTTTCGAATTTTTCAGATTTTTATGGATTTTGAAGGTTTTATAATTTTGTATTTTGATTTTTCGAATAGATATATACAAGAGATAGATGAAGATAGACCTTTACTCCTCGTCTTCCTCCTGAAGACGTTTGAGAGTATCTGGTTGAAGGCTTTTCAAGCCAAGACGTGGAAGAATAAACTCAAAACGTTCTCTTGGAAGAGCTTTGGTGAAGATGTCCGCTAACTGATATTCAGACCTCACAAAATATAGTTCCACCACACCTTTTTCCACTTGTTCCCTGATGAAATGATGTCGAATGTCGATATGCTTTGCTCTTGAGTGTTGAACGTTGTTGCATGAGAGAGCAATAGCACTTTTATTATCACAGTACAGAGGGATTTTGTTGAATTCAAAGCCGTAGTCAGATAATTGAGATCTCATCCATAAGATTTGAGCACAACAAGATGACATGGCTATGTATTCAGCCTCTGTAGAGGAAATAGAAGTACTCATTTGCTTCTTTGAAGACCAGCTCACAAGCTTATCACCCAAAAACTGAGCACCTCCAGATGTACTTCGACGTGTATCTTGACAACCTGCATGATCAGCATCTGCATAGGCCGTTAGTGACATACCGGTGTCCTTCGGGTACCATAGTCCCATATTGATGGTTCCTTGGAGATACCGAAAGACCCGTTTAACTGCTTCAAGGTGCTTTTTAGTAGGCTTAGCCTGGTATCTAGCACACATGCAAACAGCGAACAAGATGTCTGGTCTACTAGCTGTGAGGTACATCAGGGATCCAATCATACTACGATATTTCGTTTGGTCAATCATGATCCCTGAGTGGTCCTCATCTAGTTTGGTTCGATCAATCATGGGGGTGTCAACAGGGTCACATGAATCAAATCCAAATTTCTTTAAAATCTCTGTTGCATATTTAGATTGATTTATGAAAATGCCTCCGGGACTTTGTGAAATTTGTAATCCCAAGAAAAACGACATTTGTCCCATCATTGACATTTGAAACTTAGAACTCATTTCATTAGAAAATGATCACATTCCATTGGGTCAGTCGAAGCAAAAATAATATCATCAACATAAATTTGAACATGAGTTAAATGTTTGCCTGACTTCCTGGTGAACAATGTAGGATCAACTGCTCCTTTACTGAATCCGGATGATAGAAGAAACTTTGACAGTGTATCATACCATGCCCTCGGTGCTTGCTTTAAACCGTAGAGAGCCTTCTTCAGACGATAAACGTGAGTAGGATGCTCTTGATTCACAAATCCTTCAGGTTGGCTGACGTAGACGACTTCTTTAAGATCTCCGTTCAGAAATGCCGTCTTTACATCCATCTGATACACTACCATGTTCTTACTAGCAGCGTTAGCCAGAAAGATTCTGATTGCCTCGATTCGAGCAACAGGAGCAAAAGATTCTTCAAAGTCTATACCCTCCTCTTGACGATATCCTTTAGCAACTAAACGAGCCTTGTTTTTCAACACATCACCATGCTCATCAAGTTTTACTTTGAAGATCCATTTGAGAGCTATAATCATAGCACAGTCTGGAGCAGGTACTAACTCCCATACATCAAGTCGATCAAACTCATGAATTTCATCTTGCATGGCATTGAACCAGCTGTCTTCATTCATGGCGGTTTTAACATCTTTTGGTTCGATCTTAGAAAGTACGGAGTTGAAGAAACACCATAAGGCATCGGTTGCAAGTTGTTTCCGGGTTGATACAGGACGAGAGGGATTTCCAATGATGTTGTCTAATGGATGATCGTGAGTCCATTTTCTAAGGTGTTCATGTGGCAGTTGTTGAGGAACTGAGGTAGCTGAGTCGATGTCTCCTGAAGAAGATGGTTCTGATGATGATTCAGGAGTAGCAAATATGTTTTCAAATGGAGCATCCTCAGGAGTAGCAAAGGGATTAACTTCATCATTGATGCCAGAAACATTTCCATGATGTACATTTGAAGAATGATGATTTGTTGATGAGACTGAAGGATCAGCAGCAGGTGCTTCTTGACTTAAAGATATTGAGACTGAAGGATTGACTTCATTCACAGGAATATGAGCATCCTCTGTTGCAGGAATCATTACCTCATTAGTGTTTGAATCATACAGTTCATCAAACATAGGATCAAACAATTTCTTTACATCATCTTCAGATGGAGGTACATATGGAGTTTCTTGAGTAGAGTTTGGAACAAGAGATGAACCAATGGGACTGTCTTGAAGTGCGGGTCCTGAGCTGGATTGTCCAGGAGCCATTTGACCGGTCAGCTCATCAAACGTAACGTGAATGGTTTCCATGATATTTCGGGTTCTTTTGTTATAGATTCGGTATCCCTTTTTGCTTGGTGCGTATCCTACAAATACTCCAATGTCAGCTTTAGCCCTTAGTTTCCCTAAGTCTTGACCCTCATTAGTTGGATAGCACAATGCACCAAACACACGAAGGAAAGAGAGATTAGGTTTTCTGTTGTGGACAAGTTCATATGGAGTTTTTCCATGTACGGTGTGGATTAGGGAATGATTTTGTGTATAGCATGCAGTGGCGATTGCCTCAGCCCAGAGAAACATTGGAACCTTTGAGTAAATCAACATTGTTCTAGCGGCTTCAACCAGAGTCCGATTTCGTCTTTCAACTACACCGTTCTGTTGAGGAGTTCGTGAAATACTTCTTTGATGACTGATTCCAACGCTTTCATAGAATTCATTAAGTTGTTTGTTGACAAACTCAGTTCCATTGTCTGTTCTGACAATTCTGACGGTTTTGTTAAGTCGAACCTGCAGCTGTTTGATGAGTTTGATGATGATATCAGGAGTTTCATCCTTTGTCCTTATGAACTTGACCCAGGTGAATCTAGAGTAATCATCAACCACAACTAACACATATTTCTTCCCAAAGATATTCTGTACCCTCATTGGTCCACATAAATCCATATGAATCATATGAAGAACTTCTGTGACAGAGTTAGTAGGTTTGGGTTTATGGGCATATTTCTTGCTTTTTCCCAATTGACATGCTGAACAAAGATGATCCTTTTCATACTTTAGTCTAGGTAAACCTACAACTAGGTCCTTTCTGGAAAGATCGTTGATGGTGCCGAAGTTCAAGTGATTGAGACGACGGTGCCATAACCATGACTTTGTTTTTGAAGCCTTTGATAACAAGCAGATTGGAGAAGCCCTCATCATGTCATCGATAGAGATGGTGTAAAGGTTTGACCCACGAGTTCCTTTTAACAGTTCCTTACCATTAAGATCTCTAACAAAGCAGGTATGTTTTCTGAAGGCAACTTCTAGATCAGAGTCACAGAATTGACCAACAGAGAACAGATTATGACCCAACCCTTCAACATAGTAGACTCTCGAGATGACACTATCACCAACAACATAATCTCCATAACCCATAATAGCACCGAAATGATCATTACCAAATCTAACAGTCCCGATGAACTTGCTCACGAAGTTCATGAGCCGCGACCGGTCTCCAGTCATATGCTTGGAACAGCCTGAGTCCAGGTACCACAGAACGATTTGAACGATCTGCAGTTGAACACAGACAAAAATGGATAACTGGATAATTGGGATCCCCATGCAAGAATGGGTTCCATTTGGTTAGTAACAGTATTTGGAACACCCACATCAGAATCAGAAACATCCATATCAGAAGTAGAAGCAATGGAATCATTGGGAATAGATGCAATGCTGGTGTCTGTATTTGCCCTATTCAAAGTATGTTTACTTCTTAAGGGAATAGTTCTACCAGTAGGCATCCATTTTCTAGTGGGCATAATCTTAGCAGTGTGAGAACAAAACTGATTATTCTTATGACCAAAAGGTATCCAATAATAACCTATCTTTATAAAAGTTCTTCCTGTGGGTTTCCACTGTTTTCTAACAGTCTTTCGTTTTTGCCTTTTTGCCTTATTTGCACGATTATTAGCATTAGCAATTTTAACTGGGCATTTGACAGCATTAGACAAAGCATTCACACCACATTCATGATTAGCAACAGAATTCAAGCATGCAGCATTACAAGGTTTGCAGATAGTATCAGAATTCGAATTAATTACAGTACGCCTAAGGCTAATACTAGAATCAACACGATTCGTTTTATTCAACTCAAGCCTAAAGTTCCTAGATTGGTCTTCTACTCTCTTCCAGTGCACATTCTTAGCTTGCAAGGTCCTATCATTCCTTGTATTGTCTTGAGACTTTGACCTGCTCGCTTTAAAGTCACTGATTACTCCTGTAGAGGGAATGGGAACATTAGTTGGTTGATCTAATTTTTGCATTCCTGAACTTGATGTGCAAGGATCTGAAGTACTAGAAGGCACATTAGTGTATACTTTAAGACTGTGATTTGAGCTTTTTGCAGGCACACTAAAGTTCACTTTCTTAGCACTAACATATCTGGAATCTGAACTACTTGAAGGCACATTAGTGTTTCCTTTTTTAAGACTGGGCATAGAACGGATTTCCTGCTTGGCACTAGGCATAGAACAGGGCATCACAGCTTTGCCTTTTTCACCTAAGGTTAAGGATTTTGGGCATGTGGCAATTACACATTCTAGCAACTCTTGAGATCGTTTGGCCTGGAGGCAAGCAAACCTAATTTCACTATCAAGAGGTTTATTAATGAAATCCTCTTCGACAATCTCACGGAGACATTCTAGACTATCCTTAAGGTGAGCACAGTATTCATGAAAAGCATGTTCATTATTCCTAAGATGAGGAGGAATATATTTAACTGTCACAGTGTATTTGCAGTCTAAGGGTGACTTTGAGACAACATTCTTATTGAAAACAAGTGGCAGTTTCCCATTTCCCTGACTTCTTAGATTCTCAATTTCCTTTTGTAAAGACGTTATTTTTTCGTTGTTTTGGTCACGGGTGACTTTCATTGAATCATATAACTCTTTAAAATGTCGTTTAACTTTTTCATTTTCTTCTAGAAAACTCTCGTTTTCCTTTTGTAAGGCATCAACTAAGTTTTGAAGATGAAAAGTTTGAGAATTCTGAGAATCTAAAGGAGGAGGGATTTGGGAGCCTGTCATATTGTTCGTTTGACCCTTTAATTGAGAGATTTGGGCTTTCAACTTTCTGATCGTGTTGCACTGAGCTTGAATCTGTTCATCACGTTTGTTAATTTGAAAAACTGCATCAAACTCTGGAGCATCTGACGATGTCTTGACATTTGAAGTTTTAACATTTTCTTTAAGATGTTGATATTTTAGTTGTAAATTAAAATGCTCAACTTCCAGTTTAGAAAAATGTTTAACCAAATTGTTGTGATCATCCAGTTCAATTTTCTCGTTTAGTTCAGAATTAGTTTTTTCAAGCTCAATGACACGATCATGGGAGACTTTCAGGGCCACAGATAGTTCATGAAATTTGGAAGCATTAATAGAGCAATTTGAAGCAGTGAAAAAGATATCTTGAGCAACACATTCAGTAATAAGAGTCTCATTTAAGGTATGCAAGTTCTTCCTCTCAATCTCATTATATTTTAGTGCACGCTCATAATCACTAACTTCAACTACCATTGCATCAAATTCCTTTTCCATTTCTTTAATATCTGATTTTGTCCCCGTTTTAAGACTCTCAAAATGATCTTTTAGTTGTTTAAAGAAAGGCATGACCTCAGTTAAATAACATTCTTTCATTTGCTCAAAACCCCTTTCCCCTTCAGTTATCCCAGTGGGTGTGATCCTTTTCTTACAAGTTTTCTCAAAATCGGTAAATAGTTGAAGAATAACATATTGACTGATTAAGGTCTTGCTCTTAGTGGCAATAGTTCTAGGAACTAAATGCATTGGTGTATTTGGAGGATACTCAGTCGCTTTAGGGAATTTCCTACAAGGGGAATTCTTTTCAACAAGATTTTCAGCTTTTTGCAAGTCCATATCCTTTTTCCAGAACACTTGTTCAGGGGTCAGCAATGTTTGAGGCTTAAACATGTTCAAGGAAATCCAGTTTTCCTTCTTGTAGTCATGGGGAGTGATAATAATCTTTTTCTCTTTGCATTTCGGGTCATCTAGTTTTTGTTCATCCTTTCCCTAGTGACTTCATCTGATTTCTTATCTTCCTCAGTGCACTCAACGCAACTAGGTTTCTGCCTAGGCTTAAGAATTTCATTACCATCATAAAGCACCTTATGAGCATTTCTAGCCTTTTTAATTACCTCTGGATTCGGTTCCTCAACAAGGGGAATGCTATGCTTATCGCTTAAGACTCGATGTTTAGTGACCATGTGAGCAGTCTGAATGGTGTTTCCTTGTATGTACAACTTGTTCTCAAGTTTGTTTTTCAAAGTTTTCAGATTAGAAAAATCTCTCAAGAGTTTTGATTCCTTTGCATTAAATTCTTGCTTAAGCATTTTCACATTTTCTTGAAGTTCTTGTTTTTGTTTAGATGTTTTAGAGAGTTTTTCTTGCAAGGAATTTAATTCTTGTTTCAATATTTCTTCTCTAAACTTACTTTTTCTAATTACTGTACTTACTTGGTTATCCATTTCCTGCTCACGAGTGGTCAACTCAAACTTAGCACGTTGTTCATAAATAGCAACACGTTCTTTATAGGCATTTAGTTCAGAAATAATGGAATCATCAGGGGCACATGCAGTGTATTCATCAAAAACATAGTCATTGTTGACTGCAGAAGATGCATCACTTGGTACAACTTCACTTTCACTTTGTTTCACGTATTGATCATATGGGACAATATTGATATTACCCATATTTTCAATATTTGATTCAATAGTTTCAGTTGATTGTACTTTGTCATGCATCTGGTGCACATCAGCATCATCGTATAGTTTTAATACCTCTGAGATGAGCTTGTCATGGGATGGCCCAGCTAGTGATGAAGAGGAGACCTTGGGAGAAACCATTGGAGAAATGCTAGCCATAAAAATTGTGTGTGCCGTAGGTCCATCATCCACATCAGAGTCGTATGCATCACAGTCAGCGACTTGAAAGGCATTCTGATGATTGTGACCTATCTCCTGAATAGGCTGCTCATCCACATCTGCATCATAGGTCTTGGCATTGCCCTCAGCAAGAAATAGCAATTCCTCTTCATTCAGAGTAGCACCATTGTCCTGAGCTTGAGCCAGCAGCATCTTCTCTCTGAAGTAATCAGCATTCTGTGGGCGCTTTGGAGATGTACAGTTCCTTGCAATGTGTCCCTCTCCACCACAGTTATAACATTTGATGAGCTTAGTTTGACCTTGGTTACCATTCCTTCCTCGATTCTGGTTTCCAACATAACCTCTCCCAGCTCCACCTCGTCCCTGATCATACTGTCTTTCCTGAACTGGTTGCACCACGATCCTTCCATCTTTAATAGTGGCTTGATTGTGTGGGTTAGATGCAGTTCTGAGGTTGTTGTTGGTTTGTGGGAGAGTATTCATGTTTTGACTGATGAGAAGAGCTAGTTGATTAATGAAGCTACCCATGTGAGCATCAGCATCAGCTTGTTTGTACATAGGATCAGGAATGAGTTTGTGATTACCATTACCCAAGGGTATGACTTGTGATGCTTTGGTTGTGATTCCGATGTTTGAGTAGAAAGCTGTAGAGTCATTAGACGAGCTTGTCTCTCCCTGGTTGGTTTTGAACTGATTGAGAATTAATTTTTCAAACATAGCATGTCTCTCATTCTGAAGGAGGAAGGCATAGAGTTGTTCATAGTTTGTATTCTTCAATCCTTTAGTGAGCTTCACAGCGGTAACAAACTTGTGCCATTCGGGATTCATGTTGTTCACAAATTTTGAGTTCAACTGAATGTTAGGCATAGTCATTCTGATGTTCCTCATGTCATTAACTAACTTATGAAATCTCACATAGTACTCATAGACACTCTCATCTGGTTTCATCTTGAAATGCTCAAATTCGTCATAGAGTTGGGATTCTCTGTCTTCCATAGTTAATTCAGAACCTGAGAGAAGCATCTTAACATTGTCCCAAACTGCCTTAGCATCTGTGTTATGATTGATCAGCTTGTAGATGTCTTTAGGAAGACCTTGAAGAACAATGTTTGAAGCCCTGATATCTGCATCAAATCTCTTTTTATCCTTATCATCAAGCTCATCATACATCTTAGGTCTGTCAATTCCGTAAACAGGAGTACCATCTGCATTAGTATCAAGTATGTCTCTAGTCGTCTCAACTCGATATGGTCCTTCATCAATGGATTTGAGAATGTTGACACCATTTTCCTTTCCAAGGCAATACAGTCTAATTCGTTGAGCCCAAGAGTCGTAGTCAGTTCTGTCAAGCATGGGTGGACGAGTATCTGAACCAGCTGCTTGAACATCTTCAGCAACAGTGGAGATAACAGTGGGAACGTTGGTAGACATGTTAACAGATTATACGGGATTTTATAGCTCTATGATTAAACCGGGAAATGGATTCTTTCACGGGATTTTACTGAATCAAGAGAAAACCGTAAACAATCACTCAAGACTCTAGATGATAAAATACTAAATCGCTAGAAGATAATGCACTAAGTCGCTAGAAATTAGTGCACTAAGTCGCTAGAAATTAATGCACTAAGTCGCTAACCCTTAATTCGCTACACCCCTAAGTCGCTAGAGTCCCAAGTCGCTAACAGAAAACAAGTCGCTAAGTAGTAACTCGCTACAGACCAAGTCGCTAACCAAATTTTGGCAGCAATTCGCTACACAAGTCGCTAGAGACACAAGTCGCTAAAGAGCAACTCGCTACTGACCAAGTCGCTACCACAAGTCGCTACCCGTAGTGGAGAATCCACTACTTGTACTTTAACTCGCTAGATCTAACTCGCTAGTTCCAACACTGTAAGTCGCTACAAAAATGTGAAGCAAGTCGCTACCAAGAAACTATTCCGTGAGCTAAGTCGCTAGCTTGAAAAACCATATAAACCTCACTTTTCAATCCAAAAACAACCCAACCAAGATGATTCAAGCTTACCAAATGAAAACCTAAACACTTTTGATGATTCTAAACATAAAAGTACAACCAAAATCGAAACTTTAACACTAGAAATCAATCAAATGATGCCAAAACCACTAAACTTTTTCAAACTCAAAACCACCTAAAAACCACTAGAAATCCAAAGATGTGTAAGATATGATCTAACCATGGCTCTTGATACCAATTGTAAGATATAACTTTTCACATACACATCATAACATTAACACAAGGTAGCAAATAGATGGAATTCTAGAGAGAGAAAGTTAGAGGTTTAGGGAACTTAGTGAGAGAAAGTGAAAGATATTATTATGAGCTCCAACTCTCTACCTTGGGAGGTAGAGAGTATTTATAGTCTTACATAAAACGCCACACATCGGGCTGTGGATCAGGCATACAGTGGGTAAAGACCCGTCCGTCCTCCACGGTGTTACTTAACTAAATACTACTTAACTTAAAATAACTACGACTACGAGCTTTCTAACGATTACATATACTTGAGGTGACCGACTCTTTAATACCTGGAATTTCTAATTCCTAACAGTATCAAATCAAAACCTTCAGTAAGTCCAATCATAAGTAACTATGGTTTGGTCCACTCAGATTACTCTCCTCTCAGCCCATCGAAGCCCATCGTTCCAACCTAAAACCCGGCCCCGCAGGAAAAGAATGCTTTGGGGGTATTGGGTTGGGGCGGCTGAGCTTAAAAAGCCCAGTGACAGATAGAACAAATGAAAGCTAAAAAATCAAAATGCGAATGGTATAATGAAACTGATTAACAAAGGTCGCAGCGAATGAGGACAATGAGTCCATTAGGATCCTGCAGACACAATTATACAGATATCCCAAGCACCTATAACAATGAGAACGAAAGGCAAAGCAAAGCCATCCATGGCATACCATACCAGATCCCAACATACAAACCAGGCATACAAGTATGAACATAGCAGCATAGCAGACGTCATATCCACACAACATATACAGCCTACAACAAATTCAGGAAATCATAGCCATACAATCAAAGATAAATCTACTGCAAGCGAAGCAATTAATTAGTACGAACCTGGCAAACCCATCACATGTCAAAACACTTATTTGAAAACATAATCAGCATCATAATACTCACAGAAGTACCAACAGTAGTCAACACTGGCAGTCACACGAACCAGTAGTAATACAACATAGCTATATAATGAATGAATCAAAGCATAGCCATGACAACAAATTAACAAGCCATACTCAACAATTTTGAACCATTTACCCAATCAAACCGTAGCATAGGCAGAATGTAAACATGGCAGGTCAACAATAAACAATAAGAATACAACGGGATAGTCATAGTCCACGAGATTAACCGAACAAAGCACACATATAAACCGCAAAACTATCGATTACACATGCATGGTCACATACAATTCAGAGGTTCATATAATAGTGAGATCACATATCATCAGATGAAAACAGGTAACTCAGATAACCGCATATTAATCACATCATAGCGGGGATAATCAAGTAGTCACATAAAACATAAATAGCATAACAAATCAAATAAACACATAATAACCCTAAGACGTGAATGGAACGATAGTCCGAAATAACGGAATGAGAGTGTGACCGATCAAAGAAATGGAATATATATATCTTGGTAGTAGAGTGAGTCATATAAGGGTACTAAGTAATGAATAATTAACACAGAATATGGTGCGTTGGGGAATACATAAGGTACAATATAGGTATATCAAAAGTGTAAGGGTTGTGAGAAATCTACCACGAGCCCAGAAACATATCATATCATATCATAAGTAAACATTGTATTCGGAGGGTGAACAAATACCATATATCATAGGAGGAGACCTCAAGAACAAATGGAGTAGCTAGCTCAGGAATGTGAAGACAGCGTATTACTGCGACATCATTCACCATATAAATCATATCATAATAGTTAAATCCACTAAACATATCATATCTAGGATGCATCCATACGCCCTCCGGAACATAATGGCCAAATCATATACATATAGTGAGCTCATAATCATATCATAATGGGGATGATTGCAGACATCACTGCGTGCACTTGGAGTCATGCCATTTCTGCATCAATGACACGGTCATGTTACCTTCATGACTAGGAACACATATTTGGCTCGGGTATCAAGCGGCGGGTCAAAAGCATAATCATATCATAAGGGTTCATATCAAAGGTTCGAAGTCAAAAGGTTCATATCGAGGTTCGGTAACATAAGTTCATAATGAGAGGTTCATAATCAGATGGTTCATAATCATAAGGTTCATAATCAGAAGTTCATAATCATAACAAACGAATATCATAACGAATAGAATCATATCAAAGGATTATGTCTGAATCATATCAAAGGATCATAGCATAAGGAAAATCATAGCAAAGGAATATCATAAGTGAAGCGGGTCAGGATTGAAAAGTCGGAGAAATCCCTCTTGAAAGGGATAGAATATACGTACCTTAACGGTAGAAAGAAAAGCAAGCGAAGAATGAACACAAAGATACATACGTCTTCTTCAAGCGAATCTACATGGATTACGGTTAGGTACAATATTTATTAGCTCATTTAAGTTATAACGGATTTATTGCTTATATGAATCGTATCAATATTTTTAGAGTTATTAAGCGTATTGTCATTTTTGGTAATGGACCGAAACATATACTTTAATATAATAATCATTAATTAGCCAAACTTAGGGGTTTCAAATGATAAATGGTAAACTTAATGGTTTTATATGATAAATATCCTATTTGAGGGCTTTATATGTCAATTTATAAGGTTAGGGTTCCATGAGACATTTACCAAAGATTAAGGTTCGAATTGTAAATAACTTAAATATATAGAATATAACCCAAGTAGTACATGCAGATTTATGCTTCATGTTTAATTTCCATGCACAAGTTCGACCAATATTCAAGCTCGCTCGCCAGTCCATATGACTAACATTTACGACCAAATAAACCGCATTATTATGATTGACTGACTCATCTATCCCGACATGCTTTCAAAATACTAGGCGACTCAACCATAAATCCGACGGTTTGAACTCACATAAAAGACCTTGCATACGCCATATCCAAATTTATAACCACCACACATAACATAGACATAGGACAAGAACTATGCATAAAATCATAACACTTAATCATAACATAGATATACCACGCTAGACCATGCATATACTAAGTAATTTATAACCCTCGATTGAATAAGACCATTCTCGACACGTAAAACTACTACTCACATGTTTATATCGGTGTAGACTCAACATCATGCATGGATAAATCAAACTCATGACCGGCTATTGCCATTCCCATACACCATGACAATTGTAGCATTGATATTACATATATATATTTAGACCTCGGTTGACATTTGAATACACCCAAATCACATCAAAAATCATGTTCATATAACAAGTTTCTACAATTCAAAATTATATATTCATGTTAAATCGCATGGTTATTTTAATGATCACAATACGTGAACTTATCGGTTTTATACGTATCTAGTTATATATATGGGTTGCATGATCGAGGAATTAAGCGAAGAAGATCGAGAATACATTACCCTTGTAGTGTGAGCGGTAGGAGGAAACAAGAACAGATCAATACCACGAATCAATCACCACTTTGACCTAGTATACCCCCGACCAAAACACCGCACCTTTGAATCACCAACCTACGATCACAACACCTTGAGACACCTTACGAACCTCCTTGTATCACCTTTTGTGGAGATGAAGGCAAATAAAATGGTAGCCGTCACTTTTATTTTGGTGCTAGGGTTTTATGATATTTTCAAAGGTGTAGATGTAGGTTAACTAACTAGAGAAAATGGAATATATTGGAATAGGATCGGTAGAATGGAGGGATCAAAGCCCAATTCACTTTTCAATTCAAAATATAATGGGCTTACAATTACAATGTCATTAATTTTATGTACAAAATTAAGGTCCATGAACCTTATAAGCGTGTGATGTGAACTTTGGTTATAAGTGCGTCGTTTTTATTATCTTGTACAATTCTATCATTTACGAGTTAGGTTAGAAATGCATTTAATGAGCTTGGCGAAATTCATTATTTTATTAACTTTGAGGGTAAAATAGTCTTTTCACATGTTTTAGATTTTTAGGGTTTACAACTCTTCCCTCTAAAAGAAAATTTTCATCCTCGAAAATTGAAGTCAGAAGAGTACCTGAGAGGCGTCTGAGTTTAAAGCTGACGTAGCAATCCATAGTTTCACGGATCATAATGATTTGGTTCCAAAGCATACAAAACTTATAATAACGGATAGCCGGTGAGAATCTCACAAGGAGTGCAATTCCAATGAACATGCGGTGACAAATAACGGATATAAGTCATATTCCATTTCACATTACCAACCCGGGCATTTCCCGGATGTCATATGATTTCAATAAGTTCAAATTATATGATCTCGGTATTATCACGGTGATCAGGCGTCATAATACTTGCATCACATAACAAGTCCTTATTGTCATCATATTACGTCACGGTCATGACAAACCACAGCCAATATCACAACAAAACATATCACATACGGATAGCAATTAACATACCAAAAGCGGACCGGATACACATACATGCGGCATATAATACATCAAACCAACTTACCATAACACAAAGAAGGAGGCCACCAGCTCAAAAGCGGTTCCTCATGACTCATTAATGGCGATCAAAAGAAAGAGATATCACCAAAATGCTAAGCGGTAAAACTTCGATTCAGCCGGTTCGAACAAATCAAGAAAAACAATACGATTAGAATCACTTAGCGAGAATATCAAACGCCTCAAAGCGCGCGACAAACAAATCCAGTAACATAAGTCGCGCCCAATCATATGAAGTTGATGAACCTTCTCGACCCGGTTGAATCTTGTCTCTGTCTTTTCGTCTTTGGTTGATCCGTCCGACTTCCTCGGCGGCATCTGATGTCTCCATCCCGGCCACGGCGGTCGGGTCGCTTCACTGAACCTCTCCGGCTTCGAGGCATTGCGACAGCGCGAGAATCGGCACCATCATCTTCGGACTGCTCTGGTAGTCTCCATCCAACGATCGACAAATGGATGTACGAAGGCAAAATAACAAAGTTCGACGCGAAAAGAAGAAGGCCAAAGCGATTGAAGGCGAAATATTATCAAAGTCAATCACGAATGACAATCAAAAGGAATCGAAAGAGATGAAACGAGAAACCTATAATACCCAAGTCCTCACGGGTCAATCCTAAGGTCAACAAGATGAAACACAGGCTTTGATACCATAATTGTATTGGTGACCTCGAATACCATATATCATAGGAGGAGACCTCAGTAACAAATGGAGTATCTAGCTCGAGGAATGTGAAGGCGCGTATTACGCGACATCATTCACCATATAAATCATATCATAATAGTTAAATCCACTAAACATATCATATCTAGGATGCATCCATACGCCCTAGGAACATAATGGCCAAATCATATACATATAGTAAGCTCATAATCATATCATAATGGGGACGGTTGTGCAACATCACTTTGCACACTACTTCGGAGTCATGCCATTGATGCATCAATGACACGGTCATGTTACCTTCATGACTAGGAACACATATTTGGCTCGGGTATCAACTGACGGGTCAAAGCATAATCATATCATAAGGGTTCATATCAAAGGTTCAGAAGTCAAAGGTTCATATCGGATTTCCATAACATAAGTTCATAATCAGAGGTTCATAATCAGATGGTTCATAATCATAAGGTTCATGTCGAAGTTCATAATCATAACAAACGAATATCATAGCGAATAGAATCATATCAAAGGATTATGTCAGAATCATATCAAAGGATCATAGCATAAGGAAAATCATAGCAAAGGATATCATAAGTGAGCGAAGAGTCAGGTTGAAAAGTCGGGGAGAAATCCCTACTTGAAAGGGATAGAATATCACGTATCCTTACTTGCCGATGAAAGAAAAGCAAACGAAGAATGAACACAAAGATACAACGCCACGTCTTCTTCAACGAATCTACATGGATTACGGTTCGTACAATATTTATTAGCTCATTTAAGTTATAGCATTTTTATTGCTTATATGAATAGGTATCAATATTTTTAGAGTTATTAAGCGTATTCTCATTTATGGTAATGGACCGAAACATATACTTTAATATAATAATCATTAATTAGCCAAACTTAGGGGTTTCAAATGATAAATGGTAAACTTAATGGTTTTATATGATAAATATCCTATTTGAGGGCTTTATATGTCAATTTATAAGGTTCCGGGTTCCATGAGACATTTACCAAAGATTAAGGTTCGAATTGTAAATAACTTAAATATATAGAATATAACCCAAGTAGTACATACAGATTTATGCTTCATGTTTAATTTCCATGCACAAGTTCGACCAATATTCAAGCTGCTCATGCGTCCATATGACTAACATTTCACGACCAAGTAAACCACGTATTATGATTGACCCCGACTCATCTATCCGACATGCTTTCAAAACACTAGGCGACTTCAACCATAAATCCAGCGACCAGGTTTCGAACTCACATAAAAAGACCTTGCATACGCCATATCCAAATTTATAACCACCACACATAACATAGACATAGGGCAGGGAACTATGCATAAAATCATAACACTTAATCATAACATAGATATACCACGCTAGACCATGCATATACTAAGTAATTTATAACCCTCGACTGTGATTAAGACCATAACTCACACGACCATAAAACTACTACTCACACATGTTTATATCAGGTGTAGACTCAACATCATGCATGGATAAATCAAACTCATGACCCAGCTATTATACGCATTCCCATACACCATGACAATTGTAAAAACGTGATATTACATATATATATTTAGACCTCAGTTGACATTTGAATACACCCAAAATCACATCACGAAAATCATGTTCATATAACAAGTTTCACCACAGATTCAAAATTATATATTCATGTTAAATCGCATGGTTATTTTAAATGATCACAATAGGTGAACTTATCGGTTTTATACGTATCTAGTTATATATATGGGTTGCATGATCAGGAATTAAACGAAGAAAGATCGAGATACATTACCCTTGTAGTGTGAACGTGTGGAAGGAAACAAGAACAAAAGATCAATACCACCCGAAATCAATCACCACTTTGACCTAGTATACCCCCGACCAAAACACCGCACCTTTGAATCACCAACCTACGATCACAACACCTTGAGACACCTTACGAACCTCCTTGTACCAGCCTTGTTGTGGAGATGAAGGCAAATAAAATGGTAGCCGTCACTTTTATTTTGGTGCTAGGGTTTTATGATATTTTCAAAGGTGTAGATATAGGTTAACTAACTAGAGAAAATGGAATATATTGGAATAGGATCAGCCGAATATGGAGGGGATCAAAGCCCAATTCACTTTTCAATTCAAAATATAATGGGCTTACAATTACAATGTCATTAATTTTATGTACAAAATTAAGGTCCATGAACTTATTAGCGTGTGATGTGAACTTTGGTTATAAGTGCGTCGTTTTTATTATCTTGTACAATTCTATCATTTACGAGTTAGGTTAGAAATGCATTTAATGAGCTTGGCGAAATTTACGTATTTTATTAACTTTGAGGGGTAAAATAGTCTTTTCACATGTTTTAGATTTTTAGGGTTTTACACTTACGATCGGAAGTAATGCCTTAAACTCGTGAGCATCGCATGAGACGTTACTATGAGATCCTACTTAGCATATTTTAAATCCGTGAATGAAATACATTTCATACTAAAAGGAGTCATTAGCTAATTATCATGGACTTTTGGCGAACTATCCCAATGACTTGAGGATGTAAAACATTCGACTTTTTTTCCCACTGGATTTAGACTTAGTTTCAAGTTCACAGGTAAAAGTGTAATGTTGTGTACTAAGGTCAAGTTAGATGGGAGGTAAAAAAGATGACTTATTGGCCGAGATGGTAATTTTCAGCTCCAACTTGAAATAGACTGGAGAGAATGATATTTTTCATGGGCCCCTTGGGTGAAAAATATTTGTGAAAAACATGTCCATACGACTAAGTGTATGTGACACTATGGGAGAACAAATCGAGTATCACGAGAAGAAAGGAAGAAAGTATTAATAGAATATACATTCACATCTGGTGCTTTCAAAAATATTGATAAAGTACAAAGGGATACAGTCATATACTCGAACTCGGTTGAGGTGTTTCCGAGTGATAATTACTACCTAGGTATTGAATCGGTTTATGTGAGCGAGGTATTGCAATGTCTTGCTCGGGACCTCTTGGTACAATGAAATCAAATCATACGTTATTGTGTTTGCACAAGTAGGAGTTTGAAAGGATTTGTGTGCAAACAACACAATAGCTTGCACACTTGCCTTCACTGAAATGCTGAAAGATCACACTAGTTCACACTAAATAGAACAAGCAATCAGAAAAAAAGCGAGATCTGAAATAAAGCGAGAGTATGAGGAAATGAAAATACAGTGTTATTTTTATTTAGGGGTTCAATGGTAATTACTCGAATTATAATATTTATCCAGGATAAGTATTAAAGGGTAATAAATGACAAAAACGCAAACCCTTGGGTTTGGGGAGGGCATCGACCGACCTACAAAATGGGAGGGATCAAGTTTGACTTTATGTCAAACTTGATTACTTGGTAAGAAAGGATTAGGCTTTCCTATTCCTATTAGAACCTTCTTTGGTATCTTATAAATACCAAGGACTTTCTAGGTTCGTCACAACTCTTCCAATATCCCTAAAATCCTCTCCTTTCCCCCCACCCCCTCTCTCTCTCTCTCTCTCTCTTTTGTTCATCAATCGCAAAACAACTAAACCCTTTGGCCGATCGTTTAAAGTAGACACACAAGTCAACTTTCATAAGTCAACTTCTAGTTGATTTACTGATTTTACTCGATTCGTGCTCACCTAACTTGCATAGATTCACAAACCTAGTTCTGCTCGTGCGATACCGGTGGATGCCTAACGCTCTGTCTAAAAAGTAATAATCCCCAAAAAAAACCTAAAGGTGATCATGTAGCATCAAGAAAATCAAAAAGGTGTTCTATGCAGTAGATAGGTTAAAGAAGCTTACGTATAACACGATTAACAAGTTTCCTAAACACCCTTTATACGTGTTAGAATTAGGTTATATATCTCTTTAGAAGATCGACAATTATGGTTTTGGTATGCACGGATTTGTGGGTTTATTTTCCGCAGTGCATGTTTTATAGCAATGTGGATGAGCACCAGAACCCTACACATGATGTTGACTGTAGTGCCTCCATCCATGTAGATTCGCTTATTTTATCGAAGCACCTACCGGCGTAATAACACTGGATCCTTATAAGGAAAGAATCATTCCCAAGGAAATTCTTCTTGGTTGTCGGAGTCCATTTTTCTAGCACCTCATTATTTTGCTTTGTGCCCGGTATCCATGTTTGGATCTTGTGCACATGAAGTGATTGTCGAGTGTTACATTTGTTTTGAGATGTATATGATTTTCTAGATTCATTATGGTTGTCAAACAGAGTTTATAACTATGAATCGGAGTTTTTTTGTGGTGAAAAATGATGGTTTTTGAATTTTTTGGTGCAAAAAAATTGAAAAAATGAAGGATTTTTATGTTGCGTATAACACATATGGCGACATGTGTACGTATGATATATTATCGTTAGTTTGTGGTGTGATTGACGATAATCATATGTTCTGAAAGGATTATGTGCAAAGACGCAACGACTTTCACAATTGGCCTGCACGTCTTTAGACTCTTCAGGTTTTACCTCTTTAGACTCTTGGGATTTCATTCCTTCAGTCTCCCCCTCAGTGTGAGAGGAAGGTGTTTCAGTAGTATTCTCCCTCATAACTTTTGTTGGACCTTCAGTGAGAGCAAGAGTTGGCTCTAGCACTAAAGCTGAGGGGGTGGACTAACCTTTGAATGCCTGATATATTTCAGACATCATGGACTTGATTTATGAGGTGTCTTTCCTGAGAGTCGAAAATTTTGAGTGAATATCAGCATGAGATCGTTCAATGGTAGTCATTCTAAGCCCAAAATTCCAGGCCATAGAGTTTGTTTATTTGGCCCATGTTGCAAGATGTTGGGCTTGAACTCTGGTGGTGGATTTGATCTCATCAACAGAAGAAATAAGACCTTTAAGATCCAAGTTTTTGAGCAGGGAGATGAACTCAGTGATATTTGAGGAGTTCTTGATGTAAGTTTCTGAAGCCTCAAGAACTTTCTTGTTGAGAGCAAGGTCATCTTTGATAGATTCTTTCATAGTCGCAGGATATGTGCTGATCCTTTTGATAGAACTGAGAAACCTATTTAAATGCTTATCCAGAATGTCCAGTGAGTTTGAGAAGAGTGTGTCAGTCTATTCTCGATGATTAACATTTTCATTATAGTACTCTTCAACAGAGGTCTGGTGGTCAGCATAATTGACTACAGCTTCAGTATGTTGTTGCCATTGTTCTTTGGTGATCTCACTAAAAAGGGCATTTGATACTTTACGAAGATGCTTGACTAGTTGCCTTTTAGTGAGAGGAGGGTGTTGTCATACTTTCTGAGAACTTCTGGACAAGAGGAAGTGGCTGAGTCAGAGGAGGCCTCTGTCATGAAAAAGAGAATCTTCAGGCTTTTTGGGTTGTAGTGGTGAAGGTTGATGTATTTGTTCAGCAATTTGAGCATTAGTGTCCATGTCTTCTCCAGCTGCAAAGACCTCTTCTTCTTCACTGGCTTGTTCAAACTCATCTTCAGACAAGGGGAAGGCCTGAACATCTTCAATGGTATTAACCATTAATGGGGTTTTATCCGGCTCCCTTTCATAATAAGGCTTTCCTTTGTTTTGGTCAGGTTTTGAACCCTCTAATCCAGCAGAGTGGGTTGTCTCTACCAAGTCCTTAGAGCTAGTCCCTGAGAGTTGGATCAGTAATAGGAAGGTGGATAGGTTCCGTATCAGCGGTTGGTTTGTTTCCCTCCTGAGTCTTTGTACCCTAGTGACCCTTCAAGCACTGGTGGGAGTTTCCCAATACTATTACGAGAAGTATTGGACTTAGTTGTTGGTTCCATTTGAGCGGGGCGGGGGTATGTTTCCCTCTGAATCTATGTCCCCAATTGACCCTTCAAGCACTAGTGGGAGTTTCCAGTACTATCACGAGGATTCGTGAAAGGAAATCATGTATCAGTGGGTTGTTTGTTTCCCCCTGAGTCTTTGGGACCAGTTTTTGTTCCCTAAGACAAAAACTATGGTTTGCGAATGTCCTCATCAAGTGGAGAAGTGGATCCAATACCAGTGGGTTGTATCATAATCCTTCGTTGGCATCGGGGGTGGTGTTACCTGGGTCTCCTTGGGTGTCTCAGTGGGCATGGGCTTTCTCCACTTTTGAGATTGTTTTCCAGAAGCCTTAGGGCCATATGACTTGGGTAAGGCAGGATTCATAGTCTGAGACCTTGCCCTCTTCTTTTTAGGAAGGGGTGAAGACACTGAATCCCTATGATTGTTTACAATAGTAATATAAGCCGTCAATTCAATATTTGGGACTTTGGATGGGTCCTTTGTAAAATTTGAAGGACTCAGGATGCCGGGAAGATACCCAAATTGTGCATCCTGAATGTAGTTAAAACCCAGTAACTCTTGTAAAGCACATGAGATAAATCTAGGGTAAGAGACATACTTTACCCTAGTTTTACTCAGTAGCTTGGTCACGAGATCACTATAAATGATCTCTTCAATTTCAACCTTAATCCTTGTCATGAGACAATATGCTATCATCTGCTGAATAGAATTGATCTGTTCAGTGGATGAGTAGTTCTCGCCAAGGACCTGAATCAAAAAAGTGAATAAGATCCTCTACGCCACGGGGAAAGAGTTCTTAGTGATAGGAGCTTTTTCCAAGTAGCTTGGTTTTAAAACAATTTTCTTAAGTTCAGCTTTAACAGCCTCAGGGGTTGGGTGATTAACATAATTTCCCATTATATAAGCCAGGCCAGTGGATGAGAAAAAAGTTTTTGTAGTCAAGGGCCAGTGGTCTTTCCCCATTTAAAACTGAGAAATTGATGAGATATTTCTGAGTGGGAGTTCCTCAATCTCAGTGGGTGGAGATGGGTCAAAGGCAACAGCAGTGCTCTAAAACTCCCTGAGATAGTTGTGATAGAGCACTGAAGGACTTTTTGTAAAAGCTGATTTGAGAAAAGAGCTATACAAAAATTTCATTATTGGTTTATATCTTTGGGAAATTTTGTGGGTAGTTAAAATTAGCCACAACATTGTTGGTTTGAAAAATTACATTTTTAACAGTCATGTTTGCCCATTGGGGTGGATACAAAATTTCTTGATTTGCTGCCATTGATAAGTGTATTTGAGAAAAAATAGTTTGAAGGTTTATGGCACATTATTCAGAATGATGGTTTGGAAAAGATTTGAAACAAGTAAATAGTATGAAGGTTGAATCTTTAAACTATAAAGTAGAAGAACACACACTTGTATCGTGGACAGAAATTGAGCAGAGTTTGATTGCAATATTTTTTTGTATGTGTTTTCTAGGTTTTGAAAGGGGTATTTAAAGAGTGGTGGTGAAGGGTTGTTATGCAAATATCATAATTTTAGAACGGTAAAAAAAAGACGTTTGAAACTCTCTGTATTTAATGCCTCCACTCCATTACCCGTATTTTTGGCAACAGTCGAGTGAACAGGTGCGCAACACAATAACAATGCTTTTTAGTGGTGACATCACCACTTAAAATATCCTAAGGATATTGTTTGTGAGTGTAGGAATTAAATACCAAGTGAAATTTTGGTAGAGGATGTGGGTGCCGATGACATGGATGACAGTTGGAATAAGACAAACATTCTTATATTAAATAGGTTATATTTCCAACCTAGGACACTTAGTAACTAAATACTTAGAGCATTTAGTTTCACATTGAATGTGTCCAATGTCAGTTTCATAGATCCCATGAATGAATTCTTTCATTCAGTGAGACTTGTTTGGGAAGGATAACTCACTGAGAGATGTTGTGTTCAAGGACCATTATTTATTCAGTGGTGGACTATTTACACAATGTTGAATATATTCAATCAGTGGCCTGATCATCTATATCAAACATGCCCAATTCTTATTTCAGTCTTGTGAAAGTGGGTTCATCCAATGGTTTAGTGAAGATATCAGATAGTTGATACTCACTAGGAATTAAGTGTAACTCAATGTCATCTTTAATGATATGGCCCCTGATGAAATGATATCTGATATCAATGTATTTGGTTCTTTGATGAAGTACAAAGTTTTCAGAGATGGCAATTGCACTTGTGTTATCACAAAAGATGGGTACCATCTTGTAGTGGATGTCATAGTCACTAAGTTGACTTTTCATCCAAAGTAAATTTGCACAACAACTAGCAGCAGCTACATATTCAACTTCAGATGAGGACATAGCCACTAATTGTTTCTTTTTGGTGCTCCAACACACTAGTTTACCCCCAAGAAATTGACAGGAGTCTGATGTGCTTTTTTTGTCCATATTGCAGCCTGCATAGTCTGAGTCTGAATAACCTTTGAGGTCAAATCCTGAACACTTAGGATAGTAGAGCCCAAGGTTTAAGGTACCTTTCAGGTACCTGAGGATCCTTTTGGCTGCAATGAAGTATGACTCTCTTGGATCAGACTGATATCTTGTACACAGGCAGACTGCAAATAGAATATGTGGTCTTGAGGCAGTGAGATACATCAGTGAGCCTATTAATACTCTGAATAATGTTTGATTCACTAGTTTTCCTGCAAGATCGGGGCCTAGGTTGTTTGTAGGAACCATGGGTATTTTCTTGAAGCAAAGTCAGAGAGCTCATATTTTTTCAGGAGGTTATTCCTTTTTCCAAGAAATTATGTGAGTTTTCCCATCATACTCAGTTCAAATTCCTTTGCATCAGTTTTTCAAACTGTTTGCAAAGTTTGTAATTTGTTAAGCCAAATATGATGTCATTAACATATACTTAGACCAGTAGCACATCTCCTTTGGTTCTATAGAGAAATAGTGTGTTGTCTATCTTTTCTCTGAAAAAAATGATTTTGAATCAGAAAGGCTTATAGAGTTTGATACCATGCTCTTGGAGTGTGTTTCAGGCCATAGAGAGCTTTGTCAAGCTTGCAAACATAGTCAGGAAACTCAATTCTTTCAAATCCAAGAGGTTGTTGAACATAAACTTCTTACTTAAGTTTACCATTTAGGAATGCACTTTTAACGTTCATTTTGTATACTTTGAAATTCATGTATGTTGCATAGGCTTTAGAAATAAGAGAATATCCTAGGAAGTATCCATTATCAGCTTTGGCATCAAATTTTCCCAACTGATCCTTATGATTATGAATGAACACAAGACACCTAAACACATGAAAGTAGTTGATGTCAGGGATTCTTCTTTTGAATATTTCATAGGGTGTTTTGTTGTGTCTTTTGACAATGATGGACCAGTTTTGTGTGTAACAAGCAGTTTTTACTGCTTAAGTCCAAAAATGCTTAGAGAGTACTAAACCGTTCAACATTGTTCTAGCAGCTTCAATGAGTGTTCTGTTCTTTCTTTCAGCTACTCATTTTGTTCAGGGGTGGATGGAGAAGTGAAGTTCTGATAGATTCCTTTCTCATCATAGAAATACTAAAGATTTTAATTTTTGAATTCAGTCCCATTATCAATTCTGATTTGTTTGACTTTTATGTCATTTTGGTTCTCAATCTTCCTGACAAAGGACATGATAGTTTCAGCCGCCTGACTTTTCTTGGTGAGAAAGAAGACCCAAGTGTATCTTTAGTATTCATCTACTATGACCATGGTGTACTTCTCATGATGAATTGACATTGGACTGATGGGTCAAAAGAGATCCATGTGAAGAAGATGAAAGCAGATTTTGATTGAGAAGTTTTGTTTTGTTCTAAAGAAAGCTCTATGATGTTTTCCTTTTTCACAAGCTGCGTGATAACATCTAATAGTCCTGATAGTATAAGCGTTAATTTCCCCCTTTATCATCATATTTTGAGTAAAATGCTTGTAAAAACATCCTTATTCCTTATTATTTCATTTCAGGACCTATTTTATTCAAGGAAGCAGTAATTGGACATTTTCAAGCCCTAAGGATGAGTTTTCTCTCAACTACGGCGTAACCAAGTGATGAAGTTACGGCGTAACAATGATTATGAAGATTACGGCGTAACCATGGAATATAATTACACCGTAACATGACTACTGAACATTATGTAGCTTACTTGACAAGAGATACGGCGTAACCCTCAGCTCAGGTTACGCCGTAACAATGGATAAACATCAATTTACAAAGACTACTGCTTAACCATCAGCTCAGGTTACGCCGTAACAGAAGATAAGCACATGATTTACAAAGACTACGGCGTAAACCCCATATCAGGTTACGCCGTAACCATGGATAAGCACAAGATTTGAAGAGTTACGACGTAACTACTTAATAAATGTTACGCCGTAACTAGTATCCGAGCCTATAAATAGTCAAAGATTTCATCAGTTTTAATCATCTCTCCTTTCCCAAACCTTCTAGGGTTTGAGGAGATCAAACACAGAAGAAGAAGCATGGCATAGGAGCATTGAATAATGAAGTTCTCGTCTACGATCTCCGTTGTATTCGAGTTTGAATTCCTTTTATATTTTTCTAGAACTTGTACTATGAATTCATGTTATTAATTGAAGTTTGCATTTGTGTTATTGATCTTCTCTTTAATTCTTTATAGAGATTTACTAGTCTTATCATAGATCGCTAGTCTTGGGAATATTATAAGTTCGTTAGTATCTAAAGGGCTGGGAGATATGACCAATTGGCCATAGTACAACCACTCTTCGTGTGCGAACTGACCAAATGATTACCTATCAAGTGGAGGTATTTAAGAGGTTAGGGGAAATCTAAGTTCCTAACGTAGGGTTTCCCTGAGACTAGATCTAGTAGATTTGGCCTTTAATGGCTGCTATTAGGTTGTCGAATGATCCGGGTGACTGTTCATCTTGGTGAAGAATCTAAGAACCATAGGCCATGACGAATTGACCAAAGGAGTCTGGTGATAATTAACCACTATATTGAACCCTTATATCGAGAATCAATTCATATTTGTGTTCTTCGTTAAGCTTCGTCTATTTATCTCTTTACCCTAAATTTCTGGTATCTGTGTGTTTGGAATAATAGCGTACCGATGAATTATGTGACAACTGGCAATTTAGGGAGTCTATTTTAGGTAACCGCATTACGTTAAACTAAACCGAGTTTTGCCTTTAACACTATTTTTATCAACCATGACTTGATTTTATATCGTCTATTGGTTTTTATGGTTTATTTCATTATTGGACGAGTTATCGTGTGAGTTTTAACTCTTTCTGGTTGGCACTATTCGATTCGGCACTAGAAAAGCCTAAAACGAGAAATAACATAACTTTTAGACCGTAACTTGAAAATTTACAAACAAATACTCAAAACTCGTGGAAAAACATAAATAACGATAATAGAAAGTCTAATGAACATCGTGGGACACTCGGGGGACGATATATGAGCTCGGGAATGGGTAAACGGGATAGTTTACGAAAAATGACGCCTTCGGCCCCCCCTCTTTCTCCCTAGCCGGCCACCCCTCCCTATTTTTTTATTTATTTTGAGGTCCCTCCTTCATAAATATAAATACCCCATCACCACCTCACTTCCACCCTTGCATTCTCTCTCTAAAACACACACACCACTCTCCTTCTCTCTCCCCTTTCTCTCTCTACAAACCCTAACCCTAAACACCACAGCCGCCGCCACTTTCCGGCGAGATTCTGGCCACACCGCCGTGTGTCACCACATACCTCCACCACCATCTTAAAGATCTTTTCATCCTCTTTCCATCCATATATAACACGCGCCATATAGACCTCCATAACATCTCCAAATCTTGAAAATACGATTCGAATCTTTAGGGTTTCAAGTGGGTTTTGTAGCTCGTGTTTGTAAAAGGTAAAAGGAACTTGAATACGCCATGTTTGGCCATGGAGCAGCCACGTACGAGCCATATGGGTCTCGTATGGGTGGCGACTTTTAGGGGTTTTGGGTGAAACATGGGATTAAATCTAATTAACACTTAAATAAACATGTAGCTAGTGTTTTGGAATTATGTGGTGTATCATATTGTTGGGTCTTTTCATTTTAGGTTTATTTTTATGTTTTTTATTAGAAATAGATGATGGGTTTGATGTTTGGTTAATGATTGGAGGTTGATTGATTGTGTTTGGATGTTGTGGTATTGATTTGGGAGTGTTTGGATGGTGTTTGGTAGTGGTGATGAGGCGTACGAGCCACCAAGACCCACGTTGTAGCTTGTGGGTTGATGTTGTTGGTATTTGGATGAGACGCGTGGAGCCGAAAAGCTTCTAGAGCTCGTTTGGTTCACGTGGTCTTAACCGTGACCGCGTCATGACCATTAGGGTCATAACATTGGTTTCGGGTATTTTTGGTTGGTTGATTGGTTGGCGAGATTGATTTGAGTTGATTTGGGATTGAATTGCGCTATTATGACTATTATTTGGACTTGATATATAAATTTTAAACTTTGAGCAACGTCGGTGTTACTTTGAATTTTTAGTCAATAGTTGACCCCGACAACGCCGTAACATGGACTTTAGTATAGTTTGGACTATTGATTGATTAAAAGCCGAGAAGTCATGACTCGTGCTTGTGGACTCGAAACGAATAACGATATGAAACTAATATAGGAATTTGACGAAAAGTATATATAAAAATGCTAATAAACTATGAAACATTATTAATAAAAAGACTTTTATACCAAAAATATCGATAACAAGACTTATGTTGTTATTTACTATTTTAAATAGAAACTAACGACTAAAAATGGAAATGTTTTATAATAAATAAGTAATTAATGTTTCGAGTACATGTTTATTGAAATATGCCAATTATGGGCATTTAATACTAGTTTCAAGTATTTATTTACTTACGTTGTGTGCATGGGTTACGGATAACCTAACATTTATAGTGTTGATCCACGTGTGTAGCGGACTTATTAGGTTGACGAATCTAATAAGAGCCCGCTAGGTACGTTAGATAACATTATTAATGGGTGAATTATTCTTATGACTCTTTAGGATGCGACCGGTTTATGGGATAATAAGCGACACGAATAAATAATTGAGTTTATCGAGTTGACGAATTCGATAAGGTCCACTATATATTCCGAAACTTATTGGACTATGGAGCTTTTCGCTTAGATGTCTCATTGTGTTGCACTAAGTCATATATTGGTTGTTTGAGTGCATTCATGGCATCATATTGAGTCGATACACCCACATGAGGATACCAAACACTAGGACTAAACTGTGAAACGAGGCATTTTTGGAAATAACAAAATGGAATACATTGGGGTAGATAACATTGATTTTGGGAAATATATATTAAAATTGGTTTACATTAATAGGTTGTGCCGAGTCGATAGTTGATGTGCCGTGATTACCTGTTATCTTCTGCTAGATTTTATTCGTGCGTTGCTTGCTTGAGGTGAGTTTCATAGCCCCATTTTTATCTGCGTTTTTAACTAAATTGGGGTGAGAATCATGCTACTGTTTTTGGACCTTTAAAACTATTTGGATTTGCTTATGTGCTTGATTGTTTAGATAGATGTGCGGTAGTCGTTGACTTAGACTAGGGTAGCAATCCTAATTGCTATAACTGTTGTGTTAGGAATTAGAAAATTCAGTTGTTAAAGTGTCGGTCACCTCAAGTATATGTATTCGTTAGAAAGCTCGTAGTCATAGTCAAGTGATGTTAGTAAGTAGTTAGTTAAGTAAAACCGTGAAGGATGGACGAGTCTTTACCCCTTTGTATGCCTGATCCACAGCCCATAGGTGGCGTTTATTGTAAGACACTATAAATACCCTGTACCTCCCAAGGTAGAGGGTTGGAGCTTCAATAACATTTTTTCTTTGTTTCACATAGTTCCCAACTCTCTTCCCTTTCTCTCTCTAACTTTCTCTCTCTAAAACATTGTGTACGCCCCATATTGATTGTGGTTTGATGTGTTTGTGAAATCCTATATCTTACAATTGGTATCAGAGCCATGGTTTGATCACTCATCTTTCATGCTCTTTGTTTTGGTGGATTTCATAAGGCTTTTGGGGTTATAAGTGTTTAGGAGAGTTTGAATCATTTGGACAATTTCTAGTGTTAAAGTCTGAATTTTGATTGTACTTTTGTGTTTAGGATCGTCATATGTGTTTATGTTTTGAATTGGAAGGCTTGAATCATTGTGGTTTAGCTGTTTTTGATTGATAAAGTGGTTGTTTTCAAATATTGTACGAAGCGAGTTGAGCTACGGTGTTGAGTTTCTTGGAAGCGAGTTGCTTTGTTAGTGGAAGCGAGTTGGTTTAAGCGACTTGTATTAGCAGCGAGTTGGTATATGCGACTTGGCTATTAAGCGAGTTGTTTCTTTAAGCGACTTGAGTTTTAAAGCGACTTGGCTATTAAGCGAGTTGTATTGTCAGCGAGTTGGTTTAAGCGACTTGGTGGTTAAGCGAGTTGTCTCTGTATGCGACTTGGATATTAAGCGAGTTGTTTCTTTAAGCGACTTGAGTTTTAAGCGACTTGTCTTTTAAGCGAGTTGACTGTTTAGCAAGTTGATACCAAAGCGAGTTGACTGTTTAGCTACTTTTCTATTGAGACTTGTCACTTCTTCGTGCTACATTTTTACGGTTGTTCTTTTGGTTTAGTAAAATCCCGTGAAAGAATCAATTTCCCGGTTTAATCAAAGAATAGTAAAATCCCGTAGAACTTGTAATCATGTCCAACAACGTGCCTACTATCGTTTCTTTTGTTGTTGATGACGTTCAAGCATTTGGATCGAGATACTCGTCCACCTATGCTTGATGAACTGATTATGACTCATGGGCTCAATGAATCAGGTTGTACTTGTTTGGGAAAAGGAAAATGGGGTCAACATTCTCAAATCAATTGATGAAGGACCTTATCAGATTAAGACTACAAGAGACATAATTGATACTGCTGCAGATGGAAAAATGATCTTTGGATTGGACAGACCAAAGACGTATGATGAGCTCAGTGATAAGGAGAAAAAGAGATTCGATGCTGATAGCAGGGCTTCAAACATTATACTTCAGGGTCTTCCAAAAGATATCTATAAGCTTATCAATCACAACACTGAAGCCAAGGCGGTTTAGGATAATGTCAAGATGCTTCTCTCGGGCTCTGAATTAACTAAGGAAGACAGAGAATCACAACTGTATGATGAATTTGAGCACTTTAAGATGAAACCAGAAGAAAGTGTCTATGAATATTACGTGAGATTCCACAAGCTTGTGAATGATATGAGGAATATCAAAATGACCATGCCAAATATTCAGCTGAATTCAAAGTTTGTGAACAACATGAATCCCGAAGGGCATAAATTTGTAACCTCTGTGAAGCTAACCAAAGGATTGAAGAACACCAACTATGAGCAATTGTATGCCTTCCTTCTTCAGAATGAGAGACATGCTATGTTTGAACGAAGGATTCTTGAACAGTTCAAAACTAAACAGGGAGAAACAAGTTCTTCAAATGATTCAAAAACCTTTTACACAAATGTTGGAATTACCACCAAAGCTTCTCAAGTCATACCTACGGGTAATGGTAACTACAAGCTCATTCCTGATCCAGCATATAAACCTCCAGAATCGAACACAATCATGGAAAACTTCATCAATCAACTGTCTTTCATGGTTAGTCAAAATCTGAATACCACTCCTCACAACAACAATAACCTCAGAACAGCATCCAACCCACACAATCAAGCTCTGTCAGGAGATGGAAAGGTTATGGTACAACCAGGTTCAAAGGCAGGCGGTATGAGCGAGGGGCAAGTGAAGCAGGTCAAGTGCTACAAGCTGTGGTGGTGATGGACACATTGCAAGGCGCACATCTCCAAAGCACCCTCAAAATGCAGAATACTTCAGAGACAAGATGTTGCTTGTGCAAGCTCAGGACAATGGTGCGGTTTTGGATGAAGAAGAGTTGTTATTTCTTGCAGAGGGGAATGCTAAGACATCTGATGCAGATGTGGATGAGTAGCCAATTCAGGAAATAGGTCACAATCATCAAAATGCCTTTCAAGTTACCGATTATGATGCATATGACTCTGATGTTGATAATGAACCTACTGCCCAGAAAATCTTCATGGCTAGCATTTCTCCAATGGTCTCTCCAAAGGTCTCATCATCTAAGCAAATTTGGTCCATCCAAAGATTCAATCATCTCAGAGGTATTAAAATTATATGATGAAGTTGATGAGCAAAAGATACATGACAAAGTGCAATCACATGAAACTTGTGAAACAGATATTGTTAATATGGGTAATAGTAATATTGTCCCATATGATCAATATGTGATCCAAAGTGAAAGTGTGATTGAACCAAGTGATGCATCTTCTGCAGTCAATGATGACTATGTTTTTGATGAATTCACTCCATGTGCCCCTGATGATTCTGTTATCTCTGAACTTAATGCCTATAAAGAACAAGTTGCCATTTATGAACAACGCGCTAAGTTTGAGTTAACCACTCGTGGCGAGGAAATGGATGACCAAATCCGTACAATTATTAGAAAAAGTAGCTTTAGGGAAGAAATACTAAAACAAGAGCTAGATTCCTTAAAAGAAAAGCTTAATAAAACCGCTAAGCAAAAACAAGAACTTCAAGAAAATTTCAAAGTGCTTAATCAGGAATTTAATGCTAAGGAATCAGAACTTTTAAATGAATTTTCCAACCTAAAAACTTTGAAAAACAAACTTGAAAACAAATTGTACATACAAGGAAACACCATTCAGACTGCTCACATGATCACTAAGCATAGACTTCTAAGTGACAAACATAGTGTTGCTTTAGTTGATGAACCAAACCCTGAGGCTTGTAAGAAAGCTAGAGAAGCACAGAAGGTAATTTATGATGGCAATGAAATCCTTAAGCCTAGACAGAAACCTAGTTGCACTAAGAATACTGAGGAAGATAAACAGTTAGAAGAAGTCACTAGAAAGAAATTGGATGAAAAACTTAAGAGCCCTTCATGCATAGAAAAGAAAATCAGTTATAAAACACCCAACTATGCTAAGGAAAATTGGATTGCATTTAACAAGTTTAGACCTCAAACACAGTGACCCACGAACAAGTGTTTGGAAAAAGGATATGGACATGAAAAAAGCTGATGAGTTTGTTGAAAAGAATCCCCATGTAGGAGAATGCTTCATGCCACTTGTATATCCCCCAATACAACAATGCATTTAGTTCCTAGATCTATTCCCACTAAGAGCAAGACCTTAATCAGTCAGTATGTTATTTATCAATTATTTGTTGATTTTGAGAAGACATGTAAGAAAAGGATCACACCTACTAGGATAACTGAAGGGGAGATGGGTTTTGAGCAAACTAAAGAATGCTATTTAACTGAGGTCATGCCTTTATTTAAACAATTAAAAGGTCAATTTGTCTTAAAAAGGGGATGGATTCAGATATTAAAGAAATGAAAAAGGAATTTGATGCAATGATAGTTGAGGTCAATGACTATGAGCGAGAATTAAAATATAATGAGATTTAGAGGAAAAACTTGCATACCTTAAATGAGAATCTGATTTCTGAATGTATCACTCAAGATGTGTTTTACACTGATACGAATTGTTCAATTAATGCATCTCAATTTCATGAATTATCTGTTGCTCTGAAAGTCTCCCATGATCGTGTCATTGAGCTTGAGAAAACTAACTCTAAATTGCATGAGAAATTTAAACGGGATGATCATGATAGCATGGTGAAACAGTTTTCTAAATTGGAAGTTGAGCATCTTGCTTTGCAATTAAAATATCAACATCTAAAAGAAAATGTTAAAACCTCAAATATCAAGACATCCCTGGATGCTCCTGAATTTGATGCAGTTTTTGAAATCAGCAAACGTGATGAACAGATTCGAGCTCATTGTAACACGATCAGAAAAATGAGAACCCAAATCTCACAATTAAAGGGTGAAAAGAACAATGTGACTGGCTCCCAAATGCCTCATCCTTTAGATTCTCAGAGTTCTCAAATTTTTCATCTTCAAAACTTGGTTAATGTTCTTCAAAAGGAAAATGAGAGTTTTCTAGAAGAAAATGAAAAGGTGAAACAACACTTTAAAGAGTTATATGATTCAATGAAAGTCACTCGTAACAAGAATAACGAAATAATAACGTCTTTACAAAAGGAAATTGAGAATCTGAGGAGTCAGGTAAAAGGGAAAATGCCACTTGTCTTTAATGAGAATGTTGCATCAAAGTCATCTGCAGACTCTAAATATAATGTGACTGTTAAATACATTCCTCCTCTTCTTAGAAATAACGAACTGGCGTTTCATAACTATCTCGTTCATCTTAAGGATAGTCTAGAATGTCTCCGAGAGATTGTAGAAGAGGATTTCATAAATAAGCCACTTGATAGAGAAATTAGGTTTGCTTGCATTCAGGCCAAACGATCTCAAGAGCTGTTAGAATGCTTAAGAGCAACTTGTCCTAAATCTTTTTGTAAGAAAGGTAAAGCTGTGATGCCTTGTTCTATGCCTAGCATTAAGAAAGTGAACTCTAGAGTGCCTTCAATTAGTTCAGATCCCTGCACGTCTAGTTCAGGAATGCAAAAGGTAGCTCAACCAACTAATGTTCCCATAATTCCCTCTACAGGAGTAATCAGTGACACAAAGGCAAGCGGGTCAAAGCCTTCAGGAATTACAAAGCAAGATAGGACCTCGCAAGCTAAGAATGTGCAATGGAAGAAAGTAGAAGACCACCTAGGAGCATTAAGTTTGAGTTGAATAAAACGAATCGTGTTGATTCTAGTATTAGCTATAAGCGTATTGTAATTAATTCGAATTTTGCTACTTTTGGCAAAACATGTAATGATGATTGTTTGGTTTACTTTACTAATCATGAATGTGGTGTGAATGAGTTGATTAATCTTTGTTAAATTCTCTGTTAAGATAGTGAATACAAAAAATCAAGCTAAGAAGGCTAGAAAGCAATGGCGAAAGAAGGTTAGAAAACATTGGAAACCCACAGGAAGGAAATTTAGTAACATAGGTTATCAGTGGATACCTACTGGCCGCAAATTCACTCTTAATGAAACGTGCCCTAAATTATCTAGATCAATGCCCATTAAGAAATGGATGCCTACTGGTAGAACTATTTCTTTAAGAAGTGAACATACTTTGAGTTGGTCAAATACGGACACTAGCATTGTATCTATCCCTGATGATTCCATTGTTTCTACTTCTGATGTGGGTGTTCCAATCACTGTTATTAACCAAATGGAACCCATTACTGCATGGGGATCCCAATTATCGATTATCCATTCTTGTGCTGTGTTCAATGCGGTCGTTAAAATCGTTCTGTGGTACCTGGACTCAGGCTGTTCCAAGCATATGATTGGAGACAGGTCACGGCTCATGAACTTTGTGAGTAAATTCATCGGGACAGTTAGATTCAGTAATGATCATTTCGGTGCAATTATGGGTTATGGAGACTATGTTGTCGGTGATAGTGTTATCTCCAGGGTATATTATGTTGAAGGTCTTGGTCATAACTTATTCTCTGTCGGTCAATTCTGTGATTCTAATCTAGAGGTGGCTTTTAGAAAACATACTTGTTTTGTTAGAGATCTTGATGGTGTGGAAATTTTAAGAGGAACACGGGGTTCAAACCTATACACCATCTCTATCGAAGATATGATGAAGTCTTCTCCAATTTGCTTGTGGTCAAAGGCTTCAAAAACAAAGTTATGGTTATGGCATCGTCGTCTCAATCACTTGAACTTCGGCACCATAAATGATCTTTCCAGAAAGGACTTAGTAATAGGCTTACCTAGACTAAAGTATGAAAAGGATCATCTTTGTTCAGCATGCCAATTGGGAAAAAGCAAGAAGTATGCCCACAAAACCAAACCTACAAACTCAGTTACAGAAGTTCTTCATACCATTCACGTGGATTTATGTGGACCCATGAGAGTGCAGAACATTTATGGGAAGAAATATGTGTTAGTTGTGGTTGATGATTACTCTCAATTTACTTGGGTTAAGTTATTGAGGACAAAGGATAAAACTCCAGATATCATCATCAAACTTATCAAACAGCTGCAGGTTCGACTTAACAAAACCGTCAGAATCATCCGAACAGACAATGGAACTGAGTTTGTTAATAATGAACTTAGTGAGTTTTATGAAAGTGTTGGAATCAGTCATCAAAGAAGTGTTCCACGACCTCCTCAACATAACGGTGTAGTTAAAAGACGAAATCGAACTCTTGTGGAAGCCGCTAGAATAATCTTTGATTTACTCAAAGGTTTAAATGTTTCTCTGGGCTGAAGCCATTGCCACTGCATGCTACACTCAAAATCGATCCCTTATTCACACTTCTCATGGAAAAACTCGATATGAACTTGTCCACAATCGAAAAACTAATCTTTCATTCCTTCATATGTTTGGTGCATTGTGTTATCCAACTGATGAGGGCCAAGACTTAGGCAAACTTAAAGCTAAAGCGGACATTGGAGTATTTGTAGGATATGCACCAAGCACAAAAGGATACCGAATCTACAACAAAAGAACCCGAAATATCATGGAAATAATTCACGTTACGTTCGATGAGCTGACCGGTCAAATGGCTCCTGGACAACCCAGTTCTAGACCCGCATCATCAAGTAGTCCTATCAGTTCTACTCTTGTATACGATTATTTGCCAGCAACTCCTTATGTACCTCCTTCAGAAGATGACTTGAAGAAACTGTTTGATCCAATGTTTGATGAACACTATGAGCCAATTGCTAATGATCTGTCAATTCCATTAACAGAGGTTGCTCCTATCCCTGTCAATGAAGTTAACCCTTCAGTTTCTATGTCGTTAAGTCAAGAAGCGCCTGCTGCTGATCACTCTGTCTCATCAACAAATCATCAATCATCGAGTGTACATCATGGAATTGTTTACGGAACCCTTGATGGAGAGAATCCCTTTGCTACTCCGAAGGTGCCCCTTTGAAAACATATTTGCTCCTGAATCATCATCAGAACCAACTTCATCAGGAGAAATTGACTCTGATACTTCAGTTCCTCAACAACAACCACACGAACACCTTAGAAAATGGACACATGATCACCCATTGGACAACATCATTGGAAATCCCTCTCGTCCAGTATCCACTCGCAAACAACTTGCAACTGATGCCTTATGGTGCTTCTTCAACTCCGTACTATCCAAGGTCGAACAAAAAGATGTTAAAACTGCCATGAATGAAGACAGTTGGTTCAATGCCATGCAAGAAGAAATTCATGAGTTTCATCAACTAGATGTATGGGAATTAGTACCTGCTCTGACTGTGCTATGATCATTGCTCTAAAGTGGATCTTCAAAGTAAAACTTGATGAGCATGGTGATGTTTTAAAGAACAAGGCTCGATTGGTTGCAAAAGGATACCGTCAAGAGGAGGGTATTGACTTTGAAGAATCATTTGCTCCAGTTGCTCGTATCGAGGCAATCAGAATATTCTTGGCTAATGCTGCAAGTAAGAACATGGTAGTCTATCGGATGGATGTAAAGGCGGCTTTCCTTAACGGAGATCTTAAAGAAGTTGTATCACGTCAGCCAACTTTGAAGGTTTTGTGAATCCAGAGTATCCTACTCATGTCTATCGCTTGAAGAAGGCTCTTTATGGTTTGAAGCAAGCTCCAAGGACATGGTATGATAGGCTATCAAATTTTCTTCTATCTACTAGATTCAGCAAAGGAGCAGTTGATCCGACATTGTTCACCAGAAAGTCAGGCAAACATTTAATTCACGTTCAAATCTATGTTGATGATATTATCTTTGCCTCGACTGACCCCAATGAATGTGACCATTTTTCTAAAGAGATGGCTCCAAATTTCAAATGTCTATGATGGGACAAATTTCATTTTTTTAGGGATTGCAAATTTTACAAAGTCCCGGAGGCATTTTTATTAATCAATCTAAATATGCAAATGAAATTTTAAAGAAATTTGGATTTGACACTTGTGACACCGTTGACACTCCCATGGTGGAACATACCAAACTGGATGAGGACCACTCTGGGATCATGGTTGATCAAATGAAATATCGAATTATGATTGGATCCACGATGTACCTCACAGCCGATGAGACCTGATATTCTGTTTGTTGTATGCATGTGTGCTAGATACCAGGCTAAGCCTACTAAAAAGCACCTTGAAGCGGTTAAACGGGTCTTCCGGTATCTCCAAGGAACCATCAACATGGGTCTTTGGTACCCGAAGGACACCGGTATATCACTAACAACATATGCAGATGCAGACCATGCAGGGTGTCAAGATACACGTCGAAGTATGCGTGCGGAGGTGCTCAATTTTTAGGCGATAAGCTTGTGAGCTGGTCTTCAAAGAAACAAATGAGCACTTCTATATCCTCTACAGAGGCTGAATACATAGCCATGTCATCTTGTTGTGCTCAAATCCTATGGATGAGAACCCAATTATCTGACTATGGCTTTGAATTTAACAAAATCCCTTTGTATTGTGATAACAAAAGTGCCATTTCTCTCTCTTGCAACAACGTTCAACATTTAAGAGCAAAGCACATTGACATTCGACATCATTTCATTAGGGAACAAGTGGAAAAAGTGTGGTGGAACTCTATTTTGTGAGGGTGAACACCATTAGCAGACATCTTCACCAAAGCTCTTCCTAGAGAACATTTTGAGTTTATCCTTCCACGACTTGGTTTAAAGAGCCTACACAACGGAAACACTCAAAGCGTCTTCAAGAGGAAGGCGAGGAGTAAAATGGTTCTTTTCTTCATCTATCTCTTGTATATATTTATTCAAAAAGCAAAATACAAAATTTCAAAACCACAAAAGAAAATATAAAAATATAAAATTTTCAAAAATCCATAAAAATCAGAAAATCTTGAAAATTACCAAAAAATATTGTTATTTTGTCATGTTTTTTTATTTTTATTATTTTTGTTATTCGATATCATCTACGAACTTTGTGTTGACATTCAAAGAATGTCATGGGTTTTTAGATGCTCTTCGAATGTACATAAATTGCTTAAAAAAAAGGCGGAGAAAAATGGTGGTTTATTGTCATTTCAGGCACCGTTTTAATAGTAAAGAACAGAGCCTTGCTTAATTTTTTTTTCAAATCTCATGCTCTGATTCTTAAAACAAATGTTTTTCACCAAAAAGACAAATGTGTTCTTTCCAAATATTTTTCCGTCTGATGATTCTTCTGAAAAATATTTGTCATCTAATGAAAAAAAAAATTGCTTTGAAAATACCTCGTACTCTATTATTTTTGAAAATCATATGTGCTTATAATCTGTCAAAATCTCTATCTCTCAATCAACAACTTGTGTCATTGATTGAGGGGGAGAATGATTTCAATCGAATTAAAAAGTGTATTTTTTAAACAATTGGCACGTAAACGAGCAAGGTCTATTTTTGGATAATCAAAATGAACAATGTTTTATACAAGTAGTTCCAGACCTTGGCTATTGTTATGTGTCATTAGATAATCAAATCATGATTAATCCATGGAGTTTAAAGTCTCAGACTTGATCCTTATCGGTAAAATGTTTTCATAAACAAGTCACAATTCTTCTCAAAAGCTTTCAAAAACAATTTAAATCTATAAAGAGCACAAATCTCAAATAATTTGAAGATTGTGATCGGGGGAGAATTTGTGATTTAAATTGGATTTAAAATGATAACTCGATAATTGGTTTTATAAGTGTTTAGCAAACTCTTCTCCATTCATGTGCCAAACGATTTCAAATTTTCCATGCACGTGTTAAGGGGGAGCATCTATTTTAAACCAAAAAGGATTGAAACGTGATTAATTTGTTCCAAAGTGCAGGTTTTCCCTAATATGTGCAAAACTCATTCAAATCTCGATGCACATATTGAGGGGGAGCAATTTTTATTGAAAACCACATTCTTTCCCGAAAATATCTTTAACTGTATGAGAATCACTGATTTGGATCGGGAAAGTGATGTCGATATTCTTAGAAAATATTTATCAAAAGAAGTGAATTCTTCCTCTTGCCTCCATGTGCCAAAATGATTTCAAACATATGATGCACATGTTGAGGGGGAGCCGTTTTCTAAAATATCAAAAATGATTCAGGTACAAAATGCTTTGATAATATATCACAAGTACTTGGATTGATTTTCAAATGGTTTTGTTAGCCCTAATAGTTTTTATTAGAAGTGATGGTCATTCACATTTAGGAACTTTGTAATGTGTGTTAGATATCGTGATAGAATAGTCAACGGGCTCATGGATTGGACTAAGCTAAATGGGTATTAGTTATGTAAGGCTTGCCTTTTATCCAATCCAACCCATGTCCAAGCCCACGAAGCCCATAAGAAAGCCTTTAGGGCATCAAGTCCCTTGGACTATAAATACCCCTCAAAGTCTCATTTGAGGGGTGTGCTTGAAAGTGTGTGTGTGTGTGTGTGTATTTTCTCTCTCAAGGAATATACAACTTTATTGTGTTTATCTTATCATCTCACATACAAGGTTTTATAAACATCAAGTCACCATCTCATCTTTATCTTTTCTTTCTTTTACGCATATGTTTGTATTTGGGTTTCACGAGTTCTACATAACTTTGGTTAGCGTGGGTACTTTGTGATAAGGTTGATATATAAGTAGTGGTCCTACAATTGGTATCAATATCCTAACAATGGTTTAGGAGTGTTTTGGTTGAAGTTTGTTTGTGTAGAGTTACACGTAGTTTCGTTCTCAAAAGTGTCACGCATAAAGCTTTAATTTTTGCACTTAAAAATTCAAGATTCTTGTGGTTTAAGGTTTATTTGGTGCTAAAGTTTGATTTTTTGCAAAAGTTCGAAGCTTACGGGTTTTTCTTCAAGTTTGAACTTCGTGTTTTGAAGGTGGTCATTTCTACTCGTAACTTTTATAAGCACTTTGGGTGAAAAAGGTCAAAAGATTTGTGTTATTGGAGTGTTTTAAGGCTATCGTGCAAGAGAAATCGTTTGAATCATTGAAATTTTTTACAGTAGGTCAAAACCCTAGTTCTACTCGTAAGAAAGTCAACCTCACGCATAAGGTTCTACTCGTAACTTTTTGGTGCAGATTCTTAGAGCTTAAACGGTGACTCAGTGCTTCCCTCACTTGGATAAGTTTGTGGAACACTTCGACTTTTGGATATCTCTTACAATGTGATAGTGTAAAGGATTTTTGGCAAAACCTAATCTTACGCATAAGTTTAGACTTCAGCGTAGAATACTTTACGCATAAGCATTTTTCTTACGCCTAAGTTTTCCTATAGCATAAGCTAAATCTTACGCATAAATTTTTCTACTCGTAACTTTAAACTTACGCATATGATCCTACGCCTAGGAATCCTAAGCCTAAGATCCTCGCCTAAGAATCCTCACGCATAAGCTTCCTACGCATAAGATCCTACTGTAACCATTTCCTACGTAACCTCAGTTTTCTCACGCCTAAGTTTTTTGGCGGGAAAACTTGAGTAAAATTTAAATTTTTGAGGAGACTAAGCGTTCAATTTTTACGCGAAATTCAAATTTTGGTTTAACTGTGAAAATTTTGGTCAAAAATTCAAATTTTGGGCCTAAATTCAAATTTTTCGGGTCAAATTTGGCGTCAAAATTGTCATAACTCAAATTTTTCATACGACCTTAGAATTGATTTTTATAGTGAATTTCAAATTTTGGGAGAAATTTTTTTTTCGCCTAAGAACCAAGGTTCTGAGTACGACTTTCGAATCACCTCAACCGGCCTTAATCTTCATCAACCACAACTCCTTTATCGTTGAATCGATCCTACATCAACTTTATCGGATCATACCTTCATCAATGGCAACTCAACAAGACATTCATGCGGCGGTGTTGAAAACCGACCTCCTATGTTGGCAAAAGGTGGTTATCTTCAATGGACAAGTCGTATGCTTCGTTACATCAAGACCAAACCTAATGGAAAACTCATGATTAAATCCATTCAGGATGGACCCTTCAAGCCTCGACAAGTTCATGTATTGGAAATCTGAGATGCAACACCTCCGTCCCACCATCTTCTCGTCTTCAATACGAATCTGAATACCCTGCAGAGGATCGAAACAAGTCGAAGCGAGATGACATGGCAATTCATATTATCCAAGCTGGGTTTACCAATAGACATCTTTGCTGCGGTGAGCGGTTGTGAAGCTGCTTCGATATGTGGGAGCGTGTTAGAGCGACTTTGTCATGGAGCGAAATTGGTCATCAAGACATGGAGAACAAGTTGCTAACTGAATGGGAAAAGTTCACATCTACACGGGAGAATCCATTGAATCCTACTATGGAAGGTTTTGCACTTTGATGAATGAGCTAATCGAGAAAAAGGCGACACCCAGAACTATCGTTCAAAACATCAAGTTACTGAACAATCTTCCAGAAGAATGGGGACGATATGTCACTATTGTCAACCAAACAAAAGACTTACATCGGGTGAACTTTGATCAACTAAAGCGATTTTCTAAAACAAAACCAAGCTGAAGCAAATGAAGTCGGGAAAGAAAGATTGGCAAAGAATCATGATCCATTGGCACTTATTGCAAAGACTCAACCTTCATTGAATACACAACAACAAGCTTCATCATCTTCCAACAACAACAACTTGCACCAATACATTCCACAACCACAACAACAATTCTATCCACAAGAACAACAAGTCTTTCAACAACAGTATCCACAATACCGGGAACAAGGAATCACAGATCTGAATCGATCAAGAAGACCCTATGTCGCAAATACTTTCTCTCTTGGGAAAAGTAATCAAAGGTCGCTATTCCACACCTACTAACAACAACCAAAGGATATCATCAAACACTCGCAACAGGCAAATTGCTCAGCGGGTGAATATGGGTCATCAAGGACAAATGGTTGGAGTTATTGGGAATCAGAGGATATGCTCTTGGATTTCGTATGGGTAATCAGGCGGTTCCGTATCAGGGTAATCGGTTGGGTCAGAATGTTGGAAATCAGATTAGACGAGAATGTTGGGAATAAAGCGATGGGTATCAGAATGGGTATGTTGCAGCTCGGTCGTTGGGAATTATGGAAATGTGCATCGGGTATCAGATTAAGTGTTACAACTGTCAAGGAGTGGGTCACATGGCAAGCTGTCCCACTAAGCGCACAAAAGAATGGTGATTATCTTGGGAAAGTGCTACGTTAGCGAGAAAGCAAGAAGCGGGGTTCTGAGTTGAGTCTTGAGGAAATGACTTTTCGCTATGTGGATGAATTGGAAAACCTCGAGGAACTCAATGCGAATTGCATCTTCATGGCAAATCTTCAGGAAGCTAAGTATGACAGCGATTCGGACTCACCTCTGTCTATGGCGTATCGATATCGAGGTACCAATCATTGATCCATGCTATAACAATGTCATATTTGATGTGTTTACTCATGACGAGCGAGTGCAGGACACCAGGCACCTACTTATGATACATACCTGGACAATACGAGTTGTAGCAATACTAACTCTGAAACTCCATATGTGGATCCTAAGTGGAGGCGTGTGGCACAAAATCTTGAGCGATGAGGAAACACGTGATTATGTTGAATCATTAATCAATCAATGTGGCATTGAAGTTGAGAAAGTTAGAGCGGTCAATCGCGAAGTTAAGGCCGCGAATGCTAAATTGACATGAGCTTGAGAGTTACAAGAACGCGCATGAGCCTATGAATTTCATAAAAACAAAATTTCAGAGTTAGAAATTGGTTATCGAGATTCTGTTTTTAGAGAAAAAGATTTGCAACTCAAGTATGACACACTTGATGTGAATCTGAATTTGAAAATCAAATCTTTAAACAAGGAAATTTCTGATCTAAATGACCAACTTTCTAAACAAAAAGCAGTGTTTTCTGATCTTGAAAAAGAGAAGAAACGTTGATTCTTGATTTTTCAAAATGAGAAGATTCTCTTCTTGATGAAATTCTCGATAAAGCGAGAAAAAATAAAAAATTGGATAATTTGCTTCTTACAACGGGTCATTCAGCTAAGACAATCAAGATGCTTTCTAATCAAGTAAATCCGATTTTTCATACTACAAATAAAATGGCTCTTGGTAACTCACCTCTGGTTTCCTCAAGCTTCGAAATCTCGAGAATGTGTTGCACAATGGAAAACCTTTGCATGAACCCATAATTGTGCATGATTCTCTTGAAGCGTTGGAACTATCTGAGGAGAGTAGATCAAAAATGAAACAAAAACATCCGGAAATCAAACCAATTGATTATAACACATGGAACAAAATTAATGGTATTTCGTTTGTTTCTCAATCAACGTTTTCCACCAAACCAAGTGTTTCAAACAAAGTGTCAACACCGGTTTCAAAATCAGTTTCAAAACCAGTTTTTGTCTCCAAATCTCTTTCGAACATTGAACAAATGTCTTCAAACAATCCTTTTAACACAAGTGATGCGAAGTATTTTGGAAAATGTGAAAATGAGAATTGCAGATCTTCAAGAGACAGTTAAAACTAAAACCAATATTACAACAAACATATGGTTTAATAGTTTTGATATTGAACAGAAAAAGTTTTTTGAAACTCAAATTGCCCTCGGTGACTAACATCAACTCAAGGGTAATTCATTTTGAACAAGCCTTTTGAAAGAAACAGCTGACTTTGTCAAGGACCATAAATCCACTGTAAAGCAAGCTAATGAAAGTGTTGAACACATCAAAGTTTTGGAACATCTAAATGATTCACTCTTGAAGATGTTCGACTCTTGATATTATGTCCATCATTTTGCAAACATATTACATTTGAAGATCATGAAAGACTCCAGGATGAGACCTCTGAAATTGTTTCAAAATATGAAAAAGCTCTTGAAAAACTTGAAAAACTTGAAAAAGAAAATGTGTCATATTTTAAACAACTTGATCGAAAAAGCGAGGAATGCAAATATGACAAATTGTCGTATGAGCGTGCCTACAATGACATGAAGCGAAAAATGATCTTTTGAGGGCTCAGCTGGAAAGTCAAAAAGGAAAGGCGTGGATCTGTGATTAAAAACCCATTGACTGCGGAGAAAGCAAATGTTCCCAAACCGGTTTCCAAACCAAAATGTATTTTGTTTCTATGCCTCCTCCAAAGTCAATGAGAAAAATGTTTCATCAAAACCAGTCACTCCACCTGACCTACCTAAACAAAATGTTGATAAGGGAAAAGCGGTTATCGAGAAACCAAAAGTTTTAGCACCTGGCCTTTTTAAGATGAGTACCACTAACGCGTCTGCCTCCACATCTAAAACATATGGAACAAACGACATAAGTTTAGAAAAGCACTCTAAAGAGACTAGGAAAATTTGAAACCACCTCCCTTCATAAAAATGTGAATCCTAATGCGTGTGCCTCACCTTCTGCAGGACTAGGAAGCACCTCTAGGAGCAGCAGACTAAAGCCTAAGAGCAATACAAGGAACAATAGAGTCTCACATGCCTCTAGGAGTAGTAGCTTGAATAAAGAGAAGAAAGTAGAAGAACACCCTAGGAATTACTGACTTTTGAATAAGAAAGACATTTCATCTGAATGTCTTGAACTATGAAACTGCTAAGTCTAATGAATGTGTTGAATCTCTTTGTTTAACTGCAAGCGGTGTTGCAAAAATCGAATCGGCCGATTAATGGCGATAATGTAGATTGTAGAATTTTGCAAATCGGTCAAAAAATTGAAATGAATCGGTCAATTTCGGCTGAATCTTCAATGAATTAATCGGTCAACTTTAAAAATCATAATTTCACTTATGAATGATCGTTACTAGAAATATGAGAATTGACTTATTGAGGTTTAAACATAGCAGGCTTGAATGATTAAGATTTTAGTTTCTAAAATACCAAAATGTTAATCCGATTAATCACCGATTAATCGACTTGACGATTAGAACTACTACCGATTTCAACATTGCAGCAAGAAATCTTTAAATGTTCAAGATGATTGTGTTTCTAAGAATGTGAATGATAAGCTTTAAGAAGAAACGTCCCAAAAGTAATTACGCTAAAGAGTAGGAAGACTAGTTGCAAAACTTAGGCTTTACACTCTGAGGAACCATAGCGTGTATACTTTAGGGATGATATTTGGAAACCACAGGTAGAACTTTCACACTCGAATGGAACAATGAGTGATAAACCAGACTTCCCTGTAGAAAACCTCTCTGAGTGTGATCAAGATTTTACCTCTAACCCAAAGGAACCAAAATCAAAAGGGTTTCCACAATATTCTTTTTACATTCTTGGCAGGTTATCGAAATATGTCTTTGGATCGTCGACTCGGGTTGCTCCAAGCACATGGCCAGGAATCGATCTGCTGATCAATTTCGTGCGGAAATTCATGGGCCGATGCGTTTGGAAATGATCATCTAGAAGCTATCATGGGTTATGGAGATCTACCTTTTGGAAATTATTTGATCACTCGGGTTTACTATGTTGAAGGGTTGGGACACAATTTGTTTCGGTCGGGCGGATTCTGTGATGCGATTTAGAGGTTGCTTTTAGGAAAATGCTTGCTTCGTTAGAAACTTGGATGTGCGATCTCTTAGCGGGAATCGTGATACATACTTGTATGCTATCGACATCAATCAAATGGCCTCTTCATCACCAATATGTCTTATGACACGTGCATCACGGAACACAGTCTGGTTGTGGCACAGAAGGTTATCTCATCTCAATTTCGACACCATCAACAATCTTGCCAAAGACAACATCGTCAGCGGACTTCCAAAGTTCAAATACACCAAGGATCACTTATGTCCATCATGCGAACAAGGAAAAAGCAAAAGAGCATCATATAAACCCAAATCCGTACCTAGTTAGGAAGCAAAGTTGCATATGTTGCACATGGACTTATGTGGCCCAATGAGAGTTGAAAGCATTAATGGGAAAAAGTATATTCTTGTCATCATCGATGATTATTCAAGATATACATGGGTTAAGTTTCCGAGATCAAAAGACGAAGCACCAAGCATCATCATCACCTTTACGAAGCGAATTCAAGTACTTCTTCAAACTCGTAAAGGTTGTAAGAGCAGACAACGACTTGAATTCACTAATCGGGAGTTAAGATCTTATTTTGAAGATGTTGGAATCACACATCGGACATCGGTTGTTAGAACTCCACGTGAGAATGGGGTAGTTGAAAGAAGAAATAGAACTCTTGTGGAAGCTTCGCACAATGCTAATCTATTCTAGTGCACCGTTATTTCTATGGGTTGATCTTTGTTGCCACTTTGCTTTTTCACTTTCGAATGCGATCCCTAATCCATCCTAGATTCAATAAAACCCCATATGAGCTTGTGAACAACGAAAAACCGGATATCTCTTACTTTCACGTATTTGGCGCTTTGTGCTATCCTACGAATGACAGAGAAGATCTTGGAAAACTGAAAGCAAAAGGTGATATTGGAATCTTCATTGGATATTCGGATAACTCGAGGGCATTCAGGGTGTATAACAGGAGAACTAGGAGGATCATGGAGGCGATGAATGTGAAGTTTGACGAACTTTCACATATGGCTTCTGAGAGACTCGCTCTAGAACCCGCACTAAACCAGACTTACGGACACATCAGTTCGGGACTCATTACCTCAAAGAGCTCAATCAACTTCGATTGACAATCCTAAAGAACAAGAATGGGAGAATTTCTTGAGTTAATGTTGATGAATACTATGGTGGAACCGACAAATGCATCAAACCATCATTCGCACCCGCTCAACTCATCATCCTCCACCACCAACGGAAGATGCATCTACAACGGTCGAAACCAATGCACCAACTCCATCTACATCATCTACATCTACTACAGTTATTGCACCCGTTCTACCAGCGGTTGATGAGCAAAACCAAAACCAGAACGATGCAACGTTAGATGACGACTTATTTGAAAACCCGTTTGCTTTCACGAATCACCTGAATCATCTTCAAGCTTACGAGAACCATCTAACTTCGCATACGTTTAACCAGCGGTACCCTTCTACTCTGAAGTGGACTAAAGACCATCCAATTGAACAAGTTATTGGTGAACCTTCAAGGCCTATTCAGACGAGACGTCAACTTACCACCGATTGCGACTTGTGCATTTACCTTTGCTCCATTAGCAATATAGAGCCAAGAACATTAGCGAGGCAATGGCGAGAACCCGCATGGATAGAAGCGATGCGGGAGGAACTTCTCCAATACCGTCTACATGACTCTTGGGAAATGGTTCCAAGACCCATTGACGTTAGCGTCATTGATCTTAAATGGTTATGGAAGAACAAAGCGGGATGAAGAAATGGCTGTCATTACGCAACAAAGCTCGTCTTGTGGCCAAAGGATAGAGACAAGAGGAAGGGATAGACTTTGAAGAGTCATTCGCGCCGGTAGCTAGACTAGAAGCGGTCAGGATTTTCTTAGCCTATGCCGCTCACAAAAACATCACGGTTTATCGGATGGACATTAAGACCGCGTTCTTGAATGGAACTCTGAAAGAAGAAGTGTATGCGTGAGTCGGCGAAGGCTTCATAGACTTGAAACATCCAGACTACGTCTACAAACTCAAAAAGGCAATCTATGGATTGAAACAAGCTCGAGAGCGTGGTATGACGAACTGTCCTCTTTCCTTATCCAAAACAATTTCACCAAAGGCACAGTTGATCCTACCTTGTTTACACAAAAATGCAAAAATGACATTTTGATTGTTCAGATTTACGTGGGCGACATCATCTTTGGGTCCACTAATCCGAATCTTTCAAAACATTTTGAAAATCTCATGAAAAGTAAATTTGAAATGTCCATGATGGGGAACTAAAATTCTTTCTTGGTTTACAAATAAATCAATCCCCTCATGGAATTTTCATAAATCAAGCTAAATACACAACTGAGCTTTTGAAAAATCATGGTATGGATAATTGTGACTCGGTCGGAACACCAATGGTAACTTCACCAAAAATTGGAGCCGATTTGTTTGGGAAACCTATTGATCCGAAGAAATATCGGAGCATGATTGGTTCTCTCATGTATCTTCTTTGCTAGTCGACCGGATATTCATTTTGCTTTGTTTGCTTATTAGCACGGTTTCGAGGCAAAGCCTACCGTCACCTGCACCTCAAAGAGGTTAAAACGGATCTTTCGGTTTGAAGACATCCATTCACATGGGACTTTGGTATCGAAGGAATCCGGTTGATCTAATTGCCTTTTAGGATCACGGACCACGCGGTGATCAAGTTACAATAAAAAGTACATCTGGAGGAGCACAATTTTTGGGTGAAAAGTTAGTAAGCTTGTCTTCAAAGAAACAAGATTGCACTGCACTTTCAACCGCTAAAACTGAGTATGTGTCTCTATCTGCGTGTTGTGCTCAAGTTCTATGGATGAGAACACAACTCACAGATTATGGCTTTACTTTCGATAAAATACCTATGTATTGTGACTCGAAAAGTGCCATAGCCATATCATGCAATCCATGTCATCACTCAAAGACTAAGCATATTCGTTTCGCTATCACTTCATCAAAGAGTACGTCGAAAATGAGTACTTGTTGAATTATTCTTCGTGAAGGAGATTACCAACTTCGCCGATCTATTAACGAAAGCCCTTCCAAAAGAAAGGTTTGACTATTTAGTTCGATGAATTGGAATGCGAAGCCTAACCCTCTGAGGAGTTAGAAAGTCTTCTCGAATCTTCTTGAAAATGATTTTCCAAAAGCTTACATTTGTAAATATTTTTTTTGAAAAACAAAATACAAAATTTGAAAAACCAACAAAAGCAAAATATAAAACTTTCAAAAATACAAAAACAATATAAAATCAAAAATCCAAAAATATTCTTCTCACGACATGTCTCTTGTATATCGATATTCATACGTTTCTAGAAATGTCATTCAACAATGATACGGGTATGTCAGATGCTTGGCGAGAGTTATTTATTTGTTTTCTAAAACATGTTTCTCAAAATTTCCAAAATAATGGCTTTCGTATACATGATCGAAGGACTACCGAAATGATGACTTTTTATTATTTCAGATCAAAACTCGTGTTTTCAAAGAAAAATGTAGTGTACTCAAAAAGATTGTACATTTAAAAATGGTGAGAAATCATCATCATCTTGAGCACCTTTTCAAGATTGTTCAAAAAGTTTTCAAAATCTTTCAAAATATTTTGTGCTCAAGATAACTCCCTCTAAAACCCTTTAATTGATTTTGCTTTATTAAAGGGGGAGTATAAAACTAAAATGTTCCATATTCATGCTTAAATCAAATCCGTTTGTCTCCCCAAAAGATTCTAAAATGTTGTTTAATCCGTTGATATCAAAAATATCACGAATATGCTATTTTGAGGGGGAGGAGACGTGATTAAAATGTGATCTAAAAGTTTAATGATCGGTGTTTGAATCTCATACGGAACTAATGAATTGACGGGAATCAATGTTAGTAAATGTACCATCTCGAGAAACTTGTGATAGATATGCACCTTCATGGGTCTAACCTCCTTTTCAAGGAGTGTTTACAACTTCAAGTTAGTTACTAGAGCTAGTTGTCACCTAAAAGCTGACAATGGAACTCTTTAACTAGGCAACGTAACCGTGTCTCGTGGGGAATTGTCTATCATGAGCGGATCAATTCAAAAAGTGCAAACTCTACCCTCGATGTGCATATTTTGTTAAAACTCATAAGCACATGTGAAGGGGGAGTGTTTCTGAAAATATAAAACTCGAGTGTTCCAAACATGTTTTGTATCATAAACACTTTGAGAGATTTTCAAGAAAAATGGTTTTATGGCAACAATAGGACAGTCATGGAGTTATAAGGTATTTAAGGATAGGAAAATTCTTCCTATGATCTGCTAGAGCCGGAGGGATCTACCCAAGGACAATACCCATAGTTAGTATTAGAAGTCCTTAGGTATGATTGAAAAAAGGAGTAATGTGAGAAAGGAGAAAGAAGGGGTTGAAGAATTAAAAGAAATATATGAAAGGGTGAAAATAAATATCCCTCCATATTCAACCTTAGGGCAGAAACCGGGTTCAATTCATGCACTCTGGCTTGTCACTAAGATGACACTGGTATTGAAGACAAAGGCGTCATGGACCCGGTGGCCTTTTGCTAACCTTCTAGCCACTCAATTCCTCTTAAAGGATTTGTTTCATTCTCACTTTGGGAACCACATAATCTATCGACTTTCTCTTAGAGATAGTTGATATTAAAGAAGGAGACCCTCTCCTAGTCTCAGCTCGGAAAACCAAAATGCACTTATTGAGTCTAGAGCCACGAGATTCATCGAAAGATCTCATAGGAACACATGTCATGACATAAGCTTGTTGTTCATCAAGAAGGGCACAAATGATATATTATAGAGTCCTACGCAGATCTTAGCAATTTGCCAGAACATTTATGAGAAGTTTCACATTTGTGATCTTGGTGATTGAATGGAAACTCTTGCGGGGTCAACATCAAAGCGACCTTGATAGCAGGTCACTTCGGTAACTCCCCATGGATTACGCTTAGTGTGTCTCAAACGGTCTGATGGAAGTAGGGTGATGCTTGATGTACCTCGGCGATTCATCGAACTGTAGATGTACTTTGGTATATCAGCGTTATCTCACTTGTGGGACTCGGTTCAGAGCGGCCCTTGTGAGAATTAAAGATGTGTTTTCACACTATGTTGTTAACACCCTCGAAATTCAAACTTGTAAGTGCGAATCCGCTTATTACTAACTTTGTTTTATGTTTTCTTCTTATGGAAGCTCGGAGCGGATGGATCGTCTGAGACTTCGCCACATGCTCATACCAACGACACATGAAAGTTCTCATCACAATCAAAGGCAACACAAAGTTTAAAGACTCGAGAACTACATCATTGGTAACCAAAAGTCAAATAGAAGTGTGAGCATGGTGGAGAAAGACGAGGAGACACCTATCCAACAAAGTTGACAACGGTAGACAACCACATTATCTGATCACAAAGCATGAAGGAACAAAGAATCAAGACTATTCTATATCTACACGCAAAGTTCAAGCTCGAGAAAAGTAAAGACCTAATCAAGTGGAGCATCATTTGAATGACCACCCCTTAGGGGGAGATTGTTAGCCCAAATAGTTTTTATTAGAAGTGATGGTCATTCACATTTAGGAACTTTGTAACGTGTGTTAGATATCATGATAGAATAGTCAACGGGCTCGTAGATTGGACTAAGCTAAATGGGTACTAGTTATGTAAGGCTTGCCTTTTATCCAATCAAACCCATGTCCAAGCCCACGAAAAGCCCATAAGAAAGCCTTTAGGGCATCAAGTCCCTTGGACTATAAATACCCCTCAAAGTCTCATTTGAGGGGTGTGCTTGAAAGTGTGTGTGTGTGTGTGTGTATTTTCTCTCTCAAGGAATATACAACTTTATTGTGTTTATCTTATCATCTCACATACAAGGTTTTATAAACATCAAGTCACCATCTCATCTTTATCTTTTCTTTCTTTTACGCATATGTTTGTGTTTGGGTTTCATGAGTTCTACGCATAACTTTGGTTAACGTGGGTACTTTGTGATAAGGTTGATATATCGTAGTGGTCCTACAGGTTTTCAATTGGTTCCAATGGCTGATGAACAATACCAAAAAGACCGACCAATTTATTTTATGCATGGTGTTATAAGGATGGTTAGGTTAGGTATGCGTTTCCATGTTCTCGCCAGAGCCGGAGGGATCTACCCAGGGACAATCCACTAGATAGTGTAGAGTCCTTAGGTATGACGAAAAAAGGAGAAAAGTGAGAAATGGGAAGAGTGCGGACTGAGATAGAGCTAGAACTGGAATAAACCCAACAAGGTTCTAGTAATGAAGTCTCGGTAAGCACTGAAGGGGTTGAAGAATGAAAAAGAATTGAATGTGAAAAGGGTGAAAAGAAGTAGCCCTCCAATAATTCAACCTTAGAGGCGAAAGAAACGGTTCAATACATATGTTACTGGTGGTTACTAAGGTAACACTGGTATTGAAGACAAGATGTCATGGACCCAGGACGCCTTATTTGCACTACATCTTCCCAATCTACTCAAGTTCCTCTTAAAAGGACTTGTTTCATTCTCACGGGGAACCTACATTATCTATCGACTTTCTCTTAGAGATAGTTGATATTGAAGAAGGAGACCCTCTCCTAGTCTCCGGCATAGGAACCAAATGTGCACAATTGAGTCTAGAGCCACGAGATCATCAATAAATCTCATTAAGGACACAATCAATGAAGACTCACTGTTTCACACAATGTGGAAAGAGAGAATATATTTTAAGAGTCCTACGCATTATCCTTGTGGTATTGCCGGAACATCTGAGTGATATGCAAACATATTCACAATGAAGATGGAAAGCCTTCTAGAGCCAACATCAAACAAGCTCTTGGTAGGTGGCATGTGAGATCTATCCAATAGATCAACCATGTGACAAGCGAGAACAGAAACAATGGGCGATTCAAAATTTTGAATCAATCCAGTTCGAGGATATGGATTGACGGATACCTTTGATAAACCGGTCGTTGTGCTTAAAACTCTTTTCTCTAGCACATCGGTTGTGTATTAATATTTCAAAAACAAAAGGTGTTTATGATTGATAATTGATTTTCTTTAAAACCTTCGTTGTATTGCAAAAACACTTTATTTTGAGCGTACGATTGTTTTCAAATCTATTTTCATCAATCGATGAATCTCAAATTCATTTGGTTCACTCACTCCATGTTGTCTTCTTTGAGACGTTCGGTTTGAGAACGGTGGAGCAACAAAACCTGTCAAGGAGATTCTTGAATTATACATGATCACGAGGCGGTACATCTTGATCAGCGAGGAACCGTGGGCCGTGTACCTCAATTCAACGAAAGTGATCAAAGACACTTTCGTGCGCTTAATTTCTAACTGTTTTATGCAGGTACGCCCGACGTTTGCAGCTGATCAGAATGGAGAGGTCTATCCATAGCCGCATGCTCACACAACACATTCATTTTAAAAGAAATCATGATAAGTGCATCAACGACTCTGATATTATCACTCCATGCTTCTGCTACGCTGCTGCAAGTATCATGAATCAACTAAAGCTTCCGCTACTCTAATGAAAAGAATTCATGATCCAGAATGTGAGCATGTCGGTCCACTGTCACAACATCACACAATGTCAACACCACATTGGAAAAGTCAGAGATTTATGCAAGCTGATGATCTCAAAGCTGGCTTAAAACTCATTATCATGTGGATCAGTTAAAGACCTCCACCAGAATTATCCAAACATGCAAAACATGAAGAATCAAAGACTACGAGCTACTGAGCAAAGAACTTAATCAAGAATCCAAGAAAAATCTAATGTAATATCTTCTTGTATTCATTATAAATTGAGGTGACCTCCCTTAGGGGGAGATTGTTAGGAATTAGAAAATTCAGTCGTTAAAGTGTCAGTCACCTCAAGTATATGTATTCGTTAGAAAGCTCATAGTCGTAGTCAAGTGATGTTAGTAAGTAGTTAGTTAAGTAAAACCGTGGAGGATGGACGGGTCTTTACCCACTGTATGCCTGATCCACAGCCCGTAGGTGGCGTTTATTGTAAGACACTATAAATACCCTCTACCTCCCAAGGTAGAGGGTTGGAGCTTCAATACCATTTTTTCTTTGTTTCACATAGTTCCTAACTCTCTTCCCTTTCTCTCTCTAAAACATTGTGTACGCCCCATATTGATTGTGGTTCGATGTGTTTGTGAAATCCTATATCTTACATGTTGCCTAGCTAAGAATAGACTTCTACCTCGACCTAGTCCGGGGTTGGCAATTGTTCTAGACTTTGCCACGACAGTGCTGGACTAGAGTCACAGGCGAAGTGATCTCGGATGCGGGATATGGATTGTGATTTCGGATATGAAACGGTTTGTGAACGATGTTTATCTATCTTTAGTCTTGTATAGCAAATCAACTCCTACAGGTCCACTACGATTTTATTGAATTTAAACCTATGAACTTACCAGCGTAAGCTGACCTTTTAGCATGTTTTCTCAGGTTTTTAAATGACTTTTGGTATACGTGTTTGGTGGAAGCTTGGCAAGGAGGCTTGGTTCAAGGATCATATTTGACTCTGATAAATTATGGAGACCTATTTTATTAAATCATGTTTTGGGCCTAATATTTATACTTTTGGATTTATGTTTTGAATATTTAAACTTGGGATTGGTTTTGAATGAAAATGACTATCTTGTTTGCTATACTTGTGTGAGATACCAATCCAATCGTAACGCCCCGAAAACTTGATTAAGTCTTCCGTTGTACCGATATTTGGGGGTGTTACAGATTGGTATCAGACCTCAAGGTTATAGAGAACTAGGTATTTTATAAACCCTAAACTATAACAACTTTTTAAGAAAATTGATCCTCGACCGACGCACGCCCGCTTGCCAAGCCGAAGCTTCTTATTTGATTATGGTATGAACTACGATTTGACTTATGAAACGTTACGTTTTGGGATATGATTATTGATTTTGGGTAAACGTGGTACGATTATCAAGATATTACGGATTTGATTTGAGTTATCGATATGTTATGATTTTGAGATTTTGAGCTCGATTATTTTGATATGGGATTATGTGATAGAACTGAACTTACATGTTTTATTAAAGGCATATTTTGAGTAATGTGGTACCTCTACTTTTAAAACATTCATTATGTGACACATGTTTTGGTTGAGTTGATGCGCTTATTAAAACTAGTTGTTTTCGAACACTTATACCTACCCTATGCCATTGTCACAGACTATGCCTTCACTAGCTTTTGATGTGTCTGAGGAGGTCCTTGATGTTGCTAGTTCCCTAGCATTAACTCTCATGACGGTTGCGCAGGGCGATCCCTATGAGATTACCCGTCACTCTAGTTCATCATTATCATCAGATCGCCCTAGCTCATCTAGGCAGCTGATATGTGCTAAAACAAATATCATTTCTTTGTCAAATATGACCCAAAATAACCAAGAAAGAGCCGTTTATTGCTAATATTTGTTGTTTTCTTGAGTTTATGCTTGTGCAGGTACGGATATGTGAAAACACGCAAAAGTTAACCAAATCTGACAAAAAACCGAGCACGAGAGATAAAGAGTGCTAAAGCTGAGCCGAAAGGTCAGAATTGTGCATCTGTGAAGATTTCTTTGCTCAGAGGATTATTTTTGAAAGATATGTTCAACTTTGAAGAAATGTCAGAATCAGTCCTTGAACTTTCATCAAATGGCAGAATACACCCTTGAAGTTTCAGAATTTACATAATCAGCCCTTGATATATTTGGGAATGTCAAGAATGGCCCTTGGATAAGTTTTTAGAAATTACATAAGAGGTCCTTTGAAAATCAGAATTTACACCTTTGATCCTTAATATGTTAAATGGGTACAAGTTAAGTCCTAAGTCAAATACACTACCAAAGCCCAAAACCACATCTGGTCCAAACTCTTAACCCCCTTACCCGGTCCATACCCACCAACCCTTACCCATTTCCCACTTAAAATACCCGGTCAACTACTTATTCTACCCGGTCAACCAAAACGAAAAACAATAAAAAACCAAAGGCGCCAAAACACCCCCAAATATTCCCAGTTACATGAACCCTAAATTACCCTTATCTCAATTCAAGCAATTAGCCATAATTGGAGGGTAAATTCGTCCTTTCTCTAACACCTTATGACACCACCTGACACATGTGGGTTGCCAGGTCATCAATCCGTGTCATTCCCTTCTTTTGATTGGTGGATTGAATGAATGCACATGATCCAAGGGCTTTTGATGATTGGAAGGAGCTGGAAACAAATCTAATGGCTGTCAGATGTTGAGAGAAAGCACAAGGCTCATTTCTAGATCCTTCTCAAGCTTGGAGCTCAAGTATAAATACCCCCATTCATTCACGTTGGAGATCACCTTTCTTTTCTTCTTCATTTCAGTAGCTTAATTGTATTTTCATTTCAAGTTTTTATGTTTTAAGTAATTTCCAGCTTTGTACTTTCATTTTAGAAGTTTTAATAAAATTCAGCTTTCCTTATTGATTTTTATTAAAGTGTTTGATGTTCTAAATTTCAGCTTATTACTGTTGTTTGAATCATATTAGCTTATTTCAAAGTAATTTCAGCTTGTTTCTTCATTAATTCAAGAATAAAAAAATCAGAAAAAATATTTGAAAAAAAAAATACTCTCAAGCTCTTATAAGCTTATCTAAAGCTTCATATACTAAGCTTGTTATAGCTTATAGTGAGCTTTTCTCTTGTTTCAATTTCAAAATCCACAAAAACAGTCAAACTAAGTCAAACTGCAGGATATTGGTTGATCTGGGTTGCTGATATAATAAGTGATGGAACTGGGTTGAATTGTACCTGATATGGGTTGATTAAGGTTGGTTTGGATTGGTATTGGGTTTAGAATAGTTCTCAGATAAGCTGCTATTTAGCTGGACCTCATGTGAGTACTTTTCAGTTTAAGTTTAAAACTGTTTTGCTGCACTTTTTGTGTTACTCTTTATTGTAGGTTTTAAGTGATTATTTGGCATTTGTTAGGTTATTATTATTGTTAGAATATTGATATCATTGCTGTCTAGGTTTAGGATTAAGGACAGGATAGATTAGATTGCAAATCTGTTAGAAACTAGTGTTTGGATCAACATAGTAATCTGAGATTCAGGTTAATTCAGTAGTGCAAAATAGTTGTTTCAGTTCTTATTAGCTATAACTCATTCATTTTAGGTCTTAAATTGCACCTTAGATTGCTCATAGTCAAAATTACTTTAAAATTGCTCTTAGTGTCATTTCTGTGAGAATTAGTTGGTTAGATCTTGCTTATAGGTATAAAAGTTAGTGATATAGCTTGCATCAGTGTCATTTTAACACAAAAGATCATAATCACTCAGAAAATTTGATTCAAATCTCACTAAAGTCAATTTTACAATTCTGTCATAAAAAGTCAAAAAAGTGGAAAACACAGTTTTTACAAAACTTTGTGGATTTTTCATGCGCTCATTCCTTGTTCAAAATCATTGAAACTTTGGTGATTTTTAGTTCAGTTGCTTAACTTTTGAAATCTGATTTTTAGTAAATTTTTATAAGCCTTTTTAAGGTCTAAATTAGCTGCTCTTAAAGCCCTAATCTCCCAGTGTCAAACTCGCTTTAGGCTGAGTCATTTCTCGACAACTTGCGAGCTTGTCAAAAGCTCATGTGAGCTCATCTCAGGCTCAAACTTGGTCCACTTTCTGTTTGGTTGGTAATCTTAAGTTCTCCATTTCTGGTTTTCACTTTAGCTTATTAAATAAGTTTGTGCTTAAGTTAGAAGTGGATAGGTTAGAAGCTGATTTCAGTTCTAAGTTCAATAGGTCAATTGATTTCACTCAGCACATTAGAGGTTAGGAGTAGCTGGAATTAGTTTCTTTTAGGTATTTTTAGTATAATCTAGCTTCTGTGTTCAATTGGTGCCTTCTAGAGCTTTTTAGCTTATTCTAAGTGCTTATTCTAAAGCATTTTACACTACAGTTTCATTTTCTTACACATAAGCATAATATTTTATTATTTTTATAAACTTTGAATATAATTTTAGACTTTTCCTGAATTTTTCAGATTTTTCTAGCTCTGTTTACTATTTTTCCTATTTTAAAACAGTTTTTAAGACTTTTTAAATAGCATTTAATACAATTAATCCAGAAAAGCTTCCAAAAAATAAGTTTTCAATTTTAATAGATTAATATAAATATAAAAATCAAAAAAATAATTTTTCCAGATTTTTCCAAGTTTAATTTGTATTTTTTAGCCATTTAATTAGTTTAAAATAGTTTTAAATTCATAGAAAATATAAAAATCATCATAAAATTAAAAATTAGTTTTGAAAAGTCTTTTTAGTTATTTTAGATTTTTTAAAAATAGTTTCATAATTTTCCCCTTTATTTTCATAATTTTTAGTATTTTAAATTAGTTTTTAAAGTTTTAAATTAGTTTTTAATTCAAATAAATTCAAGAAAAATCATAAAAACTAGTTTTAAATCATAGTTAAGTTTTAAATAGCATTTTTCACTTTAAAGTAATTTTAGATCATTTTTAGGACTTAGATTAGACGTAGTTGCATTTTATTTACGTTTCTTTAATATCGTATTAGTTTATATTCGCGTATTTAGGATTCCCCTTAGTGTAATTTCCCTTAATTTCTTTCCCATTTCCCGTAGTTTAAAAAAAATCAAAAATCCAAAACATCGAGCATTTTAATGACGAACCAATAACGACGTTGCCCATTCACACCTCGTTGGGACACGACTCGGATTTCCTAATCCGTATCACTATCACTCACGGGATTTGATTCACTGTCCTTTTTCCTAAAGGGATTTTAAATCATTCCTTTGTTTATTTTTGATATCGATATTGTGGTTTTATCCATACACACATACCCCTAAGCCTACTTCGAGAATCAAATTTTGGCGTCGCTGCCGGGGAGGTTGTGTCGCGACAATATCGTTAACGGTTTGACGATTAGTGACTCGAGATCCTTCCTTCGTGAAGTTACTATTTTTTATAAAATTAAAAAAAGTAAAAAATATTTTCCTTTTTCTTTTGTATATATATATATATCATATTAAAAATACAAAAAGATTTTTCTTTTTGTTTTGAGCTAAATAGAATACATCAATTATATAACATCTCTCAACTTGAGGTGTTATCATTAGTAAGTTCTCGAACTAAAGATCAAAAACTTGCCTTTGTGTCGCGTAGAGTCGATTTATTTCTATCGGATAAACAAACTGTGTGGTGGGTATAAGGACGGCCGACATTAAATTGCGGCTGAAAAGAGGCGGGTTTTTAATAAGCTTCGCGCTGACCTAAATAGCTTCTCCGCTCGCTTGTGCGTTTGTCTTATAGAAGTGATTTATTCACTTGGGATTATTGGTTAAGTTCACTGTTGTTTTCGAATGCCGTTCTCTTTTAATTGCCTTGGTTTTTGAAAGTGCATGCGCACTCGTTCTAATAACTACAGACCGATACGTGAAACTGCTACAATTACGAGAAGGCAAAATAGACGTGCTCAATTAGTCGAACCCGAGATTCGAACTAATCAGACTCCGCCCATCGTCGAAATGGCGGAGGATAACCGATCTATGTTAGAGCAACTACAAGCACCCACCGAGGGTTATGGAGAAGCCATCGTCGTCCCGGCAATCGTTGCCGATAACTTTGAGCTTAAACACGGCTTGATCAACTTGGTATCATCGAGCCAATTTTACGGATTTGAGAGAGACGATCCTCACTCTCATATCCGACGATTCAACAAGCTCACGTCTATAATCAAATATCGTAACGTACCGGAAGAAGCCATCAAGCTTCTACTGTTCCCGTTTTCACTTGAGGGGGCCGCCCGGATTTGGCTCGAAAAACTACCCCCTCGATCACTCACCACATGGGAGAATTTAGTGTCAAAATTCGTAAACGAATTCTTCCCACCGTCTAAAACAACAAGCTTAAAAAATAAAATAACAAAATTCACACAAAGATTTGATGAATCATTTAGTGAGGCATGGGATCGATTTAAAGATTTGCTTAGGCAATGTCCCCATCATGGTTTTACGGAATTACACCAACTTGATACATTTTATAATGGTTTGAATGAGACTGATCAAGACTCTCTCAATGCCGCCGCGGGTGGTAATTTGTTGACCCGATCAACGAGAGATGCCTTGTCGATTATTGAGAACAAATCTAAAGTTCGTACCTCACGTAGCAAATCGGTTGCTGCCCGAGTGAGTGCTACACCATCGTCCTCGTCTTACGAAAATACGTCTAGCACCAATGTTAAGATTCATAAGCTTACGGATATGATTCAGGCTTTAGTTAAGATTAAGACGGCTAAGATTAATTCTTCTCCACCCGCTCAAGTCAAAGCGGTGGAATCGACTTGTACTACTTGTGGTGGCCCTCATGCTTACTACAATTTTACCGCCACCAATGGAAATCCTTCGGCTAATGCCGTAACCGGAAGTAACCAATACCGTCCTCAAGTTGAAACAAACCCTCGTGTTAGTAATCAAATGGTACCTCCGGGATTTTCTCAATCGAACAATCATACTCGTTTTAATCATAATCAAGTTTGTGGATCAAATGTTCAAAACCAATACAAAGCCCCACCGAATCAATACCCGAATCAAGGGGTCAATTACAATCAAGGATATCAAGCTTCAAGCTATCAATCTCCGCCTTTGCCTTCTAATGAATTCTTGAAATTACGTTCAGCACAATAATGCTAAAATCCACACCATGCAAACCCAGATTTCAAGTTTGAGAAATGAGTTTCAATCTTCGTTAACTAGACAAAGCAATGAGTTTAAGAATGAAATTCGACTTCAGAACAACAAGATGGATGCTTCGCAGAATAAACTTGAGAATATGTTGAACGTTGTTTTGTGCCAAATAAGTCAACCCTCGGGTTCCGGTTCTCTCCCAAGTAACACCATTCCAAACCCGAAGGGAGAAATGAAATCCATTACCATTCGAAATGATGAGCCCTCGATGACTACTTCCTCTCCGGTGAGGAGTGTAGCACGAGAGACCGAGGTGACAAAGGACCCGGTAATTCCTCTTGATAATGGAAAAGCCAAATACGTCCAATCTCTGGTTGCCCAAGTTCCTTCTATCTCTGTCAAAATGCCAAGTTTTAACCTTTCACCAAGCAAATCTATTCAATCACGATTCGACAAAATGAAAGTTGTTTCTGGAACAAAGTTTAAACTTACGACTAATATGATCAAAGCTGCTGACATGATTTATGAAAAGAAATTGGAACAAATTTCAAAGATTTCACTTGAGCCTACACCGTCTAATTCTTCATCGAACCAAGCTCCCGAGAAGCTTGGTGATCTCGGGAAATTTCTCCTTCCTTGTTCTTTAGATGATATTGAGGAATGTAATGCTCTAACCGATTCAGGTGCAAGCATAAGTCTCATGCCTCTTGCGATATATCATGAGCTTGGATTGAAGAATCTTATACCGACTCGTATGACTATTGAATTAGCTAATCGAACAATTGCTCACACGGTTGGTGTAGTCAATGATGTTATGGTACGAGTGGATAAATTCCATTTTCCCGTGGATTTCGCCTTCGTTGATATAGAGGTTGACTCCCGAGTCCCTCTCCCTCTTGGAAGACCATTCTTGAGAACCGCAAAAGTCCTTGTGGATCATTACCAAGGAACGCGTTACGAACAGTGAAAAGGAAATGAAAAGATTGTGTTTTATGCGAACAAACGCGTCAAAACCTCCACCCGATGATCATTCTATCCATAGCATCGGTGTGATTGATTTTTCTCAAGAAAGTGGCGATCCCATTTTACCGTCTAATCCGATTATGACCGACTCTTTCCCGTCTCTCACTACGGATAGTGACCCCATTTGGGAAGAGATCGAGGCTTTTCTTAATGATGATTCAGTTCCCGTTGAGATTGATGATACTACTTTTGACCCGGAGGGGGACATTCTTTTACTTGAAAAGTTGTTATATAACGAGCCGTCTTCGTACCCCCCCTCCGGATGATGTTGATAAGTTGAAGAAAGTTGAGCCTAAAATGTCTCGAATTGATCTTTCAAGGTTTACGATTAAGAGTATGTCGACAATACGTCTTTGAACGGAAAAAGAAACAAGAAAAGGAGTCTACAACGGTAGTGGTGGAAAAAGCTAGCTCTAAGAGCACACCACTTGTCCCACCTCCAATTTCTAAGAAAATAGACCTTCCTTTGAGTGGAAATCCCACTCCTTCTTCTGAAATTATGGAACCTTCTTCTGAGACATCTTTCGATCCAGAATCTTTCAAAACGACATTCACAAATCCCTTGTTTGAATTCGATTCTGAATATACTCAAATTTTTGATAATCAAATCTTTCTTTGAAGAAAGTGAGGAGTTCACCGATGAACTTGCTCCCACCGACTCAATTCTTTCTGAGGATGAAGAAGAATACGATGATCCATTTTTCCCAAAGAAAGATAAGGAAGTGAAGTTTTCGACAGATGAACTTGTTGATCCTGAGGTCCAATATTATTTTTTATCCGAGAGTGATTCCTCTCCTCGTGAGGATTTTCATGAAGATGATACGTTGATTTCGTTCCTATCCGAGGACAAGATTTTTAACCCTGGGATACTCGTCGGAGAGGGCATTCATAAAACAAATGTTAACCGGAAAAAGGATCCTCTCTTGGATGCCTTCGTTGATAAACCTTCAAGTAACACTTTTCTGTACCATGGACTCCCTTCTTCTATGGGGTCGTTTCTCTTTGATCTGTCATCCCTTCGTCCGCCCGCTAAACCGCCGGATGATGGATCATTCTTTCATATGCCTTGTGTGCTGATGCCCGACACTTTCTTCTCCACCCATCCCGCCCAGTCTCATTCCTTCGGAAATGAGGACACCGTTTTTGACCCTGGTATCTCTACCATTTTCTTCCCCAAGGACAAATGAATTCGGGGACGAGTCGGGCTAGCGACTCGTTGAAGAAAAAAAAGATGGCGCTTCGTGGGAGGCACATCATGCTTATCTCTATCTTCTTTCTATTTTCTAATAAGTGACGTGAAGGGTTAGCCTCTTCGATTTCTCGTGTTTGGTTGTTTGTGATGTTTTGTCGATTTTCGATATGAAAACTCTCGTGCTCGAAGTTTGTCTTTTCTCCACTCGAGTTTAATGTTCGACGCTGATGGAAATCTGATATCCGAAATCTTATCGACTAACGTTTATCTTTTAGCATACTTAATAAACGGCTTTTAGATTTTCATTGATACCCTTGCCTTTAAACATTGAGGACAATGTTTCGTTTTAGTCTGGGGTGGGTAATCTTCGATTTGATTTGACCAAGACTTGCTTATTTTTTGTCGTGCACTCTCACAACCCCGTTTTTCCTTAGAAAATGAAAAAATTGTGCAAAAATGAGCAAAATTTAAAAATTTTTGTAAGCTTTTGTTAGTTTTATGATCGAAAAGTTCTTGCTAGTCTCTTAGAAGTTTCTTTAAATATGCGTTTTTCTTGACATAGTCTTTGCTAATTGCTTAGACAAGAGGCTATAAAATACGACTCTAGCTCACAAGGCCAAGAATTTGCAAGTCTCCCTAAGTGATTTTAAATATGCGAAGCTTAAACAAGAATTTGCTAGTTTCTAATAAGTGACTTTAAAAATGCGAGACTTGAGATTATTTTACGAAGCATTTGCTAAGTTAATATATGTTTTGACACCTTGTTGACTTTCCGCTGGTGAGAGTAGGAATAGAATTCTGACTTGACCGGCGTGTTGAGCCCTAGCTTGTTCCCTTAACCATAGATAATCTAAAAATTATCGGCTAAGCATCCATGCGGATCTCCTTATTTGGGATTTTAAATTTGCGGAGATCGAGGAATGATAGAGTTACTTATGAGTTTAGATGCTAAGCGTGAGTAGTTGGTTCTCGTTAGAGCCCATCGAAGGTACTTATGGTTTTTTGTTCCCACAAGATTGTTTCACCCCATATCTGTTGAATAAATAATTAAAGATGTTGAGTTTTTGACGATAGTTAGTTCTTTATCTTCTTTAGAGAATCCTTGCCCATGAGAGTTGGGTATACATCAAGGTACTTTATGCTGTTTGTGTGTAATAGACAAGCGATTCACGATAGTTCTTCGCTATTGTTTCTATTGTTATAAAAGCAGTAGGATTCGGAGCTTGGCACAAAAATTAACATGAAATAAAGCCCAAATGTATTAAAGTTGAAAATCCAAAGCCATAAAAGTTTTCTATGTCCGGCGGTACCCCCGTTGTCATGGACTTCTAAAAAGGTTGAGGAAAATCCAAAGTCATAATAAGACTTCGGATAAAACGGTAATCCCGTTGAGTTAGTGGTTGAAAAGACCAAGGGCCTAAATTGCAAAAATGAAAATGTGCTAAATTAGGTGTTAAGCCAAACTTTGAATCCGGGAGATATCTCTCTAAATCATGTTAAATTAAGACCTTGATGTGGACCTCATTCTTGTGTGCAATGGTTTTCGAGGGAAGATGGATAACTAATTAGCGACTTAACTTTGTATCTTTATCGGAATAAAAGTTATCGAAACGAGAAATTTGAAGAAATTCATTTCTCACAAAAATAAAAAAATCTAGAGGAAAATAGGAAAATGGGAGCAAAAGGTAATTACACAAGTAACTTCCATGGGTAGTGTTAGCATCTAAAATCATATTTAACAATGATTTCGATTTTACTCTTAGTTTGGGGACTTGTGAAAAATCAGGGACGATGTATTCTATCCGTATGGTCACTTTACGCTGTGTTGTGTTTCCTACTCCGTGATCCTAACGTGTCGTTTGAAAAATGTTGGAGTTATTGATCGACATGAAAGTTCAACAAACCGTCACTCATAATTGGAATGTGCTTAATCGTAATATCTATACATGTGAATATAAAAGGTAAACGGGGCGTTTTTAGAATTAGGGGTCTCTTAATCTATTTTGAGGAATCTTTGCTAATTCTTCATAGGTTTAGTAGAAAGAGATTGAAATCTTTAATTTTAGAAGCGTGAGTTGATTGCATTGCGTGGGGACACAACAATGGTCTCGTCTAGGGTATTTTGATATGTGCTAAAACACATATCATTTCTTTGTCAAATATGACCCAAAATAACCAAGAAAGAGCCGTTTATTGCTAATATTCGTTGTTTTCTTGAGTTTATGCTTGTGCAGGTACGAATATGTGAAAACACGCAAAAGTTAACCAAACCTGACAAAAACCCGAGCACGAGAGATAATGAGTGCTAAAGCTGAGCCAGAAGGTCAGAATTGTGCATATGTGAAGATTTATTTGCTCAGAGGATTATTTTTGAAAGATATGTTCAACTTTGAAGAAATGTCAGAATCAGTCCTTGAACTTTCATCAAATGGCAGAATACACCCTTGAAGTTTCAGAATTTACATAATCAGCCCTTGATATATTTGGGAATGTCAAGAATGGCCTTTGGATAAGTTTTTAGAAATTACATAAGAGGTCCTTTGAAAATCAGAATTTACACCTTTGATCCTTAATATGTTAAATGGGTACAAGTTAAGTCCTAAGTCAAATACACTACCAAAGCCAAAAACCACATCTGGTCCAAACTCTTAACCCCCTTACCCATCCATACCCACCAACCCTTACCCATTTCCCACTTAAAATACCCGGTCAACTACTTATTCTACCCGGTCAACCAAAACGAAAAACAATAAAAAACCAAAGGCGCCAAAACACCCCCAAATATTCCCAGTTACATGAACCCTAAATTACCCTTATCTCAATACAAGCAATTAGCCACAATTGGAGGGTAAATTCGTCCTTTCTCTGACACCTTATGACACCACCTGACACATGTGGGTTGCCAGGTCATCAATCCGTGTCATTCCCTTCTTTTGATTGGTGGATTAAATGAATGCACATGATCCAAGGGCTTTTGATGATTGAAAGGAGCTGGAAACAAATCTAATGGCTGTCAGATGTTGAGAGAAAGCACAAGGCTCATTTCTAGATCCTTCTCAAGCTTGGAGCTCAAGTATAAATACCCCCATTCATTCACGTTGGAGATCACCTTTCTTTTCTTCTTCATTTCAGTAGCTTAATTGTATTTTCATTTCAAGTTTTTATGTTTTAAGTAATTTCCAGCTTTGTACTTTCATTTTAGAAGTTTTAATAAAATTCAGCTTTCCTTATTGATTTTTGTTAAAGTGTTTGATGTTCTAAATTTCAGCTTATTACTGTTGTTTGAATCATATTAGCTTATTTCAAAGTAATTTCAGCTTGTTTCTTCATTAATTCAAAAATAAAAAAATCAGAAAAAATATTTGAAAAATAAAAAAAAAATACTCTCAAGCTCTTATAAGCTTATCTAAAGCTTCATATACTGTTTCATTAGGTTCATTTAAGCTTGTTATAGCTTATGGTGAGCTTTTCTCTTGTTTCAATTTCAAAATCCACAAAAACAGTCAAACTAAGTCAAACTGCAGGATATTGGTTGATCTTGGTTGCTGATATAATAAGTGATGGAACTGGGTTGAATTGTACATGATATGGGTTGATTAAGCTTGGTTTGGATTGGTATTGGGTTTAGAATAGTTCTCAGATAAGCTGCTATTTAGCTGGACCTCATGTGAGTACTTTTAAGTTTAAGTTTAAAACTTTTTCTTTGCGACTTTTTGTGTTACTCTTAATTGTAGGTTTTAAGTGATTATTTGGCATTTGTTAGGTTATTATTATTGTTAGAATATTGATATCATTGCTGTCTAGGTTTAGGATTAAGGACAGGATAGATTAGATTGCAAATCTGTTAGAAACTAGTGTTTGGATCAACATAGTAATTGTTGGATATTGGATTTCACAAACACATCAAACCATTAACACAAGTGGGCATATAAGTGGAATTCTAGAGAGATAAAGTTAGAGGTTTAGGGAACTTAGTGAGAGAAAGTGAAAGATATTATTATGAGCTCCAACCCTCTACCTTGGGGTAGAGTAGTATTTATAGTCTTACATAAATGCGCCACACAACGGGTGTGGATCGCATACGTGGGTAAAGACCGTCCGTCCTCCACGGTGTTACTAAACAAAATACTAATTAACTAAATATAACTATGACTACGAGCATTCTAACGATTACATATACTTGAGGTGACGGACTCTTTAATACCTGGAATTTCTAATTCCTAACAATCTCCCCTAAGGGAGGTCACCTCAACCATATACTAAAATGACATTGAATACAATCGGATATTACATTAACAATTGATCTTGCATTCTTGATGTAGTACATTGCTTCGAAGCTCGTAGTCATTGATTCCACTCATTGCATGTTTGGTTAATCCAAGTGGAGGTCTTTTGATCCACGGATAATAATGTTTAGCCGACTTTTGAGATCATCGGCTAGTAGAAAATCTCTGATACATCCATTGTGGTGTTGGTATTATGTGATGATGTGACATTCGGACCGACATGCTCACATTACTCGGATCAAGATATCTTCACATCAGAGTAGCGGAAGTATTAGTTGATTCATGATATTGGCAGGCGTAAAGCATGGAGTTAGAATATCAGTCATTGATGCACCAATCATGATATCTTTTGATATGAATGTGTTGTGTGAGCATGCGGCTATGGATTGATCGCTTCATTACGATCACAGAACGCCGGGTGTACCGCATAAGACAGTTAGCAATAAAGCGCATCTTTAAAGTGTCTTTGATCACTTCGATGAATTGAGGTACACGCCCACGGTTCCCGTTGATCAAGACAAGTACCGCCTGTGATCGTGTATAATTGAAGAATTTCCTTGACAGGTTTCACAGTGCTTCTAGTCGTTCTCAATCCGGAACGTCTCAAAGAAGACAACACGGAGTGAGTGAACCAGCGAATTTACGTCCCACGATTGATGAAAAGAGATTTGAAAAACAATCGTGTATTGCTCAATAGAAATTGTTTTTGAAATATAACGAAGGTTTTAATGAAAATCAATGATCAATCATAAAACACCTTTTGATTTGAAAAGTTAGTACACGGTCGAAGTGCTAATGAAAAGAATTTTAAAGCACAAAAACCGGTTTTTCAAAGGTATCCGTCAATCCATAACCTGAACCAGGATTGATTCAAAAGATTGAGTCGCCCCATTGTTTCTGTTCAGTTGTCACATGGTTGATCTGTATAATAGATCTCACATGCCACCTACCAGGAGCTTGTTAGATGTTGGCTCCAAGAGGCTTTCCATCTTCACGCAGTGAATATGTAAGCACATCACTCAGATGTTCTGGCAATACCACAAGGATAATGCGTAGGACTCAAGATATAATCTCTCTTTCCACATTGTGTGAAACAGAGAGTCTTCATTGAAAGTGTCCTAATGAGATTTATTGATGATCTCGTGGCTCTAGACTCAATTTGTGCATATTTGGATCCTATATCGGAGACTAGGAGAGGGTCTCCTCCTTTAATATCAACAATCTCTAAGAGAAAGTCGATAGATAATGTCGGTTCCCGTGAGAATGAAACAAGTCCTTTTAAGAGGAACTTGAGTGGTTTGGGAAGTTGAAGTGCGTCCTTTGGGTCCATAACGTCTTGTCTTCAATACCGATGTTACCATCAAGAGCATATGAATTGAAACCGGCTTCTGCCCTAAGGTTGAATAAATGGAGGGCTATTTGTTTTCACCCTTTTCTCATTCAATTCTTTTAATTCTTCAACCCCTTCAGTGCTTACCGAGACTTCATAGCTAGAACCTTGTTGGGTTTATTCCGATTACTAGCTCGGTCTTAGTCCGCACTCTTCCCATATCTCATTTTTCTCCTTTTATCATCATACCTAAGAACTCTACACTAACTAGTGGATAGTCCCTGGGTAGATCCCTCCGGTTCTGGCGGATCATGGGAACATGATGAGTGTCTAAATACTCATCATTTTTGTACCATCTAGACTGCAAAAACATCTGAAAACACTCTGAAATGCATCAAAATGATGAAAATATCACAAATCAGTGTTTTATGTGTTTTAAATGCAAAAACATCAAAATCAGATGAAAAGCATTATCAAGTTTGCATAATTGGCGCTTTTAGTCCCCAAGTTTCAAAAGTTTTCAAATCTAGTCCCTGGTATTTCAAAAACTATTAAAATGTCATTTAAGGTCCATGGGATTCAAAAGTTGTCAAAATAAACCTTTTAAAGTTTAAAATTGCAAAATGACAACTTTAGTCCCTCAAGTTTGAAAAATGTCAAAAATAGTCCTTGGTTAATTTAAAAATGGAAATTTATCAAAAATAAACCTTGTATTATTCATAAATGACAAAATTGGTCCTTATAGTGAACTTTTGGAAAATTACATGTTTGGTCCCTTAAGTTTCAAAATGACATAAAAGGTCCCTGGAATTATAAAAAATGGGATTTTATCACTAATGGTCCTTGTACTATTAATGAATGGCAAGTTAAGCCCTTGTATTAGCTTTGGAATATTTGCAGGATCAATCCTTGAAAATTGACATATTACACAAATGGTCCTTGGGCTTATATATCTACAAACCAAACCGGATCCAATATTAATCCAAATCCAGGCCCAAATCACAACCCGGCCCAAAGTTTAAAAAGAAATAAAACCGCCAAGATCTTGTAGCTCTTTTCTCCTCCATAGTTTGTTTAAGCAAAACCGGTGATGGTTTTCTCATCACCACTTATCTCCCCATTGTAAAATCACCTTTCCACCTCCCCCTCCACCTCTACATACAACCAAACCCCAATAAATGCATAAAACCTGCTTTAGGACTTTTTGGTGCCAATTTGCAATTCAAAGGCCATGATCACTTTGACTGATCCAATGGCCATAACTCAAAGTGGGAAATGATCAGAGATGTGAGAGGATGCTTTTTGATATCTATAAAGAAGGAAAGAAGCAGAGGAGAAGAAGCAAGTAGAGTAGCTTAGTTTAAAAATATCGACTTAGTCAATTTTCCAATTCCAGTGTAATTTCAATATTTCAAGTACTGTTTTAATCATTCTCAGTGTAATGTGAAACTTTTTAAAGCATCAATCTCAAGTCTTAATTATCTTTCCAGTTTTTGCATTTCCAAGTTCAAAAATCTCAAAATGTTTCAATGTTGTTATTAGCTGTTGTGTTGAACTGAATTAGCTAACATAAGCTCCTAGGAAGCTTATTTGAGCTTTTAGAAACAATAAAATTCAGTTTAGAACTAAAAAGAGAAAAATACCAAAAATTACAAATAAATTAGTGAAAATTCAAAAATCACAGGATAAATGAGCAAGAAGCTGAAGCAGTTGGATTATTGGATGGGAATGGGTTAGTGAACCTGTGGAGGTTCTATAGGAAGTATTTCTTGATCCTTGTTCTCAGTTTTCAGTTGGAAGCCACTTGTAAGCCTCTTGATCTATTTTGGCATTTTACTGTGTAAGTCAGTCCTAAGCTTGATTCTCTGCATGTTTATGTTCATTAGTATTAGTTGAGTATAATTAAGCTTTAAAAATAGTCCCTTGTTCTTTTTAATTTATAGTTAATAAAATTTTATTTTAGCGGTTAAAATAGAATAAGTGTAATCTCTGAGTTGTATGTTGTTATTACTGTTGTTTATTGTTTCTTTAGTCTTAATAAATGATAAAATAAGGTCTGTGATCCATGGCAATGTCTTAATCTGTGTTTTGCTTTGAAAATCATCCAAACAACTTCATAAAAGACTGTTTGTATTTGCTCGCTTAATCGAGCTTAAGGACAGTTGAGTTGTTGTCTGTACTTGTTTCATGTCACTTTAGTATCTAATAGTTCAGTGCAACAATAAAATCCAGTCATTATTTAGTTAAAAGTCAAAATCTCTTTTAAATTTCCTTAAACAGTTAACTGTTAGGAATTAGGATTGCTTAATTCATTTTATTAGCTTAAAAGTTGTTAGCATAGCTTAATATAACCTTATTACACCTTAATATATCATAATAAATCAATAGAATCAGTTGTAAGTTCATTAAAGTCAAACTTAGTTCATAATTTAGAAAGTCAAATTTTACTTAAGTCAGTTTTTGAATAAAATTCATAATTTTAGTGTGTGCTTAATACTAAGAACTAGCTTATATCCTTTTGGAATATTAAAATTTTGTTGTTAAATTTAATTAGAAAAATAGTATTTTACTTTTACTCAGCTTATATATAGCTTATTTATTAGATTCTTTCAAGGCCTTTTCCAAAGAAATGCCCTGTGCACACAGTTAGCTATCTAGATTCATAAGCCCTTACAGAGCTTATTAATAAGTATTAGCTTATATAATTTAGCTTTTTAGAAAGATAACCTACTCATTTCTTTAGTCCAGTGTTTACTTTCCAATTTCTAGCTTATTAAATAGGCCTGCTCATAGATTCTAGTTCTGTCCATTTTATCTAGTTCAAACCAGTTAGTCAGTGTTTTCCAATTTTTCAAAAGCTTCTCACAAGCTGATTTGTGAAAGCCAATCTTTGTAATTCACTTTTGGATAGTTTACTTGGTCAACTTGCTTGTTCAATTGCTTATTTTCATTTCTGAGCTTATTCAAGTGCTTAAATAGTAGCTAGAAGGTGCCTAGTGATTTAAAAAGGGTGTATCTTGTATAACAAGTGGTGACTTGTGCTTATTTATAGCTTATTCAGGCTTATTAGTAGTTATTGTGCTTATTCATGGTTCATACTAGCTTATTTACAGTTACTCAGTTTATCTCATTGTACCTTTTGCTTATTCTCTAGCCAATACCATTTTAGCTTAATCTTTGTACTTATTCATTTTCAAAAAGCCAACTGTTGAAAAATCATTGCTTATTTCAGTGCTTATTGGTTGTTTTTGTAAAAAGTCATAGTTATAAAAATTGCTTATTTACTTGTGTTTAATAAGTTTGTAAAATAAAATCTAAAAAAAAATGTTTAGCAAAAGGGGTAGGCGGGCTCAACCGAGACCTCCCCCTTAGGAGTGTGTTAGAAGGGTACCTGGATACCAATTGCCCTTGGGACTTGTCTCGTTCAAATCATGCACAATCAAATATATAACCACCTTTTGTCAGTTTAAGCTTATACGCCTTATTTAGCTTATTTCTAGCTTATTCGAACTAGCTTTTTCAGTTTTTGTATTTTTTATAAAATTGTATTAGTATTAAGTATTTTATAAAAAAGTTTCAGATTTTTCCAAATAGTTTTAGTATTTTTAAACATTTAATTAGTGTAAAATCTTATTTAAATCATAATAAAAAATATAAAAATCTAAAAAATATAAATCTTTTTTCTAAAATTTTATTTTGTCATATAGTACGTAAAAAATTGTTTTACACTTGTAGGACTTTATTTCATAAATTTTACGTTTTGCTTGCGCACTCGCGTAATTTTTATAAATAACGTACGTTTTCATTTTAAATTTAGTTTTTAAATAATTTAAGTTTACGTTTTAGTTTAAATAGTTTATTTAAGTCATTTTATTTTATAAATCACAAAAACATCATTGTAAAAATAGTGATAGCGTTTATTTAATATATTTTAATTTTTTAATTTCTTTTAATTTGCATTTAAGTCACTTGTAATTTATTAATCTTTTCTTTAGGTAATTATCCATCCAAATCCTTTCTGATCACTATCCTTAGTGATCATTCTATCATCTGAAGTTGTTTAAACACCAATTCATCCTCCGTGGGACTTAACGACCGTGAATACACTATATTCCTCTCGATCTTAATTGCATTTGGTGTTTGGAGCATTTTAAGTTTATTACGGTCGGCCATTCACAAGTGGCTAGCTTGAGTGATTAAACTTGACGGTTTTGCACCAATCAAAATTTTGGCGCCGCTGCCGGGGAGGCTGTAAGCGTGTTTTAAGCATTTCCAAATCAATTCTTGCACATATACCACCTTTTTGTAAACAATTTTAAAAAAATAAAAAATAAAAAGTTCATTAACACTTTTCCTAAAGTGTTAACAACACCAAAAATATTTTCATTCTTTGTTTTTATAACATGTTTTTCAAAAAATACCAAAAATATTCCTCTTTACCCTCTTACCCTTTTGATTCTTCATTTCTTACCCTCTAGAACCATTTGATTCTTTCTATGTCTTATCCTCACCCTCTTGGTTGTCAATGGTGTGGTGGTCCTTATAATGGTGGCAATTGCCCCGGTTGTAGCATGGTGGAATCGGAAACGGGTTACTGTCTATAACCAGGATCCCTATTCCTACCATAACACAACCGATTTATTCCGTCGGCTACCACACTTTGTGAGACTCAACAGCTTTTATCTTGTTGTGAGTACTGTGGTGGTTCACACTCCGGTTCGATTGTCAATCGGGAAACACTTGTCTATGGCGGGTTCGATAACAATTATGACTACCACACATATGACTCACAGCCACATCAGTTTTACTCTTGTGAGTATTGTGGAGGTCCTCACTCTAGCTCGGATTGTCAAACAGGGAATCCAATTCCTTGTAACAATTACGACTATTCGTTTCAAGACCAACCTCCACAGCATCCAAATGATTCAAGCAACTCCTCATGAAACTCTGACGCATGACCTTCTATCTGAAGAGTCTTGAGTTATTAAAAGAACTTAAGGAGGATTCGGCTATGTCACATGAGAAATCCATGGAAGAATTGTTAGCGGAGGAACGGCCTGCTAAATTAGATTCCTAGATTGCCATTGAAAACACTGTTAGGGAATCAATTAGACTACAAAAAGCATTCAAATCTAGCTCTCAATTCCATTTCATTCCTGATGACGATAATGATGAAGATACCCTTGATATTCTACAATTTTATTCATCAAGTTCATCAGTTGAGATTCCATCCGTGGAAATGCAGGAGAAAAGAATATGATGAATCACTAGCAGAGAAATAATGGAACTTGTAGAATCCATAACTGCTAGTCCTTCTCAACTCCCTCAGTCTGTTGTTATCACACCCAAGGTTCACACTCACTCTCTGAACATGGGGGATGAGTATCTTGACACTGTTCCTGAAAAAGGAATCGGACGAATTCATAAAGTCTAGTGTTGAGGACTTTGTCCCAATCCCGAGAGAGTCACAGGGAATTCTTGATCATGTGTGTGATATCCCTCCTCCTCTTATCTTCCATAATGATCATATTGAGATGTTCTCTGATTCTGATGAGGACTATTCTTTATCTTGTGGAGACATAAGTTATGTGGGGGAATTACCTTCTGAGCTTGTTAGCTTAGAAGAAGAGAATGATGAAGTTACTGACGCTGAAATCAAAGATGAAGCACTTCGGGCAACATTACTGAATGTCAGTCTTCTCATTTCTAAAATCGAGGCTTTCAAAGAAAAAACCATTTCATCTCCTATCCCCATAAAGGATAGTGACATTTTTCCGATGATTCTATTCGGAAATGGAAGCCTTCCGCTTTTGATAATATGGGATAGAAGATTAGTGGCAGTACCACTTTTCATTCTCATAATTCTCTCCCCGATTATGAATCATTTACATTGGAGGAGTTCACCAGTGAACCCACGATACCAATTGAATATGATTCATTCACCTTCGAGGAGTTCTCCTGAACTTACTCATATCATATCTCACGAGTATGATAAATTCTACTTTGATCTTGACACACCTATAATATGTCTTGATCAAGCGAGCTTAACTGATGAGATTCATGAAACTATGAATTCTCCTATTGAGGATGAAGAGTTAGTCATGATTTTTATCATGATTTTCTTTCTTTCTTCATATATCCCGTGACTTCTCCTGTTCTTCACTCCTTCAGGAATGAAGACATTATTTTTGATCCCGGCATTTTCATTTATCATTTTTTAGCCGGTTCTATGTATATCTCATCGGTGTGGAACTTTCACGTATTTCAATGTTTATACAAACATCTTGAATGAAAGTCCGATGGAGATTGTCTCTTCCACTTACTTCCCCATGAACAAATTAATTCGGGTCGAGTCAAGCTAGCGACTCGGTAATCAAAAACAATAGTTAAACATGGGTTTTCACCCGTGTGTACCACCCTAGTGTAGGGGAGATGCCCCACATGTTAAAAAAAAAATGATGAATGAAAATTGTAAATATTAAAAAAAGAGAATAATTGTTGTGTTTCTACACTTAGCTAGTAATGTTATCTTTTTATGTTCTAAGTTTCGGCATAACAAATGTACTTTGAATATTGAGGACAATATTCATTTCTAAGTGTGGGGGGAAATTCTGAATTTGATCATAAATGTACCCTTTTAGTCCCTTTTTCCCCAAAATGGCCAAATTTTAAAATTTTTTAGTGGAAGTACTATGTACTAAACACAACAAATGGTAATCAGTCCACCATGTCTAACCCACATAAGGATTGGCTAATCCAGGAGCAAATGGCTCTTGGTAAAGATCTCTCAAATCCGTTTATGGCTTGCAATTTGCCCAAAATTGTATGGTGTTCAACTCACCATATCTTTAAACTAGTGAAAAGTTGGCTAGCCCGCAAGGTTATGGCTTGTGGTAAAGGCAGTTGGAAATCCATAATTGGTATTCGGCTCACCAAAGATAATATTGATAATTTATCTAAGAGTTGGCTAGTCCAAGCAAGCTACGGCTAAAGACAAATCAAATCCGTTGTGACTTATGATTTGCTCAAAATCATTTGGTTATCATTGTACCAAAGTTCTTACTTGAACTCAAACAATTGGCTACTCCAGAAGTAATGGCTTTTGGTAAAGAGATAAAATCCATTAACTTTTCATAAATCATTGCTAGGGACTAGCAATATCTTAGTGTGGGGATTGATGAGTGTCTAAATACTCATCATTTTTGTACCATCTAGACTGCAAAAACATCTGAAAACACTCTGAAATGCATCAAAATGATGAAAATATCACAAATCAGTGTTTTATGTGTTTTAAATGCAAAAACATCAAAATCAGATGAAAAACGTATCAAGTTTGCATAATTGGCAGTTTTAGTCCCCCAAGTTTCAAAAGTTGTCAAATCTAGTCCCTGGTATTTCAAAAACTATTAAAATGTCATTTAAGGTCCATGGGATTCAAAAGTTGTCAAAATAAACCTTTTAAAGTTTAAAATTGCAAAATGACAACTTTAGTCCCTCAAGTTTGAAAAATGTCAAAAATAGTCCTTGGTTAATTTAAAAATGGAAATTTATCAAAAATAAACCTTGTATTATTCATAAATGACAAAATTGGTCCTTATAGTGAACTTTTGGAAAATTACATGTTTGGTCCCTTAAGTTTCAAGAATGACATAAAAGGTCCTTGGAATTATAAAAAAATGGGATTTTATCACTAATGGTCCTTGTACTATTAATGAATGGCAAGTTAAGCCCTTGTATTAGCTTTGGAATATTTGCAGGATCAGTCCTTGAAAATTCAGCATATTACACAAATGGTCCTTGGGCTTATATATCTACAAACCAAACCGGATCCAATATTAATCCAAATCCAGGCCCAAATCACAACCCGGCCCAAAGTTTAAAAAGAAATAAAACCACAAGATCAGTAGCTCTTTCTCCTCCATAGTTTTTAAGCAAAACCAAGTGATGGTTTTCTCATCACCCTTATCTTCCCAAAGTAAAATCACCTTTCCACCTCCCCCCTCCACCTCTACATACAACCAAACCCTAATAAATGCATAAAACCTGCTTTAGGACTTTTTGGCGCCAATTTGCAATTCAAAGGCCATGATCACTTTGACTGATCCAATGGCCATAACTCAAAGTGGGAAATGATTAGAGATGTGAGAGGATGCTTTTTGATATCTATAAAGAAGGAAAGAAGCAGAGGAGAAGAAGCAAGTAGAGTAGCTTAGTTTAAAAATATCGACTTAGTCAATTTTTCCAATTCCAAAGTGTAATTTCAATATTTCAAGTAATCGTTTTAATCATTCTGTGTAATGTGAAACTTTTTAAAGCATCAATCTCAAGTCTTAATTATCTTTCCAGTTTTTGCATTTCCAAGTTCAAAAATCTCAAAATGTTTCAATGTTTGTTATTAGTCGTTGTGTTGAATGAATTAGCTAACATAAGCTTCTAGGAAGCTTATTTGAGCTTTTAGAAACAATAAAATTCAGTTTAGAACTAAAAAGAGAAAAATACCAAAAATTACAAATAAATTAGTGAAAATTCAAAAATCACAGGATAAATGAGCAAGAAGTCAGCGGATGGATTATTGGATGGGAATGGGTTAGTGAACCTGTGGAGGTTCTATAGGAAGTATTTCTTGATCCTTGTTCTCGCCATTGGAAGCCACTTGTAAGCCTCTTGATCTATTTTGGCATTTTACTGTGTAAGTCAGTCCTAAGCTTGATTCTCTGCATGTTTATGTTCATTAGTATTAGTTGAGTATAATTAAGCTTTAAAAATAGTCCCTTGTTCTTTTTAATTTATAGTTAATAAAATTTTATTTTAAGCAGTTAAAATAGAATAAGTGTAATCTCCGAAGTTGTATGTTGTTATTACCGTTGTTTATTGTTTCTTTAGTCTTAATAAATGATAAAATAAGGTCTGTGATCCATGGCAATGTCTTAATCTGTGTTTTGCTTTGAAAATCATCCAAACAACTTCATAAAAGACTGTTTGTATTTGCTCGCTTAATGAGCTTAAGGAACGATTGAGTTGTTGTCTGTACTTGTTTCATGTCACTTTAGTATCTAATAGTTCAGTGCAACAATAAAATCCAGTCATTATTTAGTTAAAAGTCAAAATCTCTTTTAAATTTCCTTAAGCATTAAGCTGTTAGGAATTAGGATTGCTTAATTCATTTTATTAGCTTAAAAGTTGTTAGCATAGCTTAATATAACCTTATTACACCTTAATATATCATAATAAATCAATAGAATCAGTTGTAAGTTCATTAAAGTCAAACTTAGTTCATAATTTAGAAAGTCAAATTTTACTTAAGTCAGGCTTTTGAATAAAATTCATAATTTTAGTGTGTGCTTAATACTAAGAACTAGCTTATATCCTTTTGGAATATTAAAATTTTGTTGTTAAATTTAATTAGAAAAATAGTATTTTACTTTTACTCAGCTTATATATAGCTTATTTATTAGATTCTTTCAAGGCCTTTTCCAAAGAAATGCCATGTGCACACGATTAGCTATCTAGATTTATAAGCCCTTACAGAGCTTATTAATAAGTATTAGCTTATATAATTTAGCTTTCTAGAAAGATAACCTACTCATTTCTTTAGTCCAGTGTTTACTTTCCAATTTCTAGCTTATTAAATAGGCCTGCTCATAGATTCTAGTTACGTCCATTTTATCTAGTTCAAACCAGGTTAGTCGGTGTTTTCCAATTTTTCAAAAGCTTCTCACAAGCTGATTTGTGAAAGCCAATCTTTGTAATTCAGCTTTTTGGATAGTTTACTTGGTCAACTTGCTTGTTCAATTGCTTATTTTCATTTCTGAGCTTATTCAAGTGCTTAAATAGTAGCTAGAAGGTGCCTAGTGATTTAAAGGGTAAGTATAACAAGTGGTGACTTGTGCTTATTTATAGCTTATTCAGTGCTTATTAGTAGTTATTGTGCTTATTCAGTGTTCATACTAGCTTATTTACAGTTACTCAGTTTATCTCATTGTACCTTTTGCTTATTCTCTAGCCAATACCATTTTAGCTTAATCTTTGTACTTATTCATTTTCAAAAAGCCAACTGTTGAAAAATCATTGCTTATTTCAGTGCTTATTGGTTGTTTTTGTAAAAAGTCATAGTTATAAAAATTGCTTATTTACTTGTGTTTAATAAGTTTGTAAAATAAAATCTAAAAAAATGTTTAGCAAAAGGGGTAGGGCAGTCGAACCTCGAGACCTCCCCCTTAGAGCGTGTTAGAAGGGTACACGGATACCAATTCCCTTGGGACTTGTCTCGTTCAAATCATGCACAATCAAATATATAACCACCTTTTGTCAGTTTAAGCTTATACGCCTTATTTAGCTTATTTCTAGCTTATTCGAACTAGCTTTTTCAGTTTTTGTATTTTTTATAAAATTTTATTAGTATTAAGTATTTTATAAAAAAGTTTCAGATTTTTCCAAATAGTTTTAGTATTTTTAAACATTTAATTAGTGTAAAATCTTATTTAAATCATAATAAAAATATAAAAAATCTAAAAAATATAAATCTTTTTTCTAAAATTTTCTTTTGTCATATAGTACGTAAAACAATTGTTTTTACACTTGTAGGACTTTTATTTCATAAATTTTACGCTTTTTTGCTTAGCTGCTAATTTTTATAAATAACGACGCGTTTTCATTTTAAATTTAGTTTTTAAATAATTTAAGTTTACGTTTTAGTTTAAATAGTTTATTTAAGTCATTTTATTTTATAAATCACAAAAACATCATTGTAAAAATAGTGATAGCGTTTATTTAATATATTTTAATTTTTTAATTTCTTTTAATTTGCATTTAAGTCGCTGTAATTTATTAATCTTTTCTTTAGGTAATTATCCATCCAAATCCTTACTGATCACTATCCTTAGTGATCATTCTATCATCTGAAGTTGTTTAAACACCAATTCATCCTCCGTGGGACTTAACGACCCAAGAATACACTATATTCCTCTGATCTTAATTGCATTTGGTGTTTGAGCTGTTTTAAGTTTATTACGGTTGGCCATTCACAAGTGGCTAGCTTGAGTGATTAAACTTGACGGTTTTGCACCAATCAGAACACATACCTAACCTTATCGTCCTTATATCACCGTACATAACGTAAAGTTGGTCGGTCTATTAGGTATTGTTCATCTTCCATATGGAACCAATTGAAAACCATTTGAAAATCAATCCAGATACTTGTGAAATATTATCAAAACATTTTGCACCTGAATTGTTTTTGATATCTTTAGAACAAGTGCTCCCCTTCAACATGTGCATCAAATGTTTGAAATCGTTTTGCACACGGAGGCAAGATGAAGAATTTACTTCTTTGATTACCTTTTTCTAAAAGATATCAACATCACTTCCTTGATCAAATCAAGAAGATAAGGCATTTCCGGGAAGGATGAGGTTTTCATAAGTTTGCTCCCCCTCAATATGTGCCTCGAGATTTGAAAAGAGTTTTGCACATACTAGAGGGAACCCGCACATTGAGATAAGTGATCACGTTTCAAATCATTGGTTTTAAGATAGATGCTCCTCCTCAACATGTGCATTGAAAAATTGAAATCGTTTGTCACATGTGGGAAGGACAAGCATGTACGCCTCATAAAACCATTTACCAAATTATCAGTTTAAATCCAATTTAAATCACACATTCTCCCCGATCACAATTATCAAATCATTTGAGATTTGTGATCTCTTATAGATTTAAATTGATTTTGAAAGCTTTTAAGGAGAATTGTGACTTGATTATGAAAGCGCTTTTAATCGATACGGATCGGATTTTAAGACTTTAAACTCCATTGATAAAACATGTATGTACATCTTTTGAAAACAATTTAATGCCAAATAACTTTTTAATTTAATTGAAATCATTCTCCCCTCAATCAATGACATAGGTTGTTGATTGAGAGATAGAGATTTTGACAAATAAGTCCTGATGATTATAAAAAATAGAGACCGAGTTATTTTTCAAAGCATTTAGTTTTCAGCAGATAAATGTTTATAGAATCAGAGCATGGAATTTGAAAACATGGTAAAACATGGCTCTGTTCTTTCTTTTAAAACGGGTTATTGCCTGAAAATGACAATAAGCCATTGTTTCTCTTTCTCCCAAAAATATTTTTTTGATTTTTTTTTTTAACTTTCGAACAACATCTAAAGTCCCGTGTCATTCTTTGAATGACATCACAAAGACCGTAGATATTGACGAACCGAGAAAACGCATGACAAAATGACAATATTTTTGAAGATTTTTCAAAATTTTCAGATTTTTATGGTTTTTGAAGGGTTTATAATTTTGTATTTTGATTTTCGAATAGATATATACAAGAGATAGATTAGTTTAAGAGAATGATGAAATGAGTACCGAGATAAAGATATCGTTTAGCACGTTGTAGAAGAAAGGAATCAACATCTCTTAAACTTTCGCCACCAAAGCATTCGAGGCTTCTAAGAAAATCGTCGGGACATGAGCCTTCTCAATTTGAATCTTTGGTAGCTTCCCCCCAAACCGACAAACATCGAATAAAGACCATTTCCCTAAGAAGTATAGTTGAATACAAAGCGGTCTCATTGATTAAAGCTCAGACTCGAAGAACACGAGAACACCGAAGTAACAAGTTGAAACATTGATCGTCTCAGTGGTTATCAAATCCGGATTAACTAATTACGACCGATCACATGAACTTGTTGTGCATCCCCGATGTACACCTTACTCTTCGAGATTGACCAGTTGTCTATTTAGGGGAACAATATATCAACATCTTCATTTTACCAAGTGCATTCCGGTTATATAACATATAACCAATCAGCACATAATGTACACATGTACCCAACAAGAGTAGAGACGATGACATCCATGTAACATGTTGAGTCACTAATCATCTATGTGGATGTCAACTCAAATAACGAATTAGCTCGATCAAATGAACATGTTGTGCATATAACCGGAAGCACTTTATCATAAACCGTATATAAGATGTCGATAGGCAGTATCATCTCACGCTCCAAATATTCTTCTCACATTTCTTCCAACAACAACCAAGTAACATAAACCAAAGGTCTCAGAGACCACTTCCCCCAAATAGTTGGAATAATATATCCTTCCCCCAAATGGTTTTGATTCCTCGAATCGGCAAAACATAATATATCCATAAACTTGAAATCTTGTGAGAAGAACTCAAATAGCCCAAATGAATCCTGTGAGAATCAAGTGCTACATAAACTCTCTCTGACTATCTTTATCAACCCATATGTAGACAATTTGAAGTGACCACTGTTGAAGAAAAACTCAATATACCAAACTTGATGAAGTCAATTCCCGCATTTGTGTCTTAAGCTTGCACTTAAAGATGGAAGAACGGTGTTGAGAATCTATGCTTCAAGCAAATCTCTAAGTACTCACACTCAAACAAGGTATGAGACATTAACACCTCTTGATATTATCCACATCGTCATCTGCATGTGACACCGAGTAAAACAACGTAACTCCTAATAGTGATAGTTAACCAGGTCTTCAACCATCCACTCCGATCTGCGGTAACTAGATAAACAAAAGCCTTCAACTCAAATTCTTAAGCCCGAGCAAGTTATCAAATAAGAACACGCCTTTGTGAAGGTCAACTTCAATCTCAAATAAGTGATAAATGATTAACTCACGAGTAATCAACTTGTGTCACATGCCCAACATGTGAATAAACATACAACCGGATGTACATTCACCCAATGAATGAACCGGAACAAATGATGCCTCAACATCAATGTATTCTTCCTAAAAGTATTCATGTAGAGACGGATATGGAGGATACACCAATAACTTCGAGCGGATGAGGTAGACATTTTCCTTGAAGTTCATGTGGTTGATTTATAGCATGCACGATGAGAGGAATAATAATCCATGAAGATTTGGCAAAGGAATACCAAAGAGTGGATCATTATTCATGAACAATAATCCGTGAATATTTGGCAAAGGAATACCAAAGAGCGGATCATTATTCATGAGTGCAAATGCAATATTATGATAATCATTATCAACGCCTAGAGGAATAACGGAGATTGGGCTTTTGAGTAGTGAGTTGTACTTCTTTAATGATCATCAAACATATCTTGAACTCATGAATCACATATTCTTTGATGATCATCAAATATTCGCTAGCGGTTGTAAATACTCATCAAACATATCTTGAACCAATGAATCCCAAACAATAAATCCCATTTATCCCAAACAATAAATCTCATTTATCCTTAGTGAGTGAAACATTAGGCGTTGGAGGAGAGTCATCAAACTTTAAGTCGTATAACCATTATTCAAACATCCATCATCATTTAGTATATTCACTCTTCTCCCCCTCAAAAATTGCATCCGAAGTTGCCATTTTGATTTAGCAAGTGAATAAGAATATACATTAATGAATGTAGATCCACTTGATGACTGAATGAGCATGGGAGAAACATGAAGCTTGTTGATGAAGAATGTCGATGAGAATGGTCATAAACATGAAGATTTCTCTTCTTACGAAGATAAAGCGCACTGAAGCGTACACTTTTCTTTTCTTTGCGGAACGGGGCCTGAAGTGTTATCTGCAGACGCCATAATGATGAAGTACGAGGCCCCGGCTGATGTGAGCAGGTCATTGTTTAGAGCCCATTTATATGTTTAGAGCCCCGAATCCAAATACCAAGGGCGACTTGTACGACCTGCTTTGGACAACATACAAAGACAGAGAATTGGAAACATTGGATCCCCACGTGCTCATGGGGTCCTTTTGGTTAGCACAAACAATCTTTGAATCGGCAGAAACCCTAGGTGCAATGTCATTGGATCTAAGAGCTAAGCTAGTAGAAGCATCAGACTTAGTCGAGGGACATTTTGTGCTTAATGGGATTATTCTACCAGGTGGCTTCCAAACCTTAACAGGCACTACTCTAGGCATAGTGGATCTAGTTAAGGGCAAGGTTTGCCATTCGTGAATATTCGACCTGTTGGCTTCCACTGAAATCCTACATTGGTAAAACCTTCCCTGTAGGTTTCCAGGATTGCTTAATCTGTTTCGCTCTCCAAACTTTCTTAACGGGGTTATGAATCTTAGACCTCGGAGATAACATATCACATTTATCATGATTACCAGAAATTAAACATTTTTTACATGTTTTGAAAGGCATAAGGCCTCGAATTAATTTTAGTAAGCTTAGAGCTAATACTAGAACTAACATGATTCTTTTTGTTCAAATCAAACTTCTTGTCCCTATGGTGTTCTTTCACTTCCTTATCATGATCACTTTTAGTTTGCGTAATCTTATCCTTCTTTGCATAGCTTCTAGGTTTTGACCCGCTAACTTTAGTGTCAATCTTAACATCTGTAGAAGTAATGATGGGAACATTACATGGCTTCACTACTTTCTGCATTCCTGGTCTAGAAGTGCTGGGATCGGAAATTCTAGGAGGCACATCACAGGTTGCTTGCTTGAATTTAGATATGGAACAAGGCATATCAAGGGTCACATGCTTGGCTTTAGGCATAGAACGGATTTCTTGTTTGGCACTAGGCATAGAACAAGGCTTCACAGCTTTGCCTTTTTCACCTAAGGGTTTTGGACATGTTGCAATTACACATTCAAGCAGCTCTTGAGATCGTTTGGCACAGGCAAGCAAACCTAACTTCACTATCAAGAGGTTTGTTAATGAAATCCTCTTCGACAATCTCACGGAGACATTCTAGACTATCCTTAAGGTGAGCACATTAGTCATGAAAAGCATGTTCATTATTCCTAAGATGAGGAGGAATATATTTAACTCACGTGTATTTGCAATCTATGGGTGATTTTGAGACAACATTCTTATTGAAAACAAGTGGCAGTTTCCCATTTCCACGACTTCTCGATTCTCAATTTCCTTATGTAAAGACGTTATTTTTTCGTTGTTTTGGTCACGGGTGACTTTTATTGAATCATATAACTCTTTAAAATGTCGTTTAACTTTTTCATTTTCTTCTAGAAAACTCTTGTTTTCCTTTTGTAAGGCATCAACTAAGTTTTGAAGATGAAAAGTTTGAGAATTCTGAGAATCTAAAGGAGGAGGCACTTTAATTGAGAGATTTGGGCTTTCAACTTTCTGATCGTGTTGCAATGAGCTTGAATCTGTTCATCACGTTTGTTAATTTGAAAAGCGCATCAAACTCGGAGCATTTGAGGATGTATTGATATTTGAAGTTTTGACATTTTCTTTAAGATGTTGATATTTTAGTTGTAAATTAAAATGCTCAACTTCTAGTTTAGACAAATGTTTAACCAAATTGTCGTGATCATCCAGTTTAATTTTCTCAGATAGTTTGGAATTAGTTTTTTCAAGCTCAATGACACGATCATGGGAGACTTTCAGAGCAGCAGATAATTCATGAAATTGAGAAGCATTAATGGAACAATTATAGCTGTAAAACACATCTTTAGTAATACATTCAGAAATAAGATTCTCATTCAAGGTATGCAAGTTCTTCCTCTCAATCTCATTATATTTTAATTCTCGCCCATAGTCACTAACCTCAACTATCATTGCATCAAATTCCTTTTCCATTTCTTTAATATCGATTTTATCCCCTTTTAAAGACTCTCAAAATGATCTTTTAGTTGTTTAAAGAAAGGCATGACCTCGGTTAGATAGCATTCTTTTGTTTGCTCAAAACCCCTTTCCCTTCAGTTATCCCAGTGGGTGTGATCCTTTTCTTACAAGTTTTCTCAAAATCGACAAATAGTTGAAGAATAACATATTGACTGATTAAGGTCTTGCTCTTAGTGGCAATAGTTCTAGGAACTAAATGCATTGGTGTATTTGGAGGATACATAATCGCTTTAGGGAATTTCCTACAAGGGGGATTCTTATCAACAAGATTTTCAGCTTTTTGCAAGTCCATATCCTTTTTCCAGAACACTTGTTCAGGGGTCAATAGAGTCTGAGGCTTAAACATGTTTAAGGATATCCAATTTTCCTTAGTGTAATCATGGGGTTTTATCGTTATCTTGTTCTTTTTACACTCGGGATCTTCTAGCTTCTTATTCATTTTCTCCCTAGTGACTTCATCTGATTTCTTATCTTCCTCAGCACTCAGCAACTAGGTTTTTGTCTAGGCTTAAGAATCTCATTACCATCATACAATACCTTATGAGCTTCTCTAGCCTTTTTACAAGCCTCAGGGTTTGGTTCATCAACTAAGGCAACACTATGTTTGTCACTTAGAACTCTATGCTTAGTGATCATGTGAGCAAATCAATGGTGTTTCCTTGTGCGTACAACTTATTTTCAAGCTTGTTTTTCAAAGTCTTTAGATTAGAAAAATCATTCAAAAGTTTTGATTCCTTAGCACTAAATTCTTGCTTAAGCATTTTAAAATTTTCTTGAAGTTCTTGTTTTTGCTTAGCAGTTTTAGAAAGCTTTTCTTGTAAGGAATTTAACTCTTGTTTTAATACTTCTTCTCTAATCCTACTTTTTCTAATAGTTGTACGTATTTGGACATCCATTTCCCGCTCACGGGTGGTCAACTCAAACTTAGCACGCTGTTCATAAATAGCAACTTGATCCTTATATATGTTAAGCTCATTGGTAAGGGAATCATCAGGCACAAATGCAGCGTACTCATGCGGTTCATAATCATCATTTTGAGTAGAAGATGCACAACTAGGTACAGCAGAAACTTCCATGCAACTTACCTCGATTGACATGCACGGTACGTGGCGGTGCATCTCTATCTTGGGTACATCCAAAGCTTCCATGGAGTGTTCCTTTGCATTAACTTGCACGTGTTTGTGCGGTGCACCTCTCTCTCTTGTGAATTTGAGCACGAAGATTCCATTTTTCATTATCCGACTCATCAATTTTTGTTGTCACTGACATTCTGCATTCAGCAACACCCGATTCTTCAACAGATACATTACCCAACTTATCACAACAATCTTTCAAGCGCACTGACACTCATTCACATTTTCATTCTTTTGAGCAGATTCTTCAATGTACTTTTTCACATTATCCATGAGTTGGATAAATGTCTCAATGAATTCATGAATTTCCATTCCAGTATGTTTTTGAAGGAAATTCCAGGTCAAGTGTTGATCGTAATCTGAATATTCCCCATCGATGAATGGTGAAATTGTTTGTAGATTACTTGAAGAGCTGCACCGGAACCATCCTTTTGAACCTCTTCATTGGTAAGTTGCAGCTTTAAATGTTCTAAGTTCAACAACAAGCTTCTTGTCAATGTAGGTAAGTCTTGGCGGAAAAGAGCACTATATGTTCGATCCCACTATGGATAACAAGCTTGTATGAGGTGCAGATGAAGTAGGCTGATATGGCTCAATGCTTTGCATTCCATTTATGCGTGGCATTCTCAGTGTACTCAGAACATGAAGATCTCACATCCTCATTGTTCAATTCAAACATCTTTAACCGTTCAGTGTAGCATACTTTATCATTGTTGTCCACAGCATCATACAATTTAAGCACTTCAAATCATTGGGTCGAGAGAGTAAGACATGATTTGGTAGAATGCACGGGATTTTACAAGTCTATGATTTAAACCGAGAAATAGAATCTTTCGCGGGATTTTATTAAAATCAAGACCAAACCGTTAAGCAATGACCAATGGAATGTGTTAAGATGACTGATGGATCGACACAATGATAGACAATTGTGTGTTACGACTTATGATTGTTTGTGGGATTAGCAAAGATGTTGTTTGGTTGAGATTTGGATAGGTTTATGCACGATTTTCCTGAGAAATTTAGATCTAAAAACATAAAAACCTCAATAACTTCTGTTCAGAGCGGATTTAGCCCTCGAAGGTTGACCCGAATGAACTTTAGTTAATTCGGCGTGACATTATCCTCGTTCTCACGATCGTTTTGATGGGTAGAACGCTGAAAACGGAGTTACGGATCAAAAGTTATAGCCGTTTGAAGTTTTGACGTAAAAAGTCAACTTTGGTCAAACCTCTTCTTCGAAAAAATCAACCAAGTCGCTAGAAGATAATGCACCAAGTCGCTAACACCTAATTAGCATACACCCCAAGTCGCTAAACTCCCAAGTTAAACTAGACAAATGCAAGTCGCTAAGTAGTAACTCACTAACCCTCAAGTAAGCTAGCAAAATTTTGTGACAATTAAGCTACTCAAGTCGCTAAAAATTCAAGTCGCTAAAGAGCAACTCGCTACAGACTAAGTCGCTACCCGTAGTGGAGAGTCCACTACTTGTACTGTTAATCGCTAGGTCTAAGTCGCTAGCTCCAAAACTGTAACTCGCCACGAAATTGCAAAGTAAGTCGCTACGAAGAATAAAGTCCGAATGTCAAGTCGCTAGCAAGAAAACCACAAAAACATCACTTTTCAATCCAAAAACTACCCAACCACGATGATTCAAGCTTACCAAATCAAAACCTAAATACTTGTGATGATTCTAAACATAAAAGTACTAACAAAATCCAAGCTTTAACACAAGAAATCAACCAAATGATGCACAAACCACTAAACTTTTTGAAACTAAAAAACCACCTAAAAACCACTAGAAATCCAAAGATGTGCAAGATATGATCTAACCATGGCTCTTGATACCAATTGTTGGTTATTGGATTTCACAAACACATCAAACCATTAACACAAGTGGGCGTATAAGTGGAATTCTAGAGAGAGAAAGTTAGAGGTTTAGGGAACTTAGTGAGAGAAAGTGAAAGATATTATTATGAGCTCCAACCCTCTACCTTGGGAGGTAGAGAGTATTTATAGTCTTACATAAATCGCCACACAACGAGGTCGTGGATCGGGCATACAGTGGGTAAAGACTCGTCCGTCCTCCACGGTGTTACTAAACAAAATACTACTTAACTAAATATAACTATGACTACGAGCATTCTAACGATTACATATACTTGAGGTGACCGACTCTTTAATACCGGGAATTTCTAATTCCTAACAGTAATCTAAGATTCAGGTTAATTCAGTAATGCAAAATAGTTGTTTCAGTTCTTATTAGCTATAACTCAGTCATTTTAGGTCTTAAATTGCACCTTAGATTGCTCATAGTCAAAATTACTTTAAAATTGCTCTTAGTGTCATTTATGTGAGAATTAGTTGGTTAGATCTTGCTTATAGGTATAAAAGTTAGTGATATAGCTTGCATCAGTGTCATTTTATCACAAAAGATCATAATCACTCAGAAAATTTGATTCAAATCTCACTAAAGTCAAGTTTACAATTCTGTCATAAAAAGTCAAAAAAGTGGAAAACACAGTTTTTACAAAACTTTGTGGATTTTTCATGCACTCATTCCTTGTTCAAAATCATTGAAACTTTGGTGATTTTTAGTTCAGTTGCTTAACTTTTGAAAACTGATTTTTAGTAAATTTTTATAAACCTTTTTAAGGTCTAAATTAGCTGCTCTTTAAGCCCTAATCTCCTCGCGTAAGAGACTCACTTTAGTGAGTCATTTCTCAGCAACTTGCAGAGCTTGTCAAAAGCTCATGTGAGCTCATCTCAGGCTCAAACTTGGTCCACTTTCTGTTTGGTTGGTAATCTTAAGTTCTCCATTTCTGGTTTTCACTTTAGCTTATTAAATAAGTTTGTGCTTAAGTTAGAAGTGGATAGGTTAGAAGTTGATTTCAGTTCTAAGTTCAATAGGTCAATTGATTTCACTCACACATTAGGGTTAGAGTAAATGGAATTAGTTGCTTTTAGGTATTTTTAGTATAATCGGGTTCTGTGTTCAATTGGTGCCTTCTAGAGCTTTTTAGCTTATTCTAAGTGCTTATTCTAAAGCATTTTACACTCAAGTTTCATTTTCTTACACATAAGCATAATATTTTATATTTTTTATAAACTTTGAATATAATTTTAGACTTTTCTTGAATTTTTCAGATTTTTCTAGCTCTGTTTACTATTTTTCCTATTTTAAAACAGTTTTTAAGACTTTTTAAATAGCATTTAATACAATTAATCCAGAAAAGCTTCAAAAAAATAAGTTTTCAATTTTCATAAATTAATATAAATATAAAAAGAAAAAAAATAATTTTTCCAGATTTTTCCTAGTTTAATTTGTATTTTTTAGCCATTTAATTAGTTTAAAATAGTTTTAAATTCATAGAAAATATAAAAATCATCAGAAAATTAAAAATTAGTTTTGAAAAGTCTTTTTAGTTATTTTAGATTTTTGAAAAATAGTTTCATAATTTTCCCCTTTATTTTCATAATTTTTAGTATTTTAAATTAGTTTTTAATTCAAATAAATTCAAGAAAAATCATAAAAATTAGTTTTAAATCATAATTAAGTTTTAAATTGTATTTTCACTTTAAAGTAATTTTAGATCATTTTTAGGACTTAGATTAGACGTAGTTGCATTTTATTTACGTTTCTTTAATATCGTATTAGTTTATATTCGCGTATTTAGGATTCCCCGTAGTGTAATTTCCCTTAATTGCTTTCCCATTTCCCGTAGTTTAAAAAAAATAAAAAATCCAAAACATCGAGCATTTTAATAACGAACCAATAACGACGTTGCCCATTCACACCTCGTTGGGACACGACTCGGATTTCCTAATCCGTATCACTATCACTCACGGGATTTGATTCACTATCCTTTTTCCTAAAGGGATTTTAAATCGTTCCTTTGTTTAATTTTGATATCGATATTGTGGTTTTATCCATACACACATACCCCTAAGCCTACTTCGAGAATCAGCAGCTCACTTTACATCAGGTCTTAGCACGAGACCAAACTCCTAGACTTGCTCATAGTACTGCCCGCATGTCCGTGAGACCACCATCATCACCTATTCGTTTAGCAGCCCACTTTCTTCTGTCATCACCACCAGCATCACCATGTCTTAGAAGACTTAGATCCCCTACTGTACCACCTCAGGATTCACCCGCACAGAGACTCCGACTCATAGACTCTCCCTCTAAGGATGAGGGCGAGGAGGCGCATGACGTTGAGGAAGAGCATGAGATTGAGGAGCAGTATGTAGATGAGGATGAGGATCCTCAGGAGGAGGATGATGAGGATATCCCAGAAGGGGGTACTCCTTCATTTCAGAGTCCTGCACATTCTCGGGGACGGGCTCTCTTTTCCCGAGCGACTCTCACGGGCGGCCTTTTGATTTTGATTCACCTCCATTCACGAGATAGGTAGCCCGTTAGGATCCGAGATACCATTGGAGATTGCTTGAGCCCGAGGAGTATGGTGAGGGGTCGATGTGGGAGAGGATTACATCACAGTACTAGGCTTAGTAGGTTGTGGTCGGTTGGTTGGAGTATCGAGGGCTAGTATAGAGGATTTGAGAGCGATATGGGTACCGTAGTCGGGAGGACTACGATTCTGCGTGGGGTATGTCGAGACTCCAAGCGGGGTTGGGGACCTGCTTTGAGGGTTCGCGACATTTCGAGTCACCGAGATAGAGCAATTTGGCGTAGGATTGGTAAGTTGGAGAGAGAGGTCGTAGATCTTAAGATTTATCGCGACGCTCGACGTGTTGAGTTGGCATCTTTGTGGAGAGAGGTTGACGATGTTTGAAGATAATTTAGGAGCGCCCGTAATCGTGGCTAGACAGTGTTAGATTCATGGCTTTGTACCATCTTGAAACTAAGTAGTACTTAGTTCGAGATGTAGGTTCATCCTAGTTATCTTTTTAGTATCGTTGTTAGGATCGTTTTGATTTCTCTGTATCCTTTCATGTATGCCACCTTGAAACCTATGAGTTATGGTTATTAGAACGTGCATCCTTTAGTTATGATTCGGTCTCTCGATTGTTTTGTTCGGTATAGCGTTATCCTTGTTGACCTTGATTATGTATTCAAGCTGCTATTTGGTGATCCTTGGAACCCAACTCTATCTTTAGAGCGTGAATTGTGAACTTATGAAACTGTTATTCTTGCCTTCAGAATGATGGCAACAAGACAAAACCCTCCTAGGAACAACCGAGCACTCCTGGCAGTTGAGGTTTCTCCACAATCGTCGAGGTCGTCGTCCGACCCCGACCACTCCACCTGTTGAGAACCCAACACGATAACCCATTGTAGGGAACCCGAATGTGAACGACGTCTGAGAATGGTCCTATTCCACAAAACCCTCCACTGTGAACCCGGCCCACATTGACCAGCTTGTAACGCAAAGATGTCAGCGGCGTAATGAGCTAGGCTGAGTCAAATCTCTCTAACACTTATAGTGGAACCCCAATGCTGAATCGAACTCGAGGTTGTACCTACAAAGAGTTCCTATTCTCGGGTCCCATCGAGTTCGGAGGAACCGAGGGAGTAGTTTACCTAACTAGGTGGTTGGAGAAATCGTGTTTACCGTTAGTAATTGTGATGAGGATTGTAAGATTAAGTATGCAACATTTACCTTGAAGGACGAAGTGTTGACTGTGGAACAACTATCAAGACAAGTAGGAAGTGATGTAGCTTATAGCATGACTTGGACTCAGTTTAATACTCTCTTGATCAAGACTTCTTGTCCTAGGAATGAAGTTAAGAAGTTAGAGATTGAGTTCGGAACCATAAGGTTAAGGGTATCTGACATGAAGACTTACAATCGTCGCTTCAAGAGTTGTTTGCTTTGCCCTGATATGGTTCGCACCGAAGACCTTAAGATTGAGAGGTATACTGATGGATTGCCTTTAGCTACTCGAAATGATGTCATCGTTGCGAAGCCAGTTAATTTGCATGAGGCAATTACTGTGGCTCAGCGTTTGATGGACTCTTATGTATTAGAAGTAGGAGACAAGGGTAAGAGTGATAAGAGGAAGAAGAATGAAGTTGTCAAAGGGAATGGCAACAAACGGCATGAGACAGCCAGGGTGTTCGCCATAGGAAATGGAGAAAAGAAGGGTTATGAAGGTAGCAGACCCATATGTGGTCGTTGCAACCGACACCACTATGGACTGTGCCCGAATGTGTGTAGGAAATTCTCTAAGGTAGGATACTTGGCCAAATACTATAGGTCCCGACCACTTGTTGCAACTCAAACTGCACAAGGAGCGGACTAGAAGGCCATTGTCACCTGTTTTGGATGTGGAAAGAAGGGGCACTACAAGAATGAGTGCTGAGAGCCGTGGATGAGAGGAAATCCCGGTAATGTAGGAGGATTTGTTAACCGAGGTGTGGGAAATAATGCCTTAAACCCTGTGAAGCGTGAGGTTGTGGAGAACCAGGGAAACCATGGTGCTAGGAATCAGCAGAGAGATATGGGAACAACGCATGTGTATGCTATTGGGAAGGAAGCTGGTGAGGACCCTAACGTAGTTACGGGTACGTTCCTTCTCAATAATCTCTATGCTTCCATACTGTTTGATACTGGTGTGGATATGAGTTTTGTATCCACCGACTTTATGCCATTACTAAGAATCTCCCAAACACCTCTAGGGTTTAGTTATAATGTGGAATTAGCTAATGGGAATAGGAGAAGATAGACACCGTAGTCCGAGGTTGTACCTTAAGTTTCTTAGACCACCCGTTTAGCATAGACCTATTTCCAGTTACCTTGGGAAGTTTTGACGTCATTATCGGAATGGATTGGTTGTCGAAGAACGGTGCACACATCATCTGCGATGAAGATTGTGCGTGTATCGAAGTATGGCGGAAAAGTTGAGCATACAAGGAGATCGGAGCGACTGGGAAGTCCTTCCGGTTGAGCATCATCTCTTGTATTAAGGCCCAGAAGTACATCGATAGAGGAGGTTGTCTTTTCTTGTCTCAATTTCAAAAGAAAGCGAGGAGAAGAGTGAAAGACACCTTAATGATGTACCCGCGTTAGAGAATTTCGGATGTGTTTCCCGACGATTCGCTGGATTCCACCTGTCCGACAAGTGGAATTCCAAATAGAGTTGATACCAGTGTGCTTTACCCGTAGCCGGGCACCCTATCGACTTGCTCCAAGAGAATTGGAGGAACTCTCTAAACAGCTTGGCAGAGTTGTCGAGAGAAGGGATTCATTCACCAAGTTCGCCACCATAGGGAGCACCAGGTGTTGTTTTTGTGAAGAAGAAGGATGGATCGTTTCGGATGTGTATTGATTATAGGGAACTGAATAAGTTGACGGTGAAGAATCGATATCTACTACCTAGAATAGATGACCTGTTTGACCAACTCCAAGGAGCTATTGTCTTTTCCAAGATCGACTTACGATCTGGTTATCACCAGCTTAGAGTTCGAGAGGAGGATATCCCTAAGATGGCGTTTAGGACTCGTTATGGACACTATGAATTCCAAGTGATGTCGTTTGGTTTGACCAACGCGCCATGTTTTCATGAATCTCATGAACCGAGTATGTAAGCCATATCTGGATAAGTTTGTGATAGTATTCATAGACGACATCTTGATATACTCCAAGAGTAGTGAGGAGCACGAATAGCATTTGAGGCTCATTTTAGAATTGTTGAGAGAGGAGAAGCTGTATGCCAAGTTCTCTAAGTGTGAATTTTGGATACCGTCCGTGCAATTCTTAGGTCACGTGATAGATAGTCGAGGTGTTCATGTTGACCCAACTAAGATTGAGGCCATTAAGGAATGGGCAGTTCCCTAAGAACCCATCAATCCGGCCAGGTTTCTAGGTTTGCAGGCTATTATAGGAGATTCATTGAGAGATTTTCCAAAATAGCTAAGTCGCTGACCAAACTGACATAGAAGGACGTTAAGTATGAATGGGGAGAAAAGGAAGAAGAAGCATTCCAACTTCGGGAGAAGTTGTGAGTGCGCCCATCCTAGCTTTGCCCGGCGGAAGGAAGACTTTGTCGTGGTACTGACGCTTTCGCATAAAGGCCTAGGTGCTGCTTTTGATGCAACGGAGAAGGTGATTGCTTATGCATCCCGACAACTTAAGAAGCATGATAAAAACTACACCACCCATGACCTTGAGTTAGGTGATGTAGTGTTTGCCCTTAGAACTGGAGACATTATCTGTATGGAACCAAGTGTGTAGTGTTTACCGACCATAAGAGCTTGAAGCATATCTTGGATCAGAAAGAACTGAATATGAGACGCGACGCTTGGTTAGAATTGCTTAGTGATTATGACTGTGAGATTTGTTATCATCCTGGCAAGGCTAATGTTGTGGCTGATGCACTTAGTCGTAAGGAGAACATTCCACCATTGCTCGTTCGATCCCTAGGAATGACCATTGTTTCGCCTCTACCATCTCAAATCTTAGCCAGCCTGTGCTGCAGCATTGGACGGAAGAGAACCGTCCTTATGAGAATCTTCATGGAATGGTAGAAAGTGAAAACGGCTTCTTGGCGCCCGATGGAACCTTATGCTTCAAAGACGAAGTGGATACCATTTCATTGCGGAATCCGTGAGTTGATTATGCACGAGTCGCATAAATCAAAATACTCTATTCATCCCGGCGCCGATAAGATGTATCAGGACCTTAAGAAACTCTACTGGTGGCCTAACATAAAAGCCGACATAGCTCAGTATGTTAGTTGGTGCTTGACTTATTCTAAGGTAAAGGCTGAACACCAGAAACCCTCAAGACTCTTAGTTCAACCCGAACTCCCAGAATGGAAATGGGAGCGAATCATCATGGACTTTATCACCAAGTTACCAAGAACAGCTAGCGGCAATGACGCTATCTGTTTAATCGTTGATCGTTTAACTAAGTCTGCTCACTTCTTAGCCATTAGCGAGACAAATAGTCTCGACAAGCTCGCCGATCTTTTGCAAGGAGATAGAATCGCGTCATGAAGTACCGTATCTATCATTTCCGATCGAGATAGCCGCTTTACATCCCACTTCGGAGATCCCACGTCGGCATTAGGAACAAACCGATATGAGCACGCTTATCACCCTCAAACAGATGGTCAAAGCGAGAGAACCATTCAGACCTTAGAGGATATGCTTAGAGCTGCTTTTATTGATTTCGGCAAAGGCTGGGAGAGACATCTCCCTTTGGCCGAATTCTCTTACAACAATAATTATCATTCTAGCATTAAGGTCGCCCATTTGAAGCACGTATGGCGAAAATGTCGTTCCCTCGTTTGTTAGGGAAGTTGGCGAGAGTCAACTTACAGTCCCGAACTTTTCCTAGAAACCACCGAGAAGATAGTTGATTCGTAAGGTACAAACCGCCGAGATAGACAAAAGAGTTATGCCGATGGAGACGTAAACCTTTAGAATTTCAGGTTGGAGATCGTGTTATGTTAAAGGTTTCTCCTTGGAAAGGAGTGATTCGTTTTGGAAACGTGAAAAACTCAATCCCGATATATTGGTCCTTTCCAATCCGGAAAGAATCGGACCGTAGCATACCGCCTGAGCTACCTTCGAAATTGGAGCAGGTGTACACAATGTCTTTCATGTTAGTAATTTTAAGAAATGTCTTTCGGAGGAAAACATAGTTGTGCCTTTAAGAGATATCTGTATTAATGAGAAATTGAATTTCGTTGAGGAACCGATTGAGATCATGGATCGTGAGATTAAACGGATGAAGCATAGCCGTATTCCGATTGTCAAAGTTCGCTGGAACTCCGGCATGGACCGAGTTCACTTGGGAAAGTGAGGACGTTTTCCGTAGGAAGTATCCTAAACTTTTCATGACATCAAGCAACTCGGAGTGAAACCCGGACGGGTTTCTTCTCGAGGGGAGGTTGTGACAACCGGCAATTTAGGGAGTCTATTTTAGGTAACCGCATTACGTTAAACTAAACCGAGTTTTGCCTTTAACACTATTTTTATCAACCATGACTTGATGTTATATCGTCTATTGGTTTTTATCGTTTATTTCATTATTGGACGAGTTATCGTGTGAGTTTTAACTCTTTTTGGTAGGCACTATTCGATTCGGCACTAGAAAAGCCTAAAACGAGAAATAACATAACTTTTAGACCGTAACTCGCAAATTTACAAATAAATAGTCAAAACTCGTGGAAAAACATAAATAACGATAATAGAAAGTCGAATGAATGTCTTGGGACACTCGGGGGACGATATATGAGCTCGGGAATGGGTAAACGGGATAGTTTACGAAAAATGACGCCTTCGGCCCCTCCTCTTTCTCCCTAGCCGGCCACCCCTCCCCCTTTTTAATTTATTTTGAGGTCCCTCCTTCATAAATATAAATACCCCATCACCACCTCACTTCCACCCTTTCATTCCCTCTCTAAAACACACACACCACTCTCCTTCTCTCTTCCCTTTCTCTCTCTACAAACCCTAACCCTAAACACCATAGCCGCCACTTTCCTCGGCGAGATTCCGCCACACCATTAAGCCGTCGTCACCACACACCTCCACCACCATCTTAAAGATCTTTTCATCCTCTTTCCATCCATATATAACACGCGCCATATAGACCTCCATAACATCTCCAAATCTTGAAAATACGATTAGAATCTTAAGGGTTTCAAGTGGGTTTGTAGCTCGTGTTTGTAAAAGGTAAAAGGGACTTGAATACGCCATGTTTGGCCATGGAGCAGCCACGTACTAGCCATATGGGTCTCATATGGGTGGCGACTTTTAGGGGTTTTTGGTGAAACATGGGATTAAATATAAATAACACTTAAATAAACATGTAGCTAGTGTTTTGGAATCATGTGGTGTATCATATTGTTGGGTCTTTGCATTTTAGGTTTATTTTTATGTTTTTGATTAGAAATAAATGATGAGTTTGATGTTTGGTTAATGATTGGAGGTTGATTGATTGTGTTTGCATGTTGTGGTATTGATTTGGGAGTGTTTGGATGGTGTTTGGTAGTGGTGATGAGGCGTACGAGCCACCAAGACCCACGTTGGGCATAGCTTGGTGGCGTACGTGGCCCATATGGACCGTGGGTCCGGGTCGAGTTGTCATGGTAGCTTGTGGGTTGATGTTGTCAGTGTTTGGATGAGACACGTGGAGCCGAAAAGCTTCTAGAGCTTATTTGGTTCACGTGGTCTTAACCGTGACCATTTCATGACCATTAGGGTCATAACATTGGTTTCGGGTATTTTTGGTTGGTTGATTGGTTGGCGAGATTGATTTGAGTTGATTTGGGATTGAATTGCGCTATTATGACTTTTATTTGGACTTGATATATAAATTGTCAACTTTGAGCAACGTCGGTGTTACTTTGACTTTTTAGTCAATAGTTGACCCCGACAACGCCATAACATGGAATTTAGTATAGTTTGGACTATTGATTGATTAAAAGCCGAGAAGTCATGACTCGTGCTTGTGGACTCGAAACGAATAACGATATAAAACTAATATAGGAATTTGACGAAACGTATATATCAAAATACTAATAAACTATGAAACATTATTAATAAAAAGGCTTTTATACCAAAAATATCGATAACAAGACTTATCTTGTTATTTACTATTTTAAATAGAAACTAATGACTAAAAATGGAAATGTTTTATAATAAATAAGTAATTAATGTTTCGAGTACACGTTTATCGAAATATGCCAATTATGGGCTGTGAAGAACTAGAAGGGGGGGTTGAATAGTTTTACCAATTTAAAACTTCCTTTTGAATATTTAGATCGACTTATGTCAATCTATTAGGTTGTTTATGTTGGACGTTGATAGATAGATATATAAATGTGTAATGAAAGATAAAGAGTAAGAAGCACATCACTACGACACAAGTATTTATAGTGGTTCAGCTACAAGGACACCTTCCTTGCCCTACTCCACTCCCTGAGTCACCTACTCGAGAGTTCGTAAACACTACACCAATCTCCTTATGGAGGAGAAGCCTTCACAACGTCGCTTACACCTTTTTCTGGTACAAAGCTAAATACCGAGTTCTTTCACACCAAGGCGAACCACACCTAACACAACGCCGCCTACCCTTTATACGGTGCTAGGCTAACCACCGAGTTCTTTCACTCTAAGGAGAACTAATCCTATCACAACATCGCCACCCTTTTATCGGTACTAGGCTAAGCACCTAGTTCCATTACTATGGAGGAACTACTACCCATCACAACACAACAACTAATCTCAAGGAGATCCACTCCTTGTTACAACACCATCAAGGATATCACCATCCTTGGAAATAAACAAATACTTATATGTATAACGATGCACCTCATCGATTATACGACCTAGGCATTCTTCCCTAATGCCACTTGACTTGATTCCTAGGCATCCTTCACTAATGCCTTTGACATAACGCTTGGTACCTTTCACTAATGCCTTCGTCTTGACACCTTTATCATTCTTCACTAATGCTTTTGACACGGACGTTAAGCACCTTTCACTAATGCTTTCGTCTTGACTCTTTCGGCATCCTTCACTAATGCCTTCAACACAACATCTACGGAGGAAGAAAGAACTATCAACAAGAGAACCTCAGTTGTCTTGATGATGACGAAGCATGGCAACTCATGGACTTGAGCTTGCTCGACTTCAAGAAGTGGTGATCTGGCCTATAAGAGGAACCTAGAGATTCACACAAAAACAAAAGACAAACTACATAGATCTCTTGGATCTGAGGTTAGAGAGGTATAATACTTGGAGAAAGTATGTGTGAAAAGTGGTGAACCAAAAGGAAGAAATGGCTCACTATTTATAGAGGAGAAAGTTCACTTTTCCCCGGATCCCATGGATCCCTCCCATAAGGGATCCGGCTAGCGTAAAGCTAGGGATCCGTGGGACGCTCCTCTTTGCCCATGGGTATTTTTGGTTATGGGTTATGGGTCATGGGTCATGGGTTATGGGTTGATCCATGGGTTTCTTTCTAAATACAATGTATCTCTAGAATACATTGAACTTGGTTAAGTGGTTTGTATAAAACCATGGGTTATGGGTCAATACCATTTGCTAGTTTTTACCCATTTAGTATATACATGTTTTTACCCATTTTGGTATATACATGTTTTTACCATCTAGTATATGTTAGCCCAATATGTAAACACTATTTGTTGTACATATGTATCTCTAAAACATAAAATCACTTATACTCGTTTTAGTGTTTTATGTGAAAATGTAAGTGTGTTAGGAAACTATTGAATCAAACTATTTACGTATTTTATTTGTTTCGTTAAAATAATTTTACGTTTGTTATCGACAAAACATTAAAAGATCGTAAATTATAAATAAACGCTTTTATGGCTTATTTGTATTAACAATCTCCCCCTTTTTGTTGATGACAAAACATAAAATTATTTTACTTTCTCCCCTTTTGTTGAAACAAAAGGGTTAAAGAAACTAACACAATTTTTAGAAAAAATATGTAAAAGAAAATGTAAAAGAGAGCAAGTGACAGAATGGTACTGCGTCTTAATACTAGTTTCAAGTATTTATATACTTACGTTGTGTGCATGGTTTACGGATAACCTAACATTTATAGTGTTGATCCACGTGTGTAGCGGACTTATTAGGTTGACGAATCTAATAAGAGCCCGCTAGGTACGTTGGATAACATTATTAATGGGTGAATTATTCTTATGACTCTTTAGGATGCGACCGGTTTATGGGATAATAAGCGACACGAATAAATAATTGAGTTTATTGAGTTGACGAATTCGATAAGGTCCACTATTTATTCTGAAACTTATTGGACTATGGAGCTTTTCGCTTAGATGTCTCATTGTGTTGCATTGAGTCACATATTTGTTGTTTGAGTGCATTCATGGCATCATATTGAGTCGATACACCCACATGAGGATACCAAACACTATGACTAAACGGTGAAACGAGACATTTTTGGAAATATCGAAATGGAATACATTGGGGTAGATAACGTTGATTTTGGGAAATATATATTAAAATTGGTTTACATTAATAGGTTGTGCCGAGTCGATAGTTGATGTGCCATGATTACCTGTTATCTTCTGCTAGTGTTTATTCGTGCGTTGCTTGCTTGAGGTGAGTTTCATAGCCCCATTTTTATCTACGTTTTTAACTAAATTGGGGTGAGAATCATGCTACTATTTTTGGACCTTTAAAACTATTTGGATTTGCTTATGTGCCTGACTGTTTAGATAGATGTGCGGTAGTCGTTGACTTAGACTAGGGTAGCAATCCTAATTGCTATAAATGTTTCCTAGCTAAGAATAGACTTCTACCTCGACCTAGTCCGGGGTTGGCAATTGTTCTAGACTTTGCCACGACAGTGCTGGACTAGAGTCGTTGGGCCCGAGTGATCCCTGGATGTGGGATATGGATTGTGATTTCGGATATGAAACGGTTTGTGAACGATGTTTATCTATCTTTAGTCTTGTATAGCAAATCAACTCCTACAGGTCCACTACGATTTTATAGAATTTAAACCTATGAACTCACCAGCGTAAGCTGACCTTTTAGCATGTTTTCTCAGGTATTTAAATGACGTTTGGTATACGTGTTCGGTGGAAGCTTGGCAAGGAGGCATGGTTCAAGGATCATATTTGACTCTGATAAATTTTGGGGACCTATTTTATTAAATCATGTTTTGGGCCTAATATTTATACTTTTGGATTTATGTTTTGAATATTTAAATTTGGGATTGGTTTTGAATGAAAATGAATATCTTGTTTGCTATACTTGTGTGAGATATCAATCCAATCGTAACGCCTAAAACTTGATTAAGTCTTCCGTTGTACCGAGAGTTGGGGGTGTTACAAATTACAACAATCTTATCACACCAATATATTATCTATATCATATCTAATCATCTTAGTTCTTTCAAGGTCACAGGTCTCTTAGGACGATACTCGGATTTACCTAAGGCTTTACTACATCTAATCGGGTTCTCTGCCCGTTAGTATGTGTTGATCCCAAGTTATCTAAGTTTTATAAATATTAAAAGCAGGATGAAATAGCACATCACTGCGCAAGGTTTATCTTTCGGCATCCTTCACTAATGCCTTCAATACAACATCTACGGAGGAAGAAAGAACTATCAACAAGAGAACCTCAGTTGTCTTGATGATGACGAAGCATGGCAACTCATGGACTTGAGCTTGCTCGACTTCAAGAAGTGGTGATCTGGCCTATAAGAGGAACCTAGAGATTCACACAAAAATAAAAGACAAACTACATAGATCTCTTGGATCTGAGGTTAGAGAGGTATAATACTTGGAGAAAGTATGTGTGAAAAGTGGTGAACCGAAAGGAAGAAATGGCTCACTATTTATAGAGGAGAAAGTTCACTTTTCCCCGGATCCCATGGATCCCTCCCATAAGGGATCCGGCTAGCGTAAAGCTAGGGATCCGTGGGACGCTCCTCTTTGCCCATGGGTATTTTTGGTTATGGGTTATGGGTCATGGGTCATGGGTTATGGGTTGATCCATGGGTTTCTTTCTAAATACAATGTATCTCTAGAATACATTGAACTTGGTTAAGTGGTTTGTATAAAACCATGGGTTATGGGTCAATACCATTTGCTAGTTTTTACCCATTTAGTATATACATGTTTTTACCCATTTTGGTATATACATGTTTTTACCATCTAGTATATGTTAGCCCAATATGTAAACACTATTTGTTGTACATATGTATCTCTAAAACATAAAATCACTTATACTCGTTTTAGTGTTTTATGTGAAAATGTAAGTGTGTTAGGAAACTATTGAATCAAACTATTTACGTATTTTATTTGTTTCGTTAAAATGATTTTACGTTTGTTATCGACAAAACATTAAAAGATCGTAAATTATAAATAAACGTTTTTACGGCTTATTTGTATTAACAATCTCCCCCTTTTTGTTGATGACAAAACATAAAATTATTTTACTTTCTTCTCCCCTTTTTTGTCGAAACAAAAAGTGTTAAAAGAAACTAACACAATTTTTAGAAAAAATATGTAAAAGAAAATGTAAAAGAGAGCAAGTGACAGGAATGGTACTCGTCTTAATACTAGTTTCAAGTATTTATATACTTACGTTGTGTGCATGGTTTACGGATAACCTAACATTTATAGTGTTGATCCACGTGTGTAGCGGACTTATTAGGTTGACGAATCTAATAAGAGCCCGCTAGGTACGTTGGATAACATTATTAATGGGTGAATTATTCTTATGACTCTTTAGGATGCGACCGGTTTATGGGATAATAAGCGACACGAATAAATAATTGAGTTTATTGAGTTGACGAATTCGATAAGGTCCACTATTTATAAAACTTATTGGACTATGGAGCTTTTCGCTTAGATGTCTCATTGTGTTGCATTGAGTCACATATTTGTTGTTTGAGTGCATTCATGGCATCATATTGAGTCGATACACCCACATGAGGATACCAAACACTAGGACTAAACGGTGAAACGAGACATTTTTGGAAATATCGAAATGGAATACATTGGGGTAGATAACGTTGATTTTGGGAAATATATATTAAAATTGGTTTACATTAATAGGTTGTGCCGAGTCGATAGTTGATGTTCCATGATTACCTGTTATCTTCTGCTAGTGTTTATTCGTGCGTTGCTTGCTTGAGGTGAGTTTCATAGCCCCATTTTTATCTACGTTTTTAACTAAATTGGGGTGAGAATCATGCTACTATTTTTGGACCTTTAAAACTATTTGGATTTGCTTATGTGCTTATTTGTTTAGATAGATGTGCGGTAGTTGTTGCCTTAGACTAGGGTAGCAATCCTAATTGCTATAAATGTTTCCTAGCTAAGAATAGACTTCTACCTCGACCTAGTCCGGGGTTGGCAATTGTTCTAGACTTTGCCACGACAGTCTTTGGACTAGAGTCGCTGGGCCCGAGTGATCCCTGGATGTGGGATATGGATTGTGATTTCGGATATGAAACGGTTTGTGAACGATGTTTATCTATCTTTAGTCTTGTATAGCAAATCAACTCCTACAGGTCCACTACGATTTTATAGAATTTAAACCTATGAACTCACCAGCGTAAGCTGACCTTTTAGCATGTTTTCTCAGGTATTTAAATGACGTTTGGTATACGTGTTCGGTGGAAGCTTGGCAAAGAGGCATGGTTCAAGGATCATATTTGACTCTGATAAATTTTGGGGACCTATTTTATTAAATCATGTTTTGGGCCTAATATTTATACTTTTGGATTTATGTTTTGAATATTTAAATTTGGGATTGGTTTTGAATGAAAATGACTATCTTGTTTGCTGTACTTGTGTGAGATACCAATCCAATCGTAACGCCCTAAAAACTTGATTAAGTCTTCCGTTGTACCGAGATTTGGGGGTGTTACAAATTACAACAATCTTATCACACCAATATATTATCTATATCATATCTAATCATCTTAGTTCTTTCAAGGTCACAGGTCTCTTAGGACGATACTCGGATTTACCTAAGGCTTTACTACATCTGATCGGGTTCTCTGCCCGTTAGTATGTGTTGATCCTAAGTTATATAAGTTTTATAAATATTAAAAGCATGATGAAATAGCACATCACTGCGCAAGGTTTATCTTTAGCAAACACAAGAGATGGTAAGCCAAGGACTTTGTTTTGTTTGGCAATGTTGTTTATGTTCTTGAAGTTCAAGTGAGACAATATTTTATGCCAAATCCAGTTGATACTTTCAGTGGCTTTAGCAAAGAGACAAGTCCCATTTTGAGTGAGTATTGTCATATTAAGAACATAGACATCCTCTCTTCTGGGAGCTATCAGAACAACTTCCTTGTTAGCATTGAAGATTAAACCTTGTTTATTATCAAACTGAACTATATATTTAGGATCACATAGTTGACTGACACTGATAAGAGATTATACTTCAGACCATTTACATAAGGTAGTCTAAAGAAAACTATACCACCACAGTTATTGAACCATACCCTTTAGTGATACATGATGAATTATTAGCAAATACTAGATTAGGTCCTAGTTCTTCCACATATTTGTGCAGGTATTCCTTCACATCAGTCATACTCCTTGATCATCCACTGTCAAGATGTCAAATTGGCTCCTTGGTGTGTCTATGCACAAATAACAAACTGGGCTAGTTTCTCTTGTTAACCCACTTTCTAAAAGTGGGTTTGGCTTTTTTGGCATGAGGTTTGTTGTTATGTTTGAACCATTCAATTGATTCATGGTCAGTGGTTGAGTGGACAGTGCTTCCACATATTTTGCATTTAGAATCAGATGAGGATTCATTAGACTGTGAAAGTTCAGTGGTGAATCCTCTTCTAGCATGAATGATCATATCATGTCTGTTAATACAAATAAGCCGTAAAAATATTTATTTATATTTTACGATCTTCTAATGTTTTGTCGATAACAAACGTAAAATCATTTTAACGAAACAAATAAAATACGTAAATAGTTTGAGCCAATAGTTTTCTAACACACTTACGTTTTCACATAAAACACTAAAACAAGTATATGTGATTTTATGATTTAGTAATACATATGTACAACAACTAGTGTTTACATATTGGGAAAATATATACATAACTAGTATGTACTATAAATGGGTAAAAACTACAACCCATTGTATTGACCCATAACCCATGGTATTGATCCATACCCGCTTGACTAGATACATTGCACTCATTAAATACATTGTATCTAAAGAAATACCCATGGATCAACCCATAACCCATGACCCATGACCCATAACCAAAATACCCATGGGCAAAGAGGAGCGTCCCACGGATCCCTAGTTTTATACTAGACGGATCCCTGGTGGGAGGGATCCGTAGGATCCGGGGAACAGTAAGCATTTCTCCTCTATAAATTGTGAGCCATTTCTTCCTTTTGGCTTGCCACTCTCACACATACTTTCCCAAGTATTGTAACTCTCTAACCACTTATCCTAAGGGATCTTTCTATGTAGTTTTTCTTTTGTTTTTGTGTGATTCTATAGGTTCCTCTCAAAGGCGAGATCACCACTTCTTGAAGTTGAGCAAGCTCAAGTCCATGAGTTGCCATGCTTCGTCATCATCAAGACTACTGAGGTTCTCTTATTGATAGTTCTTTCTTCCTCCATAGAAGTGTTGTGTCGAAGGCATTAGTGAAAGATGCCGAAAGAGTCAAGACAAAAGCATAAGTGAAAAGTGCTTAACGTCCGTGTCAATAGCATTAGTGAAGAATGCTAAAGATGTCAAGACGAAGGCATTAGTGAAAGGTGCCAAGCGTTGTGTCAAAGGCATTGGTGAAGAATGCCTAAGAATCTAATCAAGTGGCATTAGTGAAGAATGCCAAGGTCGTATAATCGATGAGGTGCATCGTTATACATATAGTAATAGTTTGTTTCCAAGGATGGTGATATCCTAGATGGTGTTGTAATAAGGAGTGGGTCTCCTTTAGGATTAGGAGTTGTGTTTTGTTGGGTAGTAGTTCCTCCATTGTAATGGAACTAGGTACTTAGCCTAGTACCTGATAAAAGGTAGGCGACGTTGTGGTAGGTGTGGTTCACCTTGGTGTGAAAGAACCCGGTGGTTAGCCTAGTACCGGAAAAAGAGTAGCGACGTTGTGAAGGCTTCTCCGCCATAAGGAGTTGGTTTCGTGTAGTGATTACGAACTCTCGAGTAGGTGACTCGGGGAGTGGAGTAGGGCATGGAAGGTGTCCTTGTAGCCGAACCACTATAAATACTTGTGTCGTGGTTATGTGCTTCTTACTCTTTATCTTTCATTACACGTTTATATATCTATCTATCAACGTCCAACATAAACAACTAAATAGATTAACATAACTTGATCGAAATGTTTTAAAACAAACTTTTAATTGGTAAAACTATTCAACCCCCCTTCTAGTTTTCCATAATGTCCTGATGTGTCATGAGAGGGATCTCCACAAATCTCACAGTAGGGATACATGAGACAGTCATCAAAGTAATAGTCATTGAATCCAAAATGTGGACATGGTGGAAAAGGCTTTGCCTTTAGTCTTTGAGATTTCCTGAAATGTGAGGCATACTTAAAAGCCTGAGCTTTGTAGTCTGCTGATTCACTAAGAGAGACTAAGTGAAATTTGCAATCAGAAGTTCTATGATCTTCCTTTTTGCATATCATGTAAAAGAGAATCCTATAGCAATCATCAGTTGAGTGATTTGTGTAATTCCATGGTTTACATTTTTTTTTTTTGGTTTTGTTTGGTTTGGAGGTGTTAGAGGAAGTAGGTTGGGGTTCCTTGATTTTAGATTCAAGTGTCTTTTCTGATAATTTCACCTTTTCACTAAGTTTCTTAACAAGTTCAGCCAACTTATCATATTTTGAATCAGTATCACTAGTCTTTTCTTCAGTAGGAACTGAAGGTGTGAAAGTTTCAGTAAGAACTGAATCTTCTTTGATTGGAATCGGGTTAGGTCTTTTCAGAATCGTTTTACCTAATCATGACTTCTCTCTAGGAGAGTGTCAATAGTAGGCTAAGGGTGTGAGGTATAAACTTGGTGTAGCTCCCTGAAGTTTTTTCAAGGGAGGTAGTGGAGTTTGAGATTCTGGTTCAGACTCATTGACAGACTCAGTGTGACTAGGTTCATCAATGAGTCGAAGCATATCTTTGATTGCCTGACTTTCAGGCTCCAGTATTTTACCAGTGTTGAATTTAGGTAACTTACTGTCTGGGTTGAATCTTTTAACCCAGTCACTGGGCTTTGGTTTCATTTCTTGTTCATAAGCTATGCCAGCAAGAGTAAATGCTTTTTAACTTTGATCCTTTGGAGGAATCAGTAAGTTGATCACTTCCTAGTATTCTCTTCTTATTACTAGGAACTAGATCACTAATGCATTCATAAAATTAATGATTGCTATTAGTCCATGTAACATATTGGATTTCACAAACACATCATATCATAATCACAAGTAGGCGTTTAATATTAGGTTTTAGAGAGAGAAAGAGTTAGAGGTTTGGGAACTTAGTGAGAGAAAATGAAAGTATTATTATGAGCTCCAACTCTCTACCTCAGGAAGTAGAGAGTATTTATAGTCATTACACAAATCGCCACCTACGGGCTGTGGATCAGGCATACAGTGGGTAAAGACCCGTCCGTCCTCCATGGTGTTACTTAACTAAATACTACAAAACTTTAAATAACTATCACTACGAGCTTTCTAACGACTACATATACTTGAGGTGACCGACACTTTAATAACTGGATTTACTAAATCCTAACAATCTCCCCCTAAGGGAGGTCACCTCAAATTACAATGAATACAAACAGATATTACATTAGATTGTCCTTGGATTCTTGATTAAATTCTTTGCTCGATGCTTCGTAGTCTTTGATTCTTCATGTTCCGCGTATGTTACGATAATTCTAGTGGAGGTCTTTAAGCGATCCACGTGATAATGAGTTTTGAGCGACTTTGAGATCATCAACTATCATAAGTCTCTGACTCATCCTTTGTGGTGTTGGTATTATGTGATGTTGTAACTTATGGACCGACATGCTCACATTCTAGATCATGATTTCTTCTCATCAGAGTAGCGGAAGCTTTTGTTGATTCGTGATATTGGCGGCGTAGCGAAGCATATGAAAATATCAGAGTCATTGATGCACTAATCATGATTTCTTTAGAAATGAATGTGTTGAGTGAGCATGCGGCTATGGATTGACCGCTTCATTACGATCGGCTACAAGCGTCGGTACGCATAAAGCGGTTAGCAATAAAGCACACGAAAGTGTCTTTGATCACTTTCGTTGAATTGAGGTACACGCCCACGGTTCCCGTTGATCGGTACAAAGCTGCACTGTGATCGGTATAATTCGAAGAATTTCCTTGGACAGGGTTTTCTCTAGTTGTTCTCAAATCGAACGTCTCAAAGAAGACAACACGGTGAGTGAACGGCAATTGTGATTCAGCGATTGATGAAAAGAGATATGAAAAACAATCGTGTACCGCTCAATAGAAATTGTTTTTGCAATACAACGAAGGTTTTAATGAAAATCAAGTATCAATCATAAACACCTTTTATTTTGAAATCTGAGTACACGGTCGATGTGCTAAAGAAAAGGGTTTTTAAGCACAACGACCGGTTTTTCAAAGGCATCCGTCAATCCATAACCTGAACCAGGATTGAATCATAATTATGACTCGCCCCATTATTTCGTTCGGTTGTCACATGGTTGTTCTTTTGGATAGATCTCACATGCCACCCACCAGGAGCTTGTTTGATGTTGGCTCGAATGCTTTCCATCTTCATTGTGAATATGTTTGCATATCACTTTCGGATGTTCGCAATACCACAAGGATGTAGGACTCATAAGATATAATCTCTCTTTCCACATTGTGTGAAACAGAGAGTCTTCATATTCAGTGTCCTAGTGAGATTTATATGATGATCTCGTGGCTCTAGACTCAATAGTGCACATTTGGTTCCTATGCCGGAGACTAGGGAGAGGGTCTCCTTCTTCAATATCAACAATCTCTAGGAGAAAGTCGATAGATAATGTCAGTTTCCCGTGAGAATGAAACAAGCCCTTTTAAGAGGAACTTGAGTAGCTTGGGACGTTTAGTGCAGTGCGTCACTGGGTCCATGACGTCTTGTCTTCAATACCAGTGTTGCCACTAGTAGCATATGAATTGAACCCGGTTTCTGCCCTAAGGTTGAATTATTGGAGGGCTATTTATTTTCACCCTTTTCTTATTTAATTTCTTTTTCATTCTTCAACCACTTCAGTGCTTACCGAGACTTCATAACTAGAACCTTGTTGGGTTTATTCCAGTTCTAGCTCTATCTCAGTCCGCACTCTTCCCTTATTCTCATTTTCTCCTTTTTTCATCATACCTATGGACTTCTACACTATCTAGTGGATTTTCCCTGGGTAGATCCCTCTGGTTTTGGCGAATCATGGGAACAAATACCTAACCTTATCATCCTTATATCACCATACATAAAGTAAATTTGGTCGGTCTATTTGGTATTGTTCATCTGCCATTAGAACCAATTGAAAACCATTTGAAAATCAATTCAGATACTTGTGATATATTATCAAAGCATTTTGTACTTGAATTGTTTTTGATATTTTAGAACAAGAGCTCCCCCTCAACATGTGCATCATGTATTTGAAATCGTTTTGGCACACGGAGGCAAGAGGAAGATCTAAAAGATATCAACATCACTGCCCTGATAAAATCAAGTAGATAAAGCATATTGGGGAAGGATGAGGTTTTCATAAATTTTCTCCCCCTCAATATAAGCCTCGAGGTTTGAAAGAGTTTTGCACATATTGGAAGGAACCTGCACTTAGAGACAAATCAATCACGTTTCAATTCTTTGTGGTTTAAAGGATGCTCTCCCTCAACATGTGCATGGAAAATTTGAAATCGTTTGGCACATGTGGGGAGGAAAGCTTGCTAAACACTTGTGAAACCATTTATCGAATTATCAGTTTAAATCCAATTTAAATCACAAATTCTCCCCCAATCATAATTTTCAAATCATTTGAGATTTGTGATCTCTGTAGATTTGAATTGATTTTGAAAGCTTTTGAGGGGAGATGTGACTTGATTATGAGAAACATTTAACCAATAAGGATCAAGTTTGAGACTTTAGACTCCAAAGATTAAACATGCTTGAGTATCTTTTGAAAACATGATAATAACAAAGGTCTTGTACCAATTGTATACAATATTGTAAAACATTGTTCTTTTTGATTATTCAAGAGTAGACCTTTCTCGATTACGTGCCAATTGTTTGAAAAATACTCTTTTTGATTTGAAATCATTCTCCCCCTCAATCAATGACATATGTTATTGATTGAAAGATAGAGATTTTGACAGATGAAAGGCCTGGATGATTTTCAAAAGTAGAGTCCGAAGTATTTTCAAAGCAATTTTGTTTTCATTAGATGACAAATATTTTTCAGAAGAATCATTTGAAGGAAAAATATTTGAAAGGAAACATTTGTCTTTTGACGACAAACATTTGTTTTAGAATCGAGCATGAGGTTTGAAAATTTAAGATAAAGCATGGCTCTGTTCTTTCTTTGAAAAGCGGGTTACTGCCTGAAATGACAATAAACCATTGTTTCACTTTTCTCCCAAAAAGAATTTTTTATTTTTGATTTTTTTATTTTTTATTTTTTATTTTTTTTTAAATTCGAACAACATCTAAAGACCCGTGTCATTCTTTGAATGATAGCACAAAGACCGTAGATATTATCGAATCGAGAAAAATATGACAAAAAGACAATATTTTTTGAAATTTTTTCAAGATTTTCAAGTTTTTATGGATTTTTTGAAAGTTTTATAATTTTCTATTTGCTTTTCGAATAAATATTTACAAGAGATGGATGAAGAAAGACCTTTACTCCTCGTCTTCCTCTTGAAGACGTTTGAGTGTTTCGGGTTGTAGACTCTTTAGACCAAGTCGTGGAAGGATAAACTCAAAGCGTTCTCTAGGAAGAGCTTTGGTGAAGATGTACGCTAATTGATATTACGTCCTCACAAAATAGAGTTCCACCACACGTTCTCTACTTGCTCCACGATGAAATGATGTCGAATGTCGATGTGATTTGCTCTTAAATGTTGAACATTGTTGCATGAGAGAGCAATAGCACTTTTATTATCACGATCTGAGAGGGATTTTGTTGCATTCAAAGCCATAGTCAGATAATTAGGATCTCATCCATAGGATTTGAGCACAACAAGATGACATGGCTATGTATTCAACCTCGTAGAAATAGAAGTACTCATTTGTTTCTTTGAAGACCACTCACAAGCTTATCACCCAAAAGCGAGCACCTCGGGCGTGCCGGCGTGTATCTTGACATCTGCATGATCGGCATCGCATAGGTCGTTAGTGACATACGGTGTCCTTGGTACCAAAGTCCCATATTGATGGTTCCTTGGAGATACCGAAAGACCCGTTTAACCGCTTCAAGGTGCTTTTGGTAGGCTTAGCGATATCTAGAAAACATGCAAGCGTGACAGAATATGCGGTCTATTGGTGTGAGGTACATCGAGGATCCAATCATACTACGATATTTCGTTTGGTCTATCATGATCCACTGAGTGGTCCTCATCCGGTTTATGCAGCTCTATCATGGGAGTGTCAACCGGGTCACAAGAATCAAATCCAAATTTCTTTAAAATCTCATTTGCATATTTAGATTGATTTATAAAAATGCCTCCGGGACTTTGTGAAATTTGTAATCCCAAGAAAAATGACATTTGTCCCATCATTGAAATTTGACATTTGAAATTTGGAACCCATTTCATTTGAAAAACGGTCACATTCATTGGGGTCAGTCGAGGCAAAGATAATATCATCAACATAGATTTGAACGTGAATTAAGTGTTTTCCTGACTTTCTGGTGAACAATGTCAGATCAACTGCTCCTTTGGTGAATCCAGTAGATAAAAGAAACTTTGATAGCGTATCATAACGTGCACTTGGAGCTTGCTTCAAACCGTAAAGAGCCTTTTCAAGCGATAGGCGTGAGTAGGATGCTCTGGATTCACAAAGCCGGGTTGGTGGCGTATCGACGACTTCTTTAAGGTCACCGTTAAGAAAAGCCGTTTTACATCCATCGATAGATTACCATGTTCTTACTTGCGGCATTAGCCAAGAAGATTCTGATTGCCTCGATACGAGCAACTGGAGCAAATGATTCTTCAAAGTCAATACCCTCCTCTTGGCGGTATCCTTTTGCAACCAATCGAGCCTTGTTCTTTAATACATCACCATGCTCATCAAGTTTTACTTTGAAGATCCACTTTAGAGCAATGATCATAGCATAGTCGGGAGCAGGTACTAATTCCCATACATCTAGTCGATCAAACTCATGAATTTCTTCTTGCATGGCATTGAACCGGTTTGTCTTCATTCATAGCAGCTTTAACGTCTTTTGGTTCGATCTTTGAGAGTACAGAGTTGAAGAAGCACCATAAGGCATCGGTTGCAAGTTGTCGATGAGTGGATCTTGAGCGAGAAGGTTTTCCAATGATGTTGTCCAATGGGTGATCATGTGTCCATTTTCTAAGGTGTTCATGTGGTTGTTGTTGAGGAACAGTAGCGAGTCGATTTCTCACGATGAAGATGATTCGATGATGATTTAGGAGCAAATATGTTTTCAAATGGGGCATCTTGAGGGTAGCAAAGGGATTAGCTCCATCATTGGTACCAGAAACAATTCCATGATGTACACTCGATGATTGATGATTTGTCGATGAGGCAGTGATCAGCGGCTTCTTGACTTAATGACATTGAAATTGAAGGGTTAACTTCATTGGCAGGGATGGGAGCGCCTCGTTGATGGATTTGACAAATCATTAGCACTTGGCTCATAGTGTTCATCAAACATTGGATCAAATAATTTCTTCAAATCATCTTCGAAGGAGGTACATAAGGAGTTGTTGGTGAGGGATTTGAAACAAGAGTAGAACTGATAGGACTACTTGATGAAAGTTGAAATGCGGGTCGAACTGGATTGTCCGGAGCCATTTGACGGTCGACTCATCGAATGTAACGTGAATTGTTTCCATGATATTTCGGATTCTCTTGTTGTAGATTCAGTATCCTTTTCTGTTTGGTGCATATCCTACAAATACTCCAATGTCCGCTTTAGCTTTTAGCTTACCTAAATCTTGACCGTCATTAGTTGGGTAACATAAAGCACCAAACACACGAAGGTATGATAGATCAGGTTTTCGATTGTGGAAAAGTTCATACGGAGTCTTTCCATGAGATGTGTGAATTAGGGATCAATTTTGAGTGTAGCATGCAGTGGCAATAGCTTCAGCCCATAGAAACATTGGAACCTTTGAGTAAATTAGCATTGTTCTTGCGGCTTCCACAAGAGTTGAATTAGTCTTTCAACTACACCATTACGTTGAGGAGTTAGTGGAACACTTCTTTGAGGATTGATTCCAATACTTTCATAAAATTCATTAAGTTCTTTATTAACAAACTTCGGTTCCATTGTCGGTTCGGACGATTCTAACCATTTTGTTAAGTCGGACCTGCAGTTGTTTAATAAGTTTAATGATAACATCTGGAGTTTCATCCTTTGTTCTCAAAAACTTAACCCAAGTGAATCGGGAGTAGTCATCAACCACAACTAACACATATATCTTCCCATTAATAGTTTGCACTCTCATGGGTCCACATAAATCCATATGAAGGGTATGAAGAACTTCCATTACTGAGTTTGTGGGTTTTGGTCTGTGGGCATACTTCTTGCTTTTTCCCAATTGACATGCTGAACAAAGATGATCCTTTTCATACTTAAGTCTAGGTAGTCCTCTTACTAAGTCCTTTCTGGAAAGATTGTTTATGGTACCAAAGTTCAAGTGATTGAGACGACGATGCCATAGCCATGACTTAGTTTTAGAAGCCTTTGACAGCAGGCAGATGGGTGAAGATTTCATCATGTCTTCGATAGAAATGGTGTATAGGTTTGAACCACGAGTTCCTCTGAGAAGTTCCACACCATCAAGTTCTCTAATAAAGCAAGTATGTTTCTAAGGCCACTTCTAAGTCGAGTCACGAAATTGTCCAACAGAAAATAGATTATGTCCAAGACCTTCAACATAATATACCATGGAAATCACACTATCTCCAACCACGTAATCTCCATAACCCATAATAGCACCAAAATGATCGTTTCGAATCTCACGGTTCCGATGAATTTACTCACGAAGTTCATGAGCGTGACCGGTCTCGGTCATATGCTTGGAGCGACTAAGTCCATGTACCACGAACGATTTGAGCGATCTGCAGTTGAACACAGACAAGAATGGATAACTGGATAATTGGAATCCCCATGCATGAATGGGTTCCATTTGGTTAGTAACAGTGATTAGGACACCCACATCAAGAGTAGAAACAATGGAATCATCAAAAATAGATGCAATGCTAGTGTCCGTATTTGACCTATTCAAAGTATGTTCACTTTTTAAGGGAATAGTTCTACCAGTAGGCATCCATTTTCTAGTGGGCATTGACTTAGCAAATTTAGGGCACTGACTCATTAATCTTACAGCCAGTAGGTATCCATTGATAACCTATATTACTAAATTTCCTTCTTGTGGGTTTCCACTTTGTTTTCTAACTTTCTTTAGCCTTTGCCTTTTGCCTTCTTAGCTTGATTTTAACATTAACAATTTTAAGCGGGCATTTAACAACCTTAGACAAATCATTCACACCACATTCAAGATTAGTAATAGAAACCACGCAATCATCATTACATGTTTTGCCAAAAGTAGCAGAATTCGCATTAATTACGATGCGCTTAGAGCTAACATTAGAATCAACACGATTCGTTTTATTCAAATTCTCCCTAAGGTGATCTTCTACTTTCTTCCATTGACCATTCCTAGCATGCAAGGTCCTATCATTCTTTGTGTTGCCTTGAGGCTTTGACCCGCTTGCTTTGGTGTCACTTCTTACTCCTGTAGAGGGAATTGGAACATTAGTTGCTTTTGCTACTTTTTGCATTCCTGAACTAGAAGTGCAGGGATCTGAACTATTTGAAGGCACTCTAGAGTTTACTTTCGTAATGTTGGGCATCGAATGGTTTGTATACTTAGCACTAGGCATGGAACAAGGCATCACATCTTTATCTTTCGCACCTAAGGATTTAGGACATGTTGCAATTAAACATTCTAGCAGTTCCTGAGATCGTTTGGCCTGAATGCAAGCAAACCTAATTTCTCTATCAAGCGGCTTATTTATGAAATCCTCTTCCACGATCTCACGGAGACATTCTAGACTATCCTTAAGGTGAGCACAATAGTTATGAAACACAAGTTCATTATCCCTAAGATGAGGAGGAATATATTTAACTGATCCGCGTATATTTGCAATCGAGGATGATTTTGATGCAACATTCTCATTAAAGACAAGTGGCATTTCCCTTTTCTGACTCCGATTCTCAATTTCCTTTTGTAAAGACGTTATTTTTTCGTTGTTCTTGTCACGAGTGAATTTCATTGAATCATATAACTCTTTAAAGTGTAGTTTAACCTTTTCATTTTCTTCTAGAAAACTCTCATTTTCCTTATGTAAAACATTAACCAAGTTTTGAAGATGAAAAGTCTGAGAACTCTGAGAATCTAAAGGAGGAGGCATTTGGGAGCTAGTCACATTGTTCTTTTCACCCTTTAATTGTAAAATTTGGGTTCTCAATTTTTCGATCGTGTTACAATGAGCTCGAATCGTTCATCACGCTTTGCTAATTTCAAAAGCGCATTCAGGAGCATCCAAAGAAGTCTTGATATTTGAGGTTTTAACATTTTCTTTTAGATGTTGATATTTTAAATGCAAAGCAAGATGCTCAACTTCCAATTTAGAAAACTGTTTCACCAGGTTATTATGATCATCCTGTTCAATTTTCTCATGCAATTTAGAATTAGTTTTTTCAAGCTCAATGACACGATCATGGGAGACTTTCAGAGCAACAGATAATTCATGAAATTGAGAAGCATTAATGGAACAATTAGTAGCAGTGTAAAACACATCTTGAGTAATACATTCAGAAATAATATTCTCATTCAAGGTATGCAAGTTCTTCCTCTCAATCTCATTATATTTTAATTCTCGCTCATAGTCACTAACCTCAACTATCATTGCATCAAATTCCTTTTCCATTTATTTAATATCGAATCCATCCCTTTTTAAGACTCTCAAATTGACCTTTTAATTTTTTAAAGAAAGGCATGACTTCAGTTAAATAGCATTCTTTAGTTTGCTCAAAACCCCTTTCCCCTTCAGTTATCCCAGAGGGTGTGATCCTTTTCTTACAAGTTTTCTCAAAATCAACAAATAATTGAAAAATTACATATTGACTGATTAAGGTCTTGCTTTTAGTGGGAATAGATCTAGAAACTAAATTCATTGGGGTATTGGGGGGATAAAAAGTGGCAGGAAGCATTCTCCTACATGGGGGATTCTTTTCAACAAACTCATCACTTTTTTCATGTCCATATCCTTTTTCCAAAACACTTGTTAGGGGGTCAATGTGTTTGAGGTCTAAACTAGTTAAAGGCAATCCAGTTATCCTTAGCATAGTTGGGTGTTTTATAGCTGATTTTCTTTTCTATGCATAAAGGGCTCTTAAGCTTTTCATCCAATTTCTTTCTAGTTACTTCTTCTAATTTTATCTTCCTCGGTATTTTCAGCGCAACTAGGTTTCTGTCTAGGCTTAAGGATTTCATTGCCATCATAGATTACCTTCTGTTCTTTTCTAGCTTTCAGACACGCTTTAGGGTTTGGTTCATCAATTAACGCAACACTATGTTTGTCACTTAGAACTCTATGCTTAGTGATCATGTGAGCAGTCTGAATGGTGTTTCCTTGTACGTACAATTTGTTTTCAAGTTTGTTTTTCAAAGTTTTTAAGTTGGAAAATTCATTTAAGAGTTTTGATTCCTTGGCATTAAATTCATGTTTAAGCACTTTCACATTTTCTTGAAGTTCTTGTTTCTGCTTAGCCGTTTTGTTAAGCTTTTCTTTTAAGGAATCTAACTCTTGTTTAAGTATTTCTTTTGTAAAATTACTTTTTCTAATGATTGTACGCATTTGGTCATCCATCTCCTGCTCACGGGTAGTTAACTCAAACTTAGCACTTTGTTCATAGATGGCAACTTGTTCTTTATAGGCATTAAGTTAAGAGATGGCAGAGTCATTAGGAACACTAGTGGTGTATTCATCAAAGATATAGTCATCATTGACTGCATTAGATACATCACTTGGTTCAATCGCATTCTCACATTGGGTCACATATTGATCATATGGGACAATATTATCATTGCCCATATTAGCAATATCTGAGTCACGGTTTCCTCGCAATTGAACTTTATCATATATCTTTTGCTGATCAACATTATCATATAGTTTTAATACCTCTGAGATGATTGTTTCTTTGGATGGACCAGCTTGCGTGGTGAGGACCTTTGGAGAGACCATTGGAGAAATGCTAGCCATGAAAATTGTGCGTGCGATAGGTTCATCATCGACGTCGAGTCATAAGCATAACGATCGGCGACTTGAAAGGCATTCTGATGATTATGAACTATCTCCTGAATTGGCTGCGCATCCACATCTGCATCATATGTCTTGGCATTGCCCTCAGGAAGAAACAACAACTCCTCTTCATCCAACACAGCTCCATTGTCCTGAGCTTGCACAAGTAACATCTTATCTCTTAAGTACTCTGCATTTTGTGGGCGTTTTGGAGATGTACAGTTTCTAGCTATATGCCTATCACCACCACAGTTGTAACACTTGATCGGCTTTGCTTGTCCTTGATTTCCATTCCTTCCCTATTACGATTTACCACATATCCTCTACCAACTCCTCCTCTTCCTGTTCATACTTGCCTTTCTTGAACTGATTGCACCATAACCTTCCCATCTCTGACAATTGCTTGATTGTGTGGATTGGATGCTGTTCTGAGGTTATTGTTGGTGTATGGGAGAGAGTTCATGTTTTGACTGACCATGAGAGACAGTTGATTGATGAAGTTTTCCATGAATGTGTTTGGGTCTGGAGGCTTATATGTTGGATCTGGGATGAGTTTGTAATTACCATTACCCATGGGTATGACTTGAGAAGCTTTGGTGGTAATTCCAACATTTGTGTAAAAGGCTGTTGAGTCATTTGAGGAACTTGTTTCTCCCTGGTTGGTTTTGAACTGTTCAAGAATCCTTTTCTCAAACATAGCATGTCTCTCATTCTGAAGAAGGAAGGCATACAGTTGCTCATAGTTGGTGTTCTTCAATCCTTTGGTTAGCTTCACAGAGGTGACAAACTTGTGCCATTCGGGATTCATGTTGTTCACAAACTTTGAGTTCAACTAAATGTTTGGCATAGTCATTTTGATATTCCTCATATCATTCACAAGCTTGTGGAATCTCACATAATATTCATAGATACTCTCTTCTGGTTTCATCTTGAAGTGCTCAAATTCATCATACAGTTGTGATTCTCTGTCTTCCTTAGTTAATTGAACCGAGAGAAGCATCTTGACATTAACCCACACTGCCTTGGCTTCGGTGTTGTGATTGATAAGCTTGTAGATGTCTTTTGGAAGACCCTGAAGTATAATGTTTGAAGCCACGATATCGATCGAATCTCTTTTTTTCCTTATCATTGAGCTCATCATACGTCTTTGGTCTGTCCAATCCAAAGATCATGGTTCCATCTGCGGCAGTATCAATTATGTCTCTTATAGTCTCAATCTGATACGGTCCTTCATCAATGGATTTGAGAATGTTGACCCCATTTTCCTTTCCAAGACGATACAATCTGATTCGTTGAGCCCAAGAGTCGTAGTCAATTCTGTCAAGCATAGGTGGACGAGTATCTGAACCAAATGCTTGAACATCCTCGCACAAGATGGAGATGATTGTATGTACGCTGGTAGACATGTTTACAGATTTCACGGGATTTTATAACTCTATGATTAAACCGGGAAATAGATTCTTTCGCGGGATTTTACTAAATCAAGAGAAAATCGTATTACAAACAAAAGATCAACCAAGTCGCTAAGAATCCTTGAACCAAGTCGCTAAGCACCAAGTCGCTAAGTAGCAACTTCGCTAGACTTCAAGTTGCTATGAATCAAGTTAAGCTAAGACCCAAGTCACGCCACAAGTCGCTATAATACCAAATCGCTAAGCAGTCAAGTTGCTAAAGAACAACTCGCTAAGATCCAAGTCGCTAATATCAAGTCATGAGAATACAAAGTACAAGTCGCTAACAAAATTAAAAGCAAGTCGCTAACCTAACCAAGTCGCTAGCCGTAGTGGAGAATCCACTAACTTGTGCTGTTTGTCGGCTTGTCTCAATAGACAAGTTAAGCTAACAATTAACACTACAACTAGCTAACAATTCTTGAAGCAAGTCGCTATGATGAAAAACACTACGAGAGTCAAGTCGCTAGCAAGAAAAACTTCAAAAACACACTTTTCAATCCAAAACAAGCCCAACCACAGTGATTCAAGCTTTCCAAATCAAAACCCAAGCACTTACAATGATTCTAAACACAAAAGTACACCCAAAATTCAAACTTTAACACAAGAAATGATCCAAATGATGCAAAAACCACTAAACTTTTTCAAACTCAAAAACCATCTAAAACTACTAGAAATCCAAGGATATGTGAGAAAGATGATCAAACCATGGCTCTTGATACCATTTGTAACATATTGGATTTCACAAACACATCATATCATAATCACAAGTAGGCGTTTAATATTAGGTTTTAGAGAGAGAAAGAGTTAGAGGTTTGGGAACTTAGTGAGAGAAAATGAAAGTATTATTATGAGCTCCAACTCTCTACCTCAGGAGGTAGAGAGTATTTATAGTCATTACACAAATCGCCACCTATGGGCTGTGGATCAGGCATACAGTGGGTAAAGACCCGTCCGTCCTCCACGGTGTTACTTAACTAAATACTACATAACTTTAAATAACTACGACTACGAGCTTTCTAACGATTACATATACTTGGGGTGACCGACACTTTAATAACTGGATTTACTAAATCCTAATATTCCATTTCTCAATTTTGAGTTTTCTTGCATAAGTTGTTCTTGAAGAGTATGATTTTGTTTCATAAGCTCGATGTTTGAACTTGAAGTGTGAGAGACTCTAGTTTAGCCTGCTTTAATGCAAGTAAATTATCTCTACACTTATTTAATTCCAAAGCTAGTTTGTTATATTTTGAAAATAGTTTTAATCTTTTCTCTTTAATATACTTAAGATCAACATTTATATAACTCAAATAAGATGGCTAATTAGAATCATTATCTATAAATAGTAAAATGTTGACCTTTCTCATGGTGATGTTGACTCATTCTCCATTTCTTGCATGATTCTTCCCAACAGTTAGCTTTTCACCTTCTGAGAGTGCCATTAGTGCAGTGACTCGAACCATTTCATCATCAGAAGAGACGGATTCCTCATCCCAGTCAAAAGTTTCAGCTACTAGACCTTTGTTTTTAGCTTGAAAAGGTTTAGTAGTTTGTGTTGTTTGAGAAGTTGAGGGTGTAGCCTCAAGAAGTGCACGTTTAGCTTTGGCTTTTCTATACTTAGCTTCAAAATCTTTAGGACTCTTTTTTTAGTCTTATTTTGAATATTTTGAGAGGACTGAAGGAGTTTAGGTTGAAACTTGCCAGATCCTGACGAGATGTTAGACCCTGAGAATTTATAAAAGGGTTCTGAGGTAGTTTTTGAGAAACAATCTTTTGCAAAGTGACCCTTTTTTACCACATTTAACGCACTCAGTGTTTTCATTGGCTTTGGCACCTGAAAATTTTGATTTATTTCTTTTAATAAAACGTTTAGAATTTGCAATGAGTGCCCTTTCCTGAAACTCAAAGTGTAAGTCATTCAGGTACTCCTCACTTGTTCTTTCATCAACTTGTCATTCAGGTACTCCTCACTTGTTCTTTCATCAACTTCATCATCAGAGTTTTCTTGAAAATCTTGAACAACACTATTTGAAAAGAATGAAGTTGATATGGGTGTATTTGTCAGAGACTTTTTGGTTTCTTGAGACTTCTTGGCATCAAGATATCTTCTAGAGATAATATTATCTTCATAGACGAATTTCCCAAAGATTTAAGGAAGTTCAACGATCTGAATATGATTGGTATTTGTAAGTCCCTGAGAGAAGCTTAACCACTTCTCAAGAAGACTGTTGACAAACCTTGCATTAACTTCATGTTTGGACAAGGTGACAGTATCATTGGATAGTTCATTAATTAAGGTTTTGTAATGGGTATAGGTCTTAGAGAGACTTTCAGAGTCTTTGGCTTTGAAAGTGTTATACTCAAGTTTCAGGTCCAGGATCCTGTTTTCCTTGGTATATGAGGGACTTTCAAAGTTGTAAACCAAGTCAGTCCAAGTTTTTTTAGTTGTACTACAGTTAATGACTGATTTCATTATATCGTCAAGGAGACAGGAGATAATGATACTTTTAAGGCGTTGGTCTTGATTGACCACCTTTCTCTCATCCAGAGACCACTGAGCCTCAGGTTTAGGTAAACCTTCAGCAGTCTTAGAGACAAATGGACCATCATTAATACACTTAATGTAGTATGGTTCCATTCCTGTTAAGTAGCAAAGCATGCGCTTTTTCCACTTATTGAATTTACCAACTTCAAGTCGGGAGCAACAGTTGCATAGCTTCCTCCCTTTTTATCGACTAATTGGGGTACATCACTATCAGCCATGGTAGGATCTTGCTTTTAAAAACATTAAGACTCTATTTTAAATAAAAAGTTTTATAAACCAGAGGCTCTGATACCACTAGTTGTTCCCCTTTACACGACTAGTTTAACTAAAGAGTTAATATATCCTTGTTCCATGCTTAAGTGATGTAGTGATAGGTTTTTTTAATAAGAGAATAAAACGTAAAGTAAACAAATAATTATACCCAAGTGTTTGCGGAACAACACTTGGGATTTAAATGACAAGTATAGTAATCTGCTCTCTAAACTTAAGTTAAGCTTGAGTACAACTACGCTAACCATCTGAGCTAACCTCAAGGACTTAGTTGTCTTGGAGGAGTAAAAGAGTTTGTGAATGTCTACACATTAAGTGCACAAACTTGTCAACCTTTTACTCCAACTTATGATCCTATTTATACACAAGTATTTGGACAACCGTTACAATGAAGAAAAATATGACATCTGCTAGTTTAGACAAAATACTTGCGTATTTTGTCTCTATTATAATATACTACTTTTAAGTATAGGACAACTTAGCTTTCTGAATAGAAGTGATGACAATGATTTGATCTTTAGCCATTCAGGGTAAATTTGACCTTTGCTTGATAAGTACTCCCCCTTATTTGTTTTAAACTTATCTCGCCTTATCCCACCTTTACTCAGTCTTCAGTCTTCATAGATGTTCAGGAGACGGGGTTCAGCGAGTTATAGTCATCACTCCCTGAACCCATCACCTTCTTCTTTGGCTCAGGTATCATTCACTGAATCCCGCCTCATTGAATGGAAAGTATTTCTCTTTAGGCTTGTCTTGAGCTTCCTGATGGTGACTCACCGAGTGACTGTTCACTCAGTGACTTGGTTGACGTTCACGGTTATGCAACACTTAGGTTATTTTCTATTCAAATCCTAGTTTAAGGATATTTGGGTATTGAATGGATCCAACAGTTATATTGGGTTATCTCTGTTGCGTGTTAGAAGACTAAAGAGATTTGATGAACGACAACCATGGTGCTACACTCTAGAGTCTACTTTATTCGTTGTGTATTAGAAGACTAAAGATATTTGATGAAAGAGGGATGTCGAATCAGGAGGGAGCATATTAAAGAAATGTCTCACTAGTTAGGAGGGAGTAATAACCTAACTAGACCATTACAGCACACGAAGTTCAGAGCTCCAAGGATCAGCGCCTTTAGTGGACAAAGATCGATGTCGAGTATTCGGAAGAAGGAACTTCAAAGATGATGCATAAGGAGTTCAGAGCTGAAAAAGGATCAAGAGCCGACACTGGACAAAGATCATAGCCGATATCATCGGAAGAAGGAACTCCAAGTCATCCTCGGTATCTTGTTTTCAAAGACTCTGCGCTTTAATGACATTGCCAATCTTGTTATCTAACTTTTGATATTGTTATTTAACTTTGATTATATATTTATAGGTCCCATTGTAACCATTCACGTGTGACGCTATCTTGGAGGGAGATTGTTAGCTTTGCTATTTTGAGAAGATAACGTCTTACACATGAATTGGACTAGATACGTAATGTAGTTGCCCCCGTAGGGACTAATAATGTACACGAGGCAAACTAGTGATGTGATGAGCCTATAAATACCCCTCATGACTCTCCATGAGGGGTGTGGGAAAATAGTGTAGGTTAGTCATTTTGTTCTTATCAAATAAAAACTTTTTCTTCACCTTTCTCTCTCTACTTTCTCATCTCAAAAACTTCACTATGTTTTACATAAATCATCAACCTAGGCCTCATGAATCATTGAATCTTCTTATTTACAGAAAGGGTTATTTTAGTCCTACTAGAATATTCTTAAGTTCCGTATAAATACAAAGAGACTTTTTAGGAACATCATAACAAATCCTCTAACCCTAAATCTCCATCCCCTTTCTCTTAGTGTTCAACAGGTCGACCAAAACCAAAAGGATTATCCTTTAGGTCCATTGACTTCAATAAGTCGACACACCCTAGACGACTTCCAGTCAACTAAGGGTTTCTACTCGATTCCATACTCACCAACTTGCATAGGTTCGTAGCCTTAGTTCTACATGTGCAGTACCAGTGGATACCTGACGTGGTCCAAGTGGTGGTTTTCTCCAAGACACCCTAAAAAAGTGTAGGATATTGGATTTCACATACACATCATAACATTAACACTTTAGGCGAATAGATGATTTAAGAGAGAGAGAAAGTGGGATATTCTAGAAAGAGAAACTCATGTAATGTTAGATTACCAAAGAACATCCAACCCTCTACCTTGCAAGGTAGAGGGTATTTATAGGTTACAAACTAAGCGACCTCCGACGGCACTGTGGATCGAGGGATACAATGGGTAAAGACCCGTCCTTCCTCCACGTTGTAGCACTAAACTAAATAATTAACTAAATGACTAGTAAATAACGTAATGTCTATGAGCTAACTTATGCTAGATAATATTTGGGGTGACCGATACTTCACTAAGGAATTTTCTAATTCTAACAATCTCCCCTAAGGAGGTCACCCCATGTTTTTCATTTAGATTCCTAGCATTCTAATTTAATCATCAGTCTTGAGCTCGCAGACTTTTCTTCTTCAAAGTACTCAAATTAAATGATTACGTGATGATTCCATCATAGTTCAACTAAGATGTATGTTTCGTGGAGGTTATGATCTGATCCACCATGAAGACCCTTTTGAGCATAACTAGAGATCTTCGGCAACTATAGATCTCGGTATCACCCATTGTTGTGTTGCCGCATATGATGTTGTGATATTTGGACCAACATGCTCACATTCGGATCATGATTTCTTCTTATCGAGTAGCGGAAGCTTTCGTTGATTCATGATATTGGCGGCGTAAGCGAAACATGGAGTTAGAATATTAGAGTCATTGATGCACCAATCATGATTTATTTCGATATGAATGTGTTGTGTGAGCATGCGGCTATGGATTGACCGCTCCATTACGATCACGCAAACGCGTCGGGGTGTACGCATAAGACAGTTAGCAATAGAGCATATGAAAGTGTCTTTGATCACTTTCGATGAATTGAGGTACACGGCCCACGGTTCCCGTTGAACGATACAAGTACGCCTGTGATCGGTATAATTCGAAGAATTTCCTTGACGGGTTTCGCATGTTCTAGTTCTCAAACCGGAACGTCTCAAAGAAGACAACACGGAGTGAGTGAACCAAATTTACGTCCATCGATTGATGAAAAGAGATTTGAAAAACAATCGTGTATTGCTCAATAGAAATTGTTTTGCAATATAACGAAGGTTTTAATGAAAATCAATTATCAATCATAAAACACCTTTGATTTGAAAAATTAGTACACGGTCGACGTGCTAATGAAAAGAGTTTTAAAGCACAAAGACCGGTTTTCAAAGGTATCCGTCAATCCATAACTGAACGGGATTGATTCAAAAGATTGAATCGCCCCATTGTTTCTGTTAAGTTGTCACATGGTTGATCTGTATAATAGATCTCACATGCCACCTACCGGGAGCTTGTTAGATGTTGGCTCCAGAAGGCTTTCCATCTTCACGGTGAATATGTAAACACATCACTCGGATGTTACGCAATACCACAAGGATATTGCGTAGGACTCAAGATATAATCTCTCTTTCCACATTGTGTGAAACAGAGAGTCTTCATTGAAAGTGTCCTAATGAGATTTATTGATGATCTCGTGGCACTAGACTCAATTTGTGCATATTTGGATCCTATATCGGAGACTAGGGAGAGGGTCTCCTCCTTCAATATCAACAATCTCTAAGAGAAAGTCGATAGATAATGTCGGTTCCCGTGAGAATGAAACAAGTCCTTTTAAGAGGAACTTGAAAGGTTTGGAAAGTTGAAGTGCGGCGTCCTTTGGGTCCATGACGTCTTGTCTTCAATATCGATGTTACCATGTTAGCATATGAATTGAACCGGTTTCGCCCTAAGGTTGAATAAGCGGAGGGCTATTTGTTTTCACTATTTTCTCATTCAATTCTTTTTAATTCTTCAACCCCTTCAGTGCTTACCGAGACTTCATAACTAGAACCTTGTTGGGTTTATTCGAGTACTAGCTCAGTCTCAGTCCGCACTCTTCCCATATCTCATTTTTCTCCTTTTATCATCATACCTAAGAACTCTACACTAACTAGTGGATAGTCCTGGATAGATCCCTCCGGTTTTGGCGGATCATGGGAACACATACCTAACCTTATCGTCCTTATATCACCATACATAATGTAAAGTTGGTCGGTCTTTTTGGTATTGTTCATCGGCCATAGGAACCAATTGAAAACCATTTGAAAATCAATCCAGATACTTATGATATTTTATCAAAGCATTTTGTACTTGAATTGTTTTTGATATTTTTAGAAGAAGAACTCCCCTCAACATGTGAATCAAGTATTTGAAATAGTTTTCCACACGGAGGAAAGAGAAAGAATTAACTTCTTTGATTACCATTTTCTAAAAAATATCAACATCACTTCCCTAATCGAATCAAGTAGATAAAGCATTTTGGGGAAGGATGAGGTTTTCATGATTTTGCTCCCCCTCAATATGTGCCTCAAGATTTGAAAAGAGTTTTGCACATACTAGAGGGAAGTTCAATGAAGTACAGCCATGATCACCAAACATTTAGAAATCATTAAACACACAATCAAGGTACCTTATGTATTAGCATGAAAAATTTTGTACCCTGAAGGTTTGAATTTGTTTAAAAATGCTCCCCATTAATATATGCTTCGAGATTTGAAAATTGTTTAGCACATATTAGAGAGCAATATGCACTTAAAATGGTCATCTTTTAACATCTTTCATATTTATATCACATTTTCTCCCCGATCAAAAATTTCAAATCCTTTGAGATTTTGGATCTCAAGTGATTTAAATATGTATGAGACAAAACATTTGTTGGAGAAAAATGTGTCCAATTTTATATGATCGAAGTGAACAACACTGAAGTTCCATTTTTTTGACATAAAGGGAAACCACAGGACATACCCTACCACTATTACATGCATTATAGTTGTTCATAGTTTGTACATCACAGTTTACACATAAATAATACAAGACAGAAATGACATCCGGAAAATATCTTCATTCAATCCTTTGAAGAAGCTTGTAATGACCTGCCCGAAGTCTTCCACCCACAAAGCTTTCAAGGTTGCGATAGATCATTCTGGTCTTCAATCTTCGTTTGATTGCGACAATGAACTCATCACACATCTTCATTAGACCGAATTTCGTTTTGTCCCCCGGCTTCATTTTAATTTTGATGTCTTTCATTCTGTAGTTTAGTTCTTCTTCGACCATTTTGAGTGTTCCATCACGAATTTGTATAACTTCACATAATCTCATTAACATACTTGAACCATATAAAGAAAAGATGATGCTTTCTGGGGGTGTCAATCACTTTATATTCGTGATGAAATTCATGTCCACCGGCTTCCCAATTTGGTCTTGTAAGATTGACTCGAGTCTGGTAGCTTTCTATTCCCAATTGAAAATCTCCAACTCTTAGTCGAATGACCAAGCCTCGGATCCATTGATTGACAGCAGCAGAGAGAGCCTTCTTCTCGGCGGGAAGATGGTCAAGGTTTCCTTGGAGGTTCAGAAGATAGAGATCTTCAAAGTCATTAGGCATCGGATGTTTGAAGTCGTTTTCTTCTATGATGTGCTCTTTCAAGTCGACTCTTCAAGAACAATCTTCTTCAGGTAGTCATACCCGTATATAGGGAAGATCTCTATACCAATAACACTAAGAATACGCAGTCCGGATCGAATCGCTTCTGCGTCTCTTCTTGACACTATGTCTTTCGATGTAGAATTCCTTCTTCTTGAACCACCAATGTGAGATCCCATATGAAGCTGCAGTGTCATATTGATTCTCTTTGACTGCCCTGAATTGATCTGGAACCATCTGTTGAGACCTTGATCGCTGTAGGTAGCTTCCTTCATCTTTGAAATTGATAGAGCAGGTCTTCTTTCAGAGGTGTGTCCACATAGATAGTCCAGATCATGGTTAAAGAAGAATTACTGAATGGTAATAAATCCAGGTTCACCGCCAAGGGGAAGAGGGTTGTACACATCAAACCTATTGATCTGTTCACCAACTTGATCATTCAACATTCTATAGGATTCCTCCATTTGATATTGAAGCTGATTAGCATCCGAGTGGAAGACTTTGACTATTTCATAAAATTTGGACCTTCAAGATCTTTAAGGGTGATGGATGTAATTTCCTTCTTCTCACAAAACCACTTTATAAAGCTCCCCATATCTCCTGTGAAGTGAAGAAGAGAGTCTTCAGCTGGAGCTTTGATCTCGTTTGTTTGTGAGTGGTGAAAAACACAATATCAATATATATCAAATTAACCGTAAAATTCGACCAATTAACCTTTTAGGAAAATGGTTAACGTACCAAACCTTATGGGTGTGATAAAAGTGATACCGGAAAAATGATTTCCCGGGTCGTGTCCCAACGAGGTGTGAATGGAAGGATTCGTTGAGTTTTGTGATTTATAACTTGAATTGGTTTTGATGATTTGTTGATTTGAATTACGTTATCTACAAATTAATAAAAGGGAAGGTAATTAAGGTAAGGGAACCCTAATAAACTACAAATTAACTATTACTAAGCCTAAGAAATGATAAAACGAAGCTAAACTAAGTCCTAGGGTGCTAAAGCTAAAAAACGTAAAAACCGGCAAACACCCGAGCCATAAACGTGAAACTTTTGCAATTTAAGGGCTATGGGTGTGAAATCAATTTTCCTACGATCTATTCGACAAAAAATAATTTTAGAAAAAAGCGGGGAATTTTTTTTACTTTTAAATTAATTACTATGAATTAAAAACTAAATAACACTAATTAACTAATTAAAAATACTAAACAATTTTAGAAAAATCTGAAAAATTCACTAAAAGTACTTTACACTATGGGGATTCTAAGAAAAATAAAAAGGACACAACAGCTTATACGGATAAGCTGTTAAAAATAAGCTAATATTACCCAAACTACCTTAAATACTAAACGTTGTAAACTAAAACCAATAAAAGTCCCAAGGGCAACTTGTAGTGGGTTGTCATGTGAGGTGTTCGTTTGTGACAGAGGAGACCCAGGTTCGAATCCCCTTGGTACCCCTTTTTCTGAAATATATATATATATTTTTTTTTCTTCTTTGCAGCTTAAAGATGATTAAAAACAAGATTTATTTTTGAAAAATTATTTGATCAGATCTTGAAATAAGCAGTATTAATGCTCATCTACATCAGTTAACCAAAGAGAAAACAAAACACTTCTTTTTGCACTTCTTGGTTTTAAGCTCAAACTACATGACCACTTTAATGAGTAAACTGATCTAACTAACTACCACTTAATTATAAGCTAAAGATCTAAGCTAAGTAGACTAAGGAATTCCTAACTTACACTAAAAGGGGGGGAAAAAACAGTTGGCAAATAAGTTAAGAAGGGGATCCTTAAGACTAAAAGTAAATATGGCAACTAAGTTAATTAAGCAACAAATAAGCACTACTAAGCTACAAGTGACACTAATCTGATCTAATCACTACAGTAAACAAAAACAAAAGAAAACTTGAATCCTAATAAGCTCTTAAATCTATCTGACCTGTTGTGCTGTTGACTGCAGGTGTGAAACAGCCTAAGTGGCTGTTTGGAGCATATTTTTACGCTACCAAAAGCCTTCCCAAGCTAAGACAAGCTACAAACATAAAATTTAGCACAATTGATTATCTAAATAAACTGAGTGGGGGCAAGAAAAAGGCTTTTAACAGTTTAAAATCAAGCTGTTATCAGCTGGTGTTGGGCATTTCTTCGCTGAGACAGAACATAAAGAACTTGCAAAAGGACATTTTTAACTAAGATTTTAACTAAGCTAGAGATAAATTGAATGCTCAAATCTGAAACTAAAGTTAGTTGGGTATGCAAGGGCTGAATAAAAACAAATTTAGCACAATTTGAACATCATTTTGACTGAGAAAAAAAGCGAGATCGGCCGATCTGATACAAAAAAACTGAAAATCCGTTTTGCTTTTATCCAAACTTGCTCAAATCTGGTGAAATCATTTCCCACTAACCCTTACTTGATAAAAGACCTTTGACTTGAGAGGTCAAATGGGTGAAAACGTGTTTTTGACCACCTAGCAGCTTAAGACAAACACCCCTGAAAGAAATGGATTTAAAAAAAAAACTACTTTTTGGAAGCTGACTTTGTATTTCTTTGACAAACTTGAAATGGTAATTAACATAAGACTTTGAAACTCAACATTTAACAACTAAAATAACTCAAATGCTAAAGAAACAGGGTTGATAAAAAAAACAGACTTTTCATTAACATGAAAACAAATTACAACTTGAATTTTAAAAGACTGAAACTGAGTTAAAAACTAAGACTAGGGGTGCCTTCAATGGCTTACAATCAAGTCCTATTTATACTAAGTGAGTTGGTCTTCCAATGCTATGATGTGTGTTTCTTTCGTGAGTGAAAAACAAGCTGGGATCCTTGTGCTTCTTTGAGCTTGATCTGGGCCCTTGATTTGCTTTGGAGAAGCAGTCATGAGATCACTGCCCTTGATATTTTGAGCTCCAATAAGAAAGTAGAGGATTGCCAAGGTGTCTTGGTGATCATGTGAAGTATGCTTGGCTTGTTCTTGTGCAGCTTCCTAGGGTTGAGAGTGACAGGGAGATAGTGGGTGATGACGAGGAAGTGAGTTGGATTCTTGGCGGGATAACTTGGGTTCTGGGTTTATTTGTTGTGTTTCTGGTTTAAAGGGAAAGAGGGAAAGAAGAAGAAGAAGGTTAAGTTTGGGGAAAGGTTTAAAGGGGAAAGGTTAGTGTAGGGGAGGTCAAGGGATAAAGTGGAGGGTTCAAAAAATAGTTTTGATTGGTGAAAGGTATGGTATTTTGGACTTTTGGATTTTAAAAGGCAATTTGATTATTTTGGATATCAGGGAAGGTTTTGAGTTAGTTTCTCCCTGCTCACTCTCAAAATGCGTCTCGGGCTTCAGAAATGTAGAAAATCGTTTCCCGGCTATGTCTTGACTGCACTTTTTCCAGATTTCGATTTATCCGTTTTAGCTGTTTTCAATCCTTTTGTACCTGAAAGACATAAAACACACTCCGAGGATATTTTTAACATATTTTGAACGTATTTGGGTGTTTTTAGTCATTTTTGAGGTCTTAGGCAGGTAAAAACGATGAGTGAATAAGCACTCATCAAGCTTCATAGTTGGAAATGATAGTTGAAGCCCAATTGTTTCTTTGGATTTGTTGACTCTGACTCGGGAATAAACCATGAGGGCTCGGGAGTTTGTGGTCTTTCTTGAGAGCCAACTTCAATGGTGTCCTTTGAAGGTGCACTCACGAATGGATTAGATGGTTCACTTGACATATAAGTATCAAACCAATCATCTTCAGTTGACTTGGGAATAAACCTGGTGGATGCATCATCTTCATCCGATTCGACTCTGCTAAGACAAGCGATTCTTCATTAACAACTTGATCTTCGGGATAGAGGAGCTGTAGACGTGAACCTTGAGTCAACGTGGACCAAGCTGCAGATTTCTTTTGCGTTCCTTGATTTTCAGATGAACTGGGTTGATTGGCGGGCTTTGGTGGTGATGATGGTGGTTGTGGTGGAGGTGTGGATGTTGTTTTAGAAGATCCACCAACTCCAGATGTTCCAGCACCCCAGTTGGAGGTGGAGGAGGAGGAGGATCTTTATGACCTTTACGCAATGTTTCCAATACTACGGTTCTCCTTTTCTTCTTAGCTTTTCTTTCTCCAGCGTCTATCAAGAACTACATGATTGTCGAACTTGATTGATTCTTCGAGAGCCTCATAAAGCTTCTTATGGACCTCATGCTTATCTTCGCCAACTTCAAACATCTTATCTGAAAGTACAGCTCTCATATCAGCGATAGGAAGATCCTTGAATCGTCTAAGTAGAGGAGCCTCCATTGCCCATTCCACAGCATCTTTAACTTCGCCTTCAATGGCGTCAGCCACCCCTTCATCAAAGTTGAGGTGCTCCAGCCTATAGACACGATCCACAAGGGAATCTACGGATTTCGATAGTTGTCTTTCAAGAGCTTCAATTCTTTTCACTGCTTTGTCAAGCGGTTGATCGAGGTAAGAATTTGAGGTGGTGAAGCAGGTGGGGTTTCTACATCAGCAACTGTGACCACTGGTTCAAAGGATAGAGTCTTTGCAGATTCAGGTGGTGAACGTGCGGTTACTTGATCGGGTTTGGGAGGTGGAAGTGCGGTTGTGAGTAAAGGTGCTGTCATAGGTGGAACGGATGATGTATCTTGTTGAATTTTTACGTTAAACATGGATTGTGCATCCTCCTTGTCATTATCTTGCTTGGAAGGCTCATAATCAATGGGTTTGTCATTTAAGAATTGATCGTAAAGTGAATTCATATCTAGGTTCTTAAATGATGATAGAGAACTGGTAGAAAGATTTGGTTCTTCCAAGGGTAAGGTCTCATCGGATCTTGACTCCGGATTCTCCTATGAGACTTGATGTAACTTATCTTCAACATTTTGTTCACACTGGTTACCACTTGTAGCGAGGATTCATTTCTCGGTGCTACAGATGCTTCCTTTTCCAATCCAGATGATTCTTGAACTTATGACGATTCAACACTTCTCTTCTTGGATCAACTTGAGTGGAAGTTCTTGATGGTGAGGAAGAAAAGGTAAGGAGCGTGTGAGCAGCTTGTTCATCTCCAACAATTATTTTTCCCTTGTCTTGTGTGATTGGTGTTGTTTGTTTAGGCACTTGATCAGGCTCTCTTAGCACTACTCCACCTACTGGTGCTTTCACATTCAGACTTTCTAGACTTTCTTTGGATTCCTAGTTGCAGAGCAGCATCATCTTCATCAATTAACCTTGTATTATCCCTTGAAACGTCAGTATTTTCACCAATTTCCTTTTCCACTTTCTTCCTTTTTTCTTTCTGCTTCTTGGATGCGGTGTGCAATGTTGTGACCTTTCACGTATCTTTTTAGGAAGAGAGGCATAGGATGCTTGTGAGGCTGAAGTGGGCTTGGGAGCATTGGGTTGTGGAGGAGTGGGTGTGACATCGTGAGAGGATCCGGAAGCTCTTTTACGGTATTGTTTGAAGTAGTCCTTCTTCTTGATATCGTCCTTGAGTAGAGTATCAGGAATTGTCAATCCAAAGATTTCTTTGTCCATTCCTCTAGGAACATATTTAAGATTACCCGAGCGAATTCATCTTACGCTTTATGTAGATCTGAGTCAATCCCGGGGTTGAAGTTGTGAGTCTGTTGCAAGAACGGATAACAAGTTTTGAAAATCGATCTTTGGGAATCACAAGCTTGTTCAGTTTCTTTCGACCGAGCTTTATTCGAAAGTTTGTTCTATCGGATATGAATGTGTTCATTGACAACGAAAATTCTTCCCAAATACGTTCGAGACATTCACATTCACACTATTGACAATACCCCATAGGATTTGCAAGATGGGAATTCTCACTTTATCAAACCCTAAGGTTTTGCGGATAAGCACAAGTTGAGAACTGTTATCATTGCTCTCCGGGTTGATACATGTGTCCAGGATGATGTCGAAGCTCTTAATATGCCGGTCCGATATCCCAAACCAATCAGAAAGACAATTAGATCGTCAGCACGGTGGAGGTTCGGATCGTATGTTGGGGTTACTTGGAGTGATTCCTAGAGCCTTGCTGAGAATGTCAGAGTCTATCACAAATTCCCTATCATCCAGTTTACACGAGTATTTAGCTGTGATTCTGTCCCATTGAATGGTGTTCCAGAATTGTTGTATGTAAATGGAGGGAATTGTGCATTGCTTGGTAATGGCACCGAAGAAGTTAGTGTTCTTAAGGATATCAATAGATACTTTGAGGATAGGATTTTGTTGCAGCTTTTGAAGGTCCACATAAGCTTACTTTTTCCTATCTCTGCCCATTGACTTTTAGGAAGGATTTCATCATCAGAAAGGACTTTGGGTGGAGCGGGAGATGCAATGTTCTCAGTTGGGGTTGTGAATGCCATTGAGGATCTGAAGATAAATACAACCAACAACAATGATTGGGACCAAGTTAGATTATAGATGGTTAGTTAGACAACATTGAATACACCCTTGTGTCATAATCACATAACCTTAGAAGCTCAGACAGGGTACCCATAATCATATTGAGTAAGAATGATTGGCATAAGCGAGAGTTTAAAGGATAATGGCTCCATTTGATATAGATTACACAAGACGAGTTGTTTAGAAATTAAAATATTTACAAAGCAAATTTGCTAGGAGATAACATCATGAGACAAGATACAAGTGTGGAAATGATATAATAGTTTGTATGAAGCAAGTTGTGAAATTATGTTGATACAAGATAATCCTCGTACAATTTGCTCAAACAGAAATGTTATAGCATGTCACAAAAAGTTGTCAACAAAAGTTGCTATACGCAATCCTGAATCAGAATTGTAAGCATGAGATTATCCTAACAAGTTGCCTTAAAACATTTTAATAACCCTAGTCGCCTTATGAAAAATAAACCAATTAAGTCGCTAAACTAAGCTAAGTCGTTACATGAAAACATACCAAGACGCTAACTGGTTAAATACAAGTCGCCATCAACAAGTAACTCGCTAAGTCGCTACAAATCATTTTCACTAAGTCGCTAACTTTACTAACTCGCTAACTTGTAAAGACAAGTCGCCACCAATAGCAATACTGCTAAGTCGCTACAAATCAGTTTTACTAAGTCGCTAACTTTACTAATTCGCTAACTTGTAAAGACAAGTCGCTAATAATAGTGATACAGCTAAGTCGCTACCCAAGTCGCTTGTAAATAATTCACTAAGTCGCCACAGCAGCTTAGTCGCTAAGTTGAGCAGAATTAAAAGCAATAACTCGCTACGATGAACATTTAAACTAACTCGCTACCAAGAGCATTACTAAGTCGCCATCAAGAACACCTTTTTTACGCAACAGATAATCATCCCAAACCAACACTTATACAACATCATTACATGGACACAATTAACAGGCAATCAAGAACGGTTACAGCAAAGCCTTAAGCACACTTGCAATTGACAACTCAAAACAACAACAACAAACAAGCCATCAAACTCGACATATTTAGTAACACTCAATTACCGCAATACAGCCACCCATTAACGCATTTCAACACCACCTAAATAAACATTGTACACAAGAAAAAAATGATTCCATCAGAGTAAATTCATTATCAAACCTATGTGGGAATCAAGTTTCATGGATCAAATGCTCGATGAGATCTGGGTAAAGAAATGTGTTAGACAAGCATCATAGACACATAATAGAGAACAGAAAGTGAGGTTCAAATCATACCACTTCAAGTTGCTAGGATGAGTGCTTAGCGATGAAGAAAGAAAGAGAGGAAAAAGAGAAAAAACTTTTAATTGTTTGAAAGAAAGAAGAAAAGAAAAAGAGAAAGAAAAAAAAACGTAAGTCGCTAGGGGTTAAGAGAGGAGAAATTCTCAAGAATTCCTATTTGTCACATTCGGTCCCTGTGGTTATGTGAGAGATTAGCAACTAACTCGCTATCCAAGAATCATTATAAGTCGCTAAGACTTTTCAAAGCAAGTCTCTAACCTCAAATTTACCAAACCAAGTTGCTAAGACTTTACAAAGTAAGTTGCTCTCATGTCACATTATGTGTTACAGACTCATTAGTTATATGAACATATCAGATTGCAAACAAGCACAGATAGCATAACGAGATAACATAATAAGATAAGCACACTAACATAATGGATAAACAATAACAACCCGCCTTTGAACACAAAACATAACTATCACTGGCGCAGATACAATCTAGATAACTTGAAAAATTCTCCCCCTCAATCAATGTCACCAAAGACCATTGATTGAATTAACCTCACCCGTAAAAAAAACAAGAATATATCATTTGTTCGAACTTCATCTATGAACCCGTGCCATTATTGAATGACATTTCTAGGACCGTAGATGTTATCGATAACAAAGAATGTATTCTTAATTAGTTTGAGGAAAATGACAAAAATATGAATATAAAAGAATGAAATCTTTAAAAAGGTATATTAAATTTTAAAAAGGTATATTAAATTATTTTTATTTTTTATTTTTTATTTTTTTTTAAGAAAACTTGATTAGTACACAAATATAAAAGAGCGAGTCCTGATTCAAAATGAATAGGAGTCAAAGTAAGATGTACATCAATTCTGGCAAGCTATAGCTCCTGAATGAGCTATATTCATTTCTGATGGGAACCAAGTCATGAAGTTCCTGATTGAGTTGAGCATTGTACACGAAAAAGGTGAGAGCACATTGTACTAAAAGCACATGTAGAATTGCAGCAGGATGGGTTAGTGACATGAATAATTTCACTATTTGATGTAACATTGGTTAATACAGACGTATCAATATTAGAGATCTTTTTAGGCTCAATATACTTGAAGAGTTTTCCTGTGGGCATCCACTTAAGGCAAGATTTAGGAATGTAAGTCCGTTTGGATTCAGAGAACTTAAATAATCTGCCAGTGGGAATCCATTTGAAGCATTTACTAGAAGATTTGTATGTGTGCACATCCCTGTTTTGGCAATTGTTCCTTTTGTGTTTCGATGGTTTCTTAGGGGATGGATCAGCCAAATGATGTTTCTTATGAGAACTAGTTGTACTTCTAGTATTTCTAAACTTTGAGCTTTGAACATTTCCCTAGAGTTTGAGATTCATCATATCAGAGCGAAGCAATGAAGTGACTGGTTTTGACAAAACAATATTCTCATCAATTTGGGAGGCAAGCCTAGATTTCGATGATTTAACTCTTTCAGTTCTAAAGGCATTAGGTTGCTTAACTACTGTACGTTTAGAGTGGTTCTGACCAGTTGACTTCCCCAAATTTGATGGTTTTGCAAACTTAGTGTTCATCCTATTTCCAATAGATTTCCTAAGCTCATTTTTAAGGCAACAATGTTGAAGCTCTTATCTTGAATTTGGGCTTTGAGGTCATCAATGTCCTTCAATAAGTTGTTAGATTGATTGATCAACTTGGAATTGGTCTCCTCTAAGTTCTTTCTTAATGATTCATTTTCTCTTAACAAGTTGGACACACAAAGAGCAAGCTCAGCATTTCTAGATTCAAGTGTATCACTCATTTCATGACAATCATACTTACGCACATTTGATAGTAGTGATTTCAGATTGCATATGGTTGAGTCTTTGTCCTGAATCTGGGTTTTAATTGATTAATTTCAAAAATTCTCGAAATTGAAATTCTGATTAATGCATGTTTTATTTGCATAAACATGTTCATCTTTTTGTTGCATTTCGATTTCCAAAGAAATACAATGTTTTGCAAGAATTGAGTATTTATTTGAAAGTTCATCATATACCCCCTTTTCAATCATGTCATCAGCTTTAACAGTTTTAGATTCAGGCTCAACCACGATCGATTTCACGATATTAAGATCGAGTTAGAATCAGTTTCTTAACATATGAATTACTCGATTAGTTAAGTGTACCTCATCACATGAAACCTTTTCTCGACACGAGTCATTGGGATCAGATTGTCTCCATCCCTTTTAATTTCAACTGAACTTATGCATTCGGTATCATTCATTGGTTTACCAGATCCATTGCATGACCTATTAAAATCTTCCCATAGCATCACTTGACACCCCTTCATTTCATTCAACTTCTCATTCTCATTAGCAACTTCCTTAATGTATATTTCCACATTACCCATAAGTAGAATAAAGGTGTTTCTGAACTCATGGATTTCCATTCCAGGTGTGTTTTTGAATGAGATTCAGTCAAGTCATCATCAAAATCGAGGAATATTCCCCTTGATAAGTGGTGAAATTGATGAAGATTACTTGAAGAGTTGCATTAGATTTATCAGTTGAGAACTGTTCATTGGTGATTTGACACCTCAGTTGTTCTAAGTTGAGTAACACAGTTCTGGTCAAAGTGGAAAGTCCTGACGAAGGATAGCACTGCTTGTTCGATCCATAGTAGTAGATAAGAGTAGTTTGAGATGCTGATGAAGTAGTTGATAGGGCTCAATGTAGTACTCCATTTGCTTAGCATCATTGTTCATTAGATGTGGTTTGTTGAGGTTTGACTCAGATGGTGAGGAGTTAAGATCACCCATTGATGAATCAATCAATTTTGGACATTCAGAAATGCAACCAGTTTCATTGTTCTGTGAGGTATCATAGAGTTCAAGTACTTTGGTGATTAGAGGATCGTGGACGTAAGAAATTCTATTTTTACGAGTATCTTCTGCATGAACGACCTCAGCAACAGTGGAGATGATTGTAGGAGCGTTGGTAGACATGATGACAAGTTAAACGGGATTTTAAAACTCTATGATTAAACCGGGAAATAGATTCTTTCACGGGATTTTACTTAATCAAGAGAAAAACCGTATTTAAAGGAAATCACTCAAGTCGCTAGGAAAATTGTGAACCAAGTCGCTAAGTGCCAAGTCGCTATATAACAACTCGCTACAATCCAAGTCGCTAGAAAAATTTTGGCAGCAATTCGCTAAGCACCAAGTCGCTAAATATTCAAGTCGCTAAATAGCAACTCGCTAGGTACCAACTCGCTAACACCAAGTCGCTAACAATATAAAGTACAAGTCGCTAACTTACACCAAGTCGCTACGTGTAGTGGAGAATCCACTACTTGTACTTTTTGTCGGCTTGTCTCACTAGACAAGTCGCTAACCCAACTCGCTAAGACTTTCAATTACAACTCGCTACCAAATTGTAAAGCAAGTCGCTACCAAGAAAACTTCTCCGTGGCTCAAGTCGCTAGCATGAAAAATGTCACACCCCCAATTTACCTGTTTTGCAGCGGAATGGAATTCCTGGGGGTTTGACTGTCATAGCACCACAATCACAGTTACATTGAACGACCTAAAGTGTCGTTTTAAAAACACATCGTTGGATATTAAATAAAAACGTTCAGAGTTACAACATCGGTCCCAAAAGTTTAGAAAGTTTGCGGAAATACAAATATATTACAAATCCAAACGATGTTTTGAAATAAAGTGCCATAATGTACAATGCTATAAGTCGACGCCGCGACTCAAAAGGTGGTTCCTAAACCATGTCATGATGATAATGCCTTAGTACCTGAAAATACATTGCTAAAACGGTCAACAATAATGTTGGTGAGAAATCATAGGTTTATGTAAATGTTTTATACGACTACGCAAGTATAGATCGGGCATGACAATCATGTCACGTAAAAATGTTATTGGTATGACAATTATGTCACATAAAAATGTTACAATTGCTTAAGCGCATGATACCGAAGCTCCGACCGATGTATCGCCCCAACAGAGTGTCGTGCCAAACAACTCTAATAATGTTTATGAATGAAATGCATCCGTATGACTAGTTGGGATTCACCAACCCGGATGGAGGCGTCACCCTCAATAGATCTATCCACTCACACACGCTTCTAGGAAATTAACGGCTCATGCATTTGAAGTGGGGACTTTTAACTGGCAACGTGTAACTCAAGCAATGTAAATGAATTTAACATACTTGGTATCGTAATAAAAATGTTGTGCAATGTATTCTCCCCCGTAGGTTTGAAATGAAGTAAAAACTTGTAAAACGGGGCTATGAAAACTCACTTGATAAACTGGTATGATGACAAGAGTGAGTACACTGAGATGTATCGTGATACTTTAACCGGGACCTATTACGAATGATATGATATGTAATGAGTTATGATGTACTGTTATGATATGCATGCATTACGTATGTTATTTATACCATTTGCGAGTTTTGAAAATAATACTTATCGTCGAAAAATACTCTTTTGACGTCTTAACCATTCTTAAATCACTTTATAAGTATTTACGTCAAAATGTCATCCTACAATGGTTTTATAATGATTTATAGTGAAATTTTCACTTTTCGTCGTAAAACAATGTCGTCGGAAATTTCATGAAAATGGCAAAAATGGCTTTGGAAAACTAATCGTAAAATGGTGTACGTCGAACGTTAGGAAACGAAATCGACGGTTTTGGAAAGTTTGTATCGAAATCTAAAAGTTTCAGTTCAGGAGTTTTCGTCAAAAAGGTCTCGAACATAAAGATAATAAGGGTTAAAGATGGTGATTTTGTTGAATTGTTGTGTAAAAAGTGAGTTTCGGCCAAGTTTAAACATCCATAAATAATTTATTATAACTCCGCTATACAAACGGTTGATTGTTTTGAAAAATATGCTCGATGATCTTAATTTCATTAGAAAACATTTCGTTCCAAAAAGTTCCACATCATAGTTAAAAACAGCCCTCAACATGGACGTTTCAGCTACCGTAACACTTGTCTCGTAAAATAATATAGTTTTTCAGAAAATAATAGTTACGGCAATTTTATGAAAACGTGCATATCTTTGTCGTTTCAAATCCGTTTTCTACGTATAATACGTCCTTAGCTTCGTATCAAAGTATACTATTATATTTTTGATAAGTCGAAATAATTTGTGAAGCTTAAGGCTCGTTTTTGACTCGTACAAAAGATAAATATGTTGCTGAAATTTCAGGAAACTATACATTTCGTCGTCAAACTTGTAAAATCCATAACTTCTTCGTTATAACTCCGTTTTAATCCGTTCAAGCGGCCACGGATTCGTTTTAAAGTATATTTTCTAAATATCAAGGCCAAAATTTCGTGCCTACTGTCGGATTTTCCAGAAAAACAAAATAAGGACAGACCACTTATAATACTTGTCGAAAATAGTTTTTCTCGTACTAAACCTATTCCAATCCCTTCAAATCAACTCCAAAGCTAATCTAATCCTACCATACACCTTCTTAGGGTGTCATGGGTTCCTAAACATCATCAAGACCAAAATATACCAAGGGAATAATTATAGGATGACTTTATATATATATAACTCTAAAAATCATGTAAAAATGGTATAAATCAACATAAGTCTTGCATGCTTCACCAATAAAATGATATGACCACAAAAATGAATATGAAATAAGAATATGACTATGAATGCTTACTAGTGATATGATGAGGTTTAATGGACAAAAGGTTTTCCTAATCACTTGAGGTTTATATTACAAAACCTTGCAACAAGTGATACTAGTGTTTATAAAACTTGACTTAAAATCTTGGAGTGATCCTTCCTTGGTCCCTTGGCTGCCGAATTAGTAGAGAGAAAAGAAAGATGAAGCTTTGGTCTATTGGTTTACAAAATGAAGTGAATGGTGAAAGTAGTGAATAGATAAAATATAATACAAGTATAATACATTAACTTGTCATGATAATTTGAAAAATATCTCTTGGTGATTCACTAGACAAGATCCATAAAATATGGAGGACACTAAGGGGGTGGCGTGGGATTCATGACAAGAAAAGAAAAGTTTGAACTTTTTTTTTTTATAAATGTATTAATGTGTAGATATAGTTTGTAAGTTGTAAGTTAAAATAGTATTTAGGGTAGCGTTAGCTAGAAATAAATTTTAACCGAACAAAATAAAATATATCGATGTCATAAAAATTATAAAAATACATTTCTTGCAAAATTTGAGTGAAGTAATAATTATCGTGTAGTTTTTAAGAAAAGTGTCGTAATAATATAAATTTAACGATTTATATACAAAATAAATTTAAAACACTAGGTAAACTAAAAATATAGTTTTTATAAACTAAATGTAAGTATAAAAATATATCGGGATCATTTTTGGAAGTAACGGATTAAATGTTCAAAATAATAACTCACGCGATAACGTTTATTTAATATAAAATTTACGCGATTAAGGTGAAGTGCAATGTCATGAATGAACTAATATGATGCAAATGATGTTAATGAAATGTAGACTAAACTTAGTCCATATGAAATGTTCGTGATGATATGATCATGAATTCGCCGCTAAACCATTAAGGTTACGCGAATTTGGAACACGTAAACCTAGTTTACGATAAATGTTGAAATAGTGAAGCATAAATTGTTTCCAGAAATGACCTGAAAGTACGGGTTGTCACATTCGCCCATCCAAAAAGGAATTCAGTCCTTGAATTCAATCGTTGTTAGGTCTAACGGTGTTATCGGTGAAAGGTAAGGATATCCGGGTCGTATCGGTTAGTCCAATGTTTTCCTGAATCACACTTCGCTTTCCAAGGCAAGATTTGAACATAATTTGTTACCAACTTGAAATTCTAATGGTTTGCGGCTTATGGGACATATTTCCAAAATTTGCATCGTATAACGATGTAGCTTATCTAGCTATATGTTGTTATTTGTAACTGATTTTTGATTTGTATGATTTCTTTGTTTGTTTCATGAATGGGTTATGGACTAATGAATCGGACTTTCCTGATTTTAATCCTTGAATAAGTGATTGATTACCTCAACCATAGAGTGCCTCAATTGGTGTAGTCAATATGTTCATGTAATAACTATAGTTGTAAAGAAGCTTGTCGATGGAGATTGATTTGCCTAACCATTTCTAGAAAGTCGTACTGACTTGAGCATATTATCTAATGTGGGAATTGCTCTCTCGCTCTAACCATTGAGCTGAGGATAATAGGCGGTAATCATGTCCTAGTAGGTTCCATGGAAATCCTGAAATGACTGTCAGCAGTCTAAGGTGAATCAAATAGCTTATAATAGGTACAACTGGAATTGATACCACGTGTCTCGTGTTAGATTTCAAAATGTTAAATCTGTCGAAAAGGACCTTATTGAAAAGAATAGATTATAGGTAACAGTTGCGATTTCCTCGTGTTTCTAGTCCTATCGAAGGTCACGACCTGAGTCTTACTTGCCTAAGGTGCTTAGTCTCTATGACTAAAATGTTTATTGTGTGATTATCGAAGTGTTTCCATGCTCCATGTTGTAAAGTCACAAACCTTAAATATTTAAGTGAGGTGGTGTAGTGGTTGATTTTCAAGATTTGTTCCGATATTGTGTGCTTCCAAAAATAGTTCATCACTAATATTGTTATCATGCTAGCAAGAAAATAGATATCAGCTTATACTATGTCGAAGAATGTCTGTTCTAGTTTCACTTGTAAATGGGGAGTCATTGATTGTCCGACATGTTCAAACCTGTGGCATCTCTTGATATAGAAGTAAGGTTACTTGGAATTTCTAGAGAACACAATGCCTTAGGGGAAATTTATATCGATAACCTTAATTTAACTAAATTTTCCTTTAAGGGACACTCATTGTAGGGAAGTTCACATATTGTTGAGGCCATGTTTAACAGAATGTTCTACAGCCTCAGTTAGAAGACTTGGTATATCCCTATAGTGTTGCTTCATGGGTATTCGCTTCGTATTAAATCTCGTAACTCGGTCTAGCTAGTACTTTTGGAATGATAGAGTTTGGGTTCTAATCCAAAATAGTGGTTCGGAAGGTCTCGTGATGTCTTAAGATTTTTGTTGAGTTTTGAATCATCCTACCACCTAGTTCTAGTCCTTGTTGGTAATTCCAAAATCCTTTCTTTGTTTTCCTGCATTGAGGAATCCTCCTCGTAATGGTATAAAAAGTCGTTCCTAAAAAGGTCATTCCTCAACTCCTAACTTATCGGTTGAGTGAGAGATAAATGGCGTAAGCATCTATAAAATATTAACAAAAAGAAATGTTTATGCACGATATATCTGATTATAAAACTTTGCTTTCAAATGAGTATTGTTTTAGGAGGTTTGAAATGATGCTTGTTACTTTCATGACATAATTCTTCCTGAATTATACATAGGTGATCAGGCCATGTATAATCAAGGACAAATGATGTGATGCTTGGTTTTGTTGAAATGGTATTATGTTCCTCAGAAGTTTTAGATGGTATTCAACGTTTTGTTTTGTAAGATAATGGCTCAATGATTTTTCAGAGTAACATGAAAATCGTTTCGCATGAGGATATTAAATCGTTGATAAAATGACTGAAAACCAATTGATAAGTTGGTAATAAAACAACTTGCGTTAAAACTTTATGAAACAACGTTTCTAAGATGGTGATAAAATAGTTCGAAATAAAATCAAGTGAAATAATTTCATGAAATAGTAGCAGGATAATTTGGAATAAAATTTGTTGGATGGTTTGTAGGATACATAAGAGAACCTTATCGAGTAATAACAGTCTACTAATTGGTCGAGAATAAAGTTGGCCTAACCCCTAGTAAGATAGTGATGTATCGTCGTGAAATGATGGAAAATTGGGCAATTGGAGTAAGGAATGAAATAAACAAGGTGGTGATTATCGTAGAGATAATAAATGATAAAGATTACATTAGCTAGAAAGGTGCTTATTATCTGTTCTTGTTGGTGGTCTAATCGTGTTTCAAGTGTAGGAGTAGTAGGCGGTCTAGCAACGATAGCCCTAGAACTCTCACAGTCCTCAAACCTATGAGATGGTGTAGTGTCTATAGTCTTAGTGGTAGATGGTAATGGTGTGTCAAATCATGCACGCTTCCCAAGCCGCAAGTCGGGTGTATGAGTATCGTGTATGAGATGTGATGGTACGGATGGTGCTCGAAATGATAATGATGATGAAAATAATGTTAATGATGATAATGGAATCCTTGTGGTGAGTTAAGAAAATAGATTCATTAGGATTAAGCCTATAAGTTCTACCCAATGGTATGATCTGTCCCAACTGAGTGATAAAAATTGTCCTGATCCTACAGTGAATCAATAGTGATCGCGATGGTGTAGGTGCAACTTCATCCTCCTAAAAGGTCTCAGTGTCATCATCTGATGTTATCGGTGTTGAGTCAACTGATGTTAAAATTATGATAGGGACTGACAAGGCATTCTCCATGTCAAAGTGATGTGAGTATAATGGGATGGGTATGTGAAGGTATCTATGTGACAACCGCTGTGAAATGAAAGTGAATAACTCGAAAAAATGTACGTATAAATCGCATGCAAAGTGAGCACGCACTTATGATGAAATGATGAGATGCTATGATAATGTAGTTATAGTCTAGGGTCAATGATGCAACCTAGTTCTCTATAACCGAAGCTCTGATGCCAATCTGTCACACCCCCAATTTACCTGTTTTGCAGCGGAATGGAATTCCTGGGGGTTTGACTGTCATAGCACCACAATCACAGTTACATTGAACGACCTAAAGTGTCGTTTTAAAAACACATCGTTGGATATTAAATAAAAACGCGTAGAGTTACAACATCGGTCCCAAAAGTTTAGAAAGTTTGCGGAAATACAAATATATTACAAATCCAAACGATGTTTTGAAATAAAGTGCCATAATGTACAATGCTATAAGTCGACGCCGCGACTCAAAAGGTGGTTCCTAAACCATGTCATGATGATAATGCCTTAGTACCTGAAAATACATTGCTAAAACGGTCAACAATAATGTTGGTGAGAAATCATAGGTTTATGTAAATGTTTTATACGACTACGCAAGTATAGATCAGGCATGACAATCATGTCACGTAAAAATGTTACTGGTATGACAATTATGTCACATAAAAATGTTACAATTGCTTAAGCGCATGATACCGAAGCTCCGATGATGTATACGCCCCAACAGAGTTTCTTGCCAAACAACTCTAATAATGTTTATGAATGAAATGCATCCGTATGACTAGTTGGGATTCACCAACCCGGATGGAGGCGTCACCCTCAATAGATCTATCCACTCACACACGCTTCTAGGAAATTAACGGCTCATGCATTTGAAGTGGGGACTTTTAACTGGCAACGTGTAACTCAAGCAATGTAAATGAATTTAACATACTTGGTATCGTAATAAAAATGTTGTGCAATGTATTCTCCCCCGTAGGTTTGAAATAATGTAAAAACTTGTAAAACGGGGCTATGAAAACTCACTTGATAAACTGGTATGATGACAAGAGTGAGTACACTGAGATGTATCGTGATACTTTAACCGGGACCTATTACGAATGATATGATATGTAATGAGTTATGATGTACTGTTATGATATGCATGCATTACGTATGTTATTTATACCATTTGCGAGTTTTGAAAATAATACTTATCGTCGAAAAATACTCTTTTGACGTCTTAACCATTCTTAAATCACTTTATAAGTATTTACGTCAAAATGTCATCCTACAATGGTTTTATAATGATTTATAGTGAAATTTTCACTTTTCGTCGTAAAACAATGTCGTCGGAAATTTCATGAAATTGACAAAAATGGCTTTGGAAAACTAATCGTAAAATGGTGTACGTCGAACGTTAGGAAACGAAATCGACGGTTTTGGAAAGTTTGTATCGAAATCTAGAAGTTTCAGTTCAGGAGTTTTCGTCAAAAAGGTCTCGAACATAAAGATAATAAGGGTTAAAGATGGTGATTTTGTTGAATTGTTGTGTAAAAAGTGAGTTTCGGCCAAGTTTAAACATCCATAAATAATTTATTATAACTCCGCTATACAAACGGTTGATTGTTTTGAAAAATATGCTCGATGATCTTAATTTCATTAGAAAACATTTCGTTCCAAAAAGTTCCACATCATAGTTAAAAACAGCCCTCAACATGGACGTTTCAGCTACCGTAACACTTGTCTCGTAAAATAATATAGTTTTTCAGAAAATAATAGTTACGGCAATTTTATGAAAACGTGCATATCTTTGTCGTTTCAAATCCGTTTTCTACGTATAATACGTCCTTAGCTTCGTATCAAAGTATACTATTATATTTTTGATAAGTCGAAATAATTTGTGAAGCTTAAGGCTCGTTTTTGACTCGTACAAAAGATAAATATGTTGCTGAAATTTCAGGAAACTATACATTTCGTCGTCAAACTTGTAAAATCCATAACTTCTTCGTTATAACTCCGTTTTAATCCGTTCAAGCAGCCACGGATTCGTTTTAAAGTATATTTTCTAAATATCAAGGCCAAAATTTCGTGCCTACTGTCGGATTTTCCAGAAAAATAAAATAAGGACAGACCACTTATAATACTTGTCGAAAATAGTTTTTCTCGTACTAAACCTATTCCAATCCCTTCAAATCAACTCCAAAGCTAATCTAATCCTACCATACACCTTCTTAGGGTGTCATGGGTTCCTAAACATCATCAAGACCAAAATATACCAAGGGAATAATTATAGGATGACTTTATATATATATAACTCTAAAAATCATGTAAAATGGTATAAATCAACATAAGTCTTGCATGCTTCACCAATAAAATGATATGACCACAAAAATGAATATGAAATAAGAATATGACTATGAATGCTTACTAGTGATATGATGAGGTTTAATGGACAAAAGGTTTTCCTAATCACTTGAGGTTTATATTACAAAACCTTGCAACAAGTGATACTAGTGTTTATAAAACTTGACTTAAAATCTTGGAGTGATCCTTCCTTGGTCCCTTGGCTGCCGAATTAGTAGAGAGAAAAGAAAGATGAAGCTTTGGTCTATTGGTTTACAAAATGAAGTGAATGGTGAAAGTAGTGAATAGATAAAATATAATACAAGTATAATACATTAACTTGTCATGATAATTTGAAAAATATCTCTTGGTGATTCACTAGACAAGATCCATAAAATATGGAGGACACTAAGGGGGTGGCGTGGGATTCATGACAAGAAAAGAAAAGTTTGAATTTTTTTTTTTTATAAATGTATTAATGTGTAGATATAGTTTGTAAGTTGTAAGTTAAAATAGTATTTAGGGTAGCGTTAGCTAGAAATAAATTTTAACCGAACAAAATAAAATATATCGATGTCATAAAAATTATAAAAATACATTTCTTGTAAAATTTGAGTGATATAATAATTATCGTGTAGTTTTTAAGAAAAGTGTCGTAATAATATAAATTTAACGATTTATATACAAAATAAATTTAAAACACTAGGTAAACTAAAATATTGTTTTTATAAACTAAATGTAAGTATAAAAATATATCGGGATCATTTTTGGAAGTAACGGATTAAATGTTCAAAATAATAACTCACGCGATAACGTTTATTTAATATAAAATTTACGCGATTAAGGTGAAGTGCAATGTCATGAATGAACTAATATGATGCAAATGATGTTAATGAAATGTAGACTAAACTTAGTCCATATGAAATGTTCGTGATGATATGATCATGAATTCGCCGCTAAACCATTAAGGTTACGCGAATTTGGAACACGTAAACCTAGTTTACGATAAATGTTGAAATAGTGAAGCATAAATTGTTTCGAGAAATGACCTGAAAGTACGGGTTGTCACATTCGCCCATCCAAAAAGGAATTCAGTCCCTGAATTCAATCGTTGTTAGGTCTAACGGTGTTATCGGTGAAAGGTAAGGATATCTGGGTCGTATCGGTTCGTCCAATGTTTTCCTGAATCACACTTCGCTTTCCAAGGCAAGATTTGAACATAATTTGTTACCAACTTGAAATTCTAATGGTTTGCGGCTTATGGGACATATTTCCAAAATTTGCATCGTATAACGATGTAGCTTATCTAGCTATATGTTGTTACTTGTAACTGATTCTTGATTTGTATGTCTTCTTTGTTTGTTTCATGAATGGGTTATGGACTAATGAATCGGACTTTCCTGATTTTAATCCTTGAATAAGTGATTGATTACCTCAACCTTACAGTGTCTCAATTGGTGTAGTCAATATGCTCCTGAACTAACTATTGTTGTAAAGAAACTTGTCGATGGAGAATGATTTGCCTAACCATTTCTAGAAAGTCGTACTGACTTGAGCATATTATCTAATGTGGGAATTGCTCTCTCGCTCTAACCATTGAGCTGAGGATAATAGGCGGTAATCATGTCCTAGTAGGTTCCATGGAAATCCTAAAATGACTGTCAGCAGTCTAAGGTGAATCAAATAGCTTATAATAGGTACAACTGGAATTGATACCACGTGTCTCGTGTTAGATTTCAAAATGTTAAATCTGTCAGAAAGGACCTTATTGAAAAGAATAGATTATAGGTAACAGTTGCGATTTCCTCGTGTTTCTAGTCCTATCGAAGGTCACGACTTGAGTCTTACTTGCCTAAGGTGCTTAGTCTCTATGACTAAAATGTTTATTGTGTGATTATCGAAGTGTTTCCATGCTCCATGTTGTAAAGTCACAAACCTTAAATATTTAAGTGAGGTGGTGTAGTGGTTGATTTTCAAGATTTGTTCCGATATTGTGTGCTTCCAAAAATAGTTCATCACTAATATTGTTATCATGCTAGCAAGAAAATAGATATCAGCTTATACTATGTCGAAGAATGTCTGTTCTAGTTTCACTTGTAAATGGGGAGTCATTGATTGTCCGACATGTTCAAACCTGTGGCATCTCTTGATATAGAAGTAAGGTTACTTGGAATTTCTAGAGAACACAATGCCTTAGGGGAAATTTATATCGATAACCTTAATTTAACTAAATTTTCCTTTAAGGGACACTCATTGTAGGGAAGTTCACATATTGTTGAGGCCATGTTTAACAGAAATGTTCTCGTACCTCAGTTAGAAGACTTGGTATATCCCTATAGTGTTGCTTCATGGGTATTCGCCTCGTATTAAATCTCGTAACTCGGTCTAGCTAGTACTTTTGGAATGATAGAGTTTGGGTTCTAATCCAAAATAGTGGTTCGGAAGGTCTCGTGATGTCTTAAGATTTTTGTTGAGTTTTGAATCATCCTACCACCTAGTTCTAGTCCTTGTTGGTAATTCCAAAATCCTTTCATTGTTTTCTGCATTGAGGAATCCTCCTCGTAATGGTATAAAAAGTCGTTCCTAAAAAGGTCATTCCTCAACTCCTAACTTATCGGTTGAGTGAGAGATAAATGGCGTAAGCATCTATAGAATATTAACAAAAAGAAATGTTTATGCACGATATATCTGATTATAAAACTTTGCTTTCAAATGAGTATTGTTTTAGGAGGTTTGAAATGATGCTTGTTACTTTCATGACATAATTCTTCCTGAATTATACATAGGTGATCAGGCCATGTATAATCAAGGACAAATGATGTGATGCTTGGTTTTGTTGAAATGGTATTATGTTCCTCTGAAGTTTTAGATGGTATTCAACGTTTTGTTTTGTAAGATAATGGCTCAATGATTTTTCAGAGTAACATGAAAATCGTTTCGCATGAGGATATTAAATCGTTGATAAAATGACTGAAAACCAATTGATAAGTTGGTAATAAAACAACTTGCGTTAAAACTTTATGAAACAACGTTTCTAAGATGGTGATAAAATAGTTCGAAATAAAATCAAGTGAAATAATTTCATGAAATAGTAGCAGGATAATTTGGAATAAAATTTGTTGGATGGTTTGTAGGATACATAAGAGAACCTTATCGAGTAATAACAGTCTACTAATTGGTCGAGAATAGAGTTGGCCTAACCCCTAGTAAGATAGTGATGTATCGTCGTGAAATGATGGAGAATTGGGCAATTGGAGTAAGGAATGAAATAAACAAGGTGGTGATTATCGTAGAGATAATAAATGATAAAGATTACATTAGCTAGAAAGGTGCTTATTATCTGTTCCTGTTGGTGGTCTAATCGTGTTTCAAGTGTAGGAGTAGTAGGCGGTCTAGCAACGATAGCCCTAGAACTCTCACAGTCCTCAAACCTATGAGATGGTGTAGTGTCTATAGTCTTAGTGGTAGATGGTAATGGTGTGTCAAATCATGCACGCTTCCCAAGCTGCAAGTCAGGTGTATGAGTATCGTGTATGAGATGTGATGGTACGGATGGTGCTCGAAATGATAATGATGATGAAAATAATGTTAATGATGATAATGGAATCCTTGTGGTGAGTTAAGAAAATAGATTCATTAGGATTAAGCCTATAAGTTCTACCCAATGGTATGATCTGTCCCAACTGAGTGATAAAAATTGTCCTGATCCTACAGTGAATCAATAGTGATCGCGATGGTGTAGGTGCAACTTCATCCTCCTAAAAGGTCTCAGTGTCATCATCTGATGTTATCGGTGTTGAGTCAACTGATGTTAAAATTATGATAGGGACTGACAAGGCATTCTCCATGTCAAAGTGATGTGAGTATAATGGGATGGGTATGTGAAGGTATCTATGTGACAACATGTGAAATGAAAGTGAATAACTCGAAAAAATGTACGTATAAATCGCATGCAAAGTGAGCACGCACTTATGATGAAATGATGAGATGCTATGATAATGTAGTTATAGTCTAGGGTCAATGATGCAACCAAGTTCTCTATAACCGAAGCTCTGATGCCAATCTGTCACACCCCAATTTACTGTTTTGCAGCGGAATGGAATTCTTGGGGGTTTGACTGTCATAGCACCACAATCACAGTTACATTGAACGACCTAAAGTGTCGTTTTAAAAACACATCGTTGGATATTAAATAAAAACGTTCAGAGTTACAACATCGGTCCCAAAAGTTTAGAAAGTTTGCGGAAATACAAATATATTACAAATCCAAACGATGTTTTGAAATAAAGTGCCATAATGTACAATGCTATAAGTCGACGCCGCGACTCAAAAGGTGGTTCCTAAACCATGTCATGATGATAATGCCTTAGTACCTGAAAATACATTGCTAAAACGGTCAACAATAATGTTGGTGAGAAATCATAGGTTTATGTAAATGTTTTATACGACTACGCAAGTATAGATCAGGCATGACAATCATGTCACGTAAAAATGTTACTGGTATGACAATTATGTCACATAAAAATGTTACAATTGCTTAAGCGCATGATACCGAAGCTCCGACTGATGTACGCCCCAACAGAGTGTCTTGCCAAACAACTCTAATAATGTTTATGAATGAAATGCATCCGTATGACTAGTTGGGATTCACCAACCCGGATGGAGGCGTCACCCTCAATAGATCTATCCACTCACACACGCTTCTAGGAAATTAACGGCTCATGCATTTGAAGTGGGGACTTTTAACTGGCAACGTGTAACTCAAGCAATGTAAATGAATTTAACATACTTGGTATCGTAATAAAAATGTTGTGCAATGTATTCTCCCCCGTAGGTTTGAAATAATGTAAAAACTTGTAAAACGGGGCTATGAAAACTCACTTGATAAACTGGTATGATGACAAGAGTGAGTACACTGAGATGTATCGTGATACTTTAACCGGGACCTATTACGAATGATATGATATGTAATGAGTTATGATGTAATGTTATGCATGCATTTCGTATGTTATTTATACCATTTGCGAGTTTTGAAAATAATACTTATCGTCGAAAAATACTCTTTTGACGTTTTAACCATTCTTAAATCACTTTATAAGTATTTACGTCAAAATGTCATCCTACAATGGTTTTATAATGATTTATAGTGAAATTTTCACTTTTCGTCGTAAAACAATGTCGTCGGAAATTTCATGAAAATGGCAAAAATGGCTTTGGAAAACTAATCGTAAAATGGTGTACGTCGAACGTTAGGAAACGAAATCGACGGTTTTGGAAAGTTTGTATCGAAATCTAAAAGTTTCAGTTCAGGAGTTTTCGTCAAAAAGGTCTCGAACATAAAGATAATAAGGGTTAAAGATGGTGATTTTGTTGAATTGTTGTGTAAAAAGTGAGTTTCGGCCAAGTTTAAACATCCATAAATAATTTATTATAACTCCGCTATACAAACGGTTGATTGTTTTGAAAAATATGCTCGATGATCTTAATTTCATTAGAAAACATTTCGTTCCAAAAAGTTCCACATCATAGTTAAAAACAGCCCTCAACATGGACGTTTCAGCTACCGTAACACTTGTCTCGTAAAATAATATAGTTTTTCAGAAAATAATAGTTACGGCAATTTTATGAAAACGTGCATATCTTTGTCGTTTCAAATCCGTTTTCTACGTATAATACGTCCTTAGCTTCGTATCAAAGTATACTATTATATTTTTGATAAGTCGAAATAATTTGTGAAGCTTAAGGCTCGTTTTTGACTCGTACAAAAGATAAATATGTTGCTGAAATTTCAGGAAACTATACATTTCGTCGTCAAACTTGTAAAATCCATAACTTCTTCGTTATAACTCCGTTTTAATCCGTTCAAGCGGCCACGGATTCGTTTTAAAGTATATTTTCTAAATATCAAGGCCAAAATTTCGTGCCTACTGTCGGATTTTCCAGAAAAACAAAATAAGGACAGACCACTTATAATACTTGTCGAAAATAGTTTTTCTCGTACTAAACCTATTCCAATCCCTTCAAATCAACTCCAAAGCTAATCTAATCCTACCATACACCTTCTTAGGGTGTCATGGGTTCCTAAACATCATCAAGACCAAAATATACCAAGGGAATAATTATAGGATGACTTTATATATATATAACTCTAAAAATCATGTAAAAATGGTATAAATCAACATAAGTCTTGCATGCTTCACCAATAAAATGATATGACCACAAAAATGAATATGAAATAAGAATATGACTATGAATGCTTACTAGTGATATGATGAGGTTTAATGGACAAAAGGTTTTCCTAATCACTTGAGGTTTATATTACAAAACCTTGCAACAAGTGATACTAGTGTTTATAAAACTTGACTTAAAATCTTGGAGTGATCCTTCCTTGGTCCCTTGGCTGCCGAATTAGTAGAGAGAAAAGAAAGATGAAGCTTTGGTCTATTGGTTTACAAAATGAAGTGAATGGTGAAAGTAGTGAATAGATAAAATATAATACAAGTATAATACATTAACTTGTCATGATAATTTGAAAAATATCTCTTGGTGATTCACTAGACAAGATCCATAAAATATGGAGGACACTAAGGGGGTGGCGTGGGATTCATGACAAGAAAAGAAAAGTTTGAATTTTTTTTTTATAAATGTATTAATGTGTAGATATAGTTTGTAAGTTGTAAGTTAAAATAGTATTTAGGGTAGCGTTAGCTAGAAATAAATTTTAACCGAACAAAATAAAATATATCGATGTCATAAAAATTATAAAAATACATTTCTTGTAAAATTTGAGTGATATAATAATTATCGTGTAGTTTTTAAGAAAAGTGTCGTAATAATATAAATTTAACGATTTATATACAAAATAAATTTAAAACACTAGGTAAACTAAAAATATAGTTTTTATAAACTAAATGTAAGTATAAAAATATATCGGGATCATTTTGGAAGTATCGGATTAAATGTTCAAAATAATAACTCACGCGATAACGTTTATTTAATATAAAATTTACGCGATTAAGGTGAAGTGCAATGTCATGAATGAACTAATATGATGCAAATGATGTTAATGAAATGTAGACTAAACTTAGTCCATATGAAATGTTCGTGATGATATGATCATGAATTCGCCGCTAAACCATTAAGGTTACGCGAATTTGGAACACGTAAACCTAGTTTACGATAAATGTTGAAATAGTGAAGCATAAATTGTTTCGAGAAATGACCTGAAAGTACGGGTTGTCACATTAAGCCCATCAAAAAGGAATTCAGTCCCTGAATTCAATCGTTGTTAGGTCTAACGGTGTTATCGGTGAAAGGTAAGGATATCTGGGTCGTATCGGTTCGTCCAATGTTTTCCTGAATCACACTTCGCTTTCCAAGGCAAGATTTGAACATAATTTGTTACCAACTTGAAATTCTAATGGTTTGCGGCTTATGGGACATATTTCCAAAATTTGCATCGTATAACGATGTAGCTTATCTAGCTATATGTTGTTACTTGTAACTGATTCTTGATTTGTATGTCTTCTTTGTTTGTTTCATGAATGGGTTATGGACTAATGAATCGGACTTTCTTGATTTTAATCCTTGAATAAGTGATTGATTACCTCAACCTTACAGTGTCTCAATTGGTGTAGTCAATATGCTCCTGAACTAACTATTGTTGTAAAGAAACTTGTCGATGGAGAATGATTTGCCTAACCATTTCTAGAAAGTCGTACTGACTTGAGCATATTATCTAATGTGGGAATTGCTCTCTCGCTCTAACCATTGAGTTGAGGATAGTAGGCGGTAATCATGTCCTAGTAGGTTCCATGGAAATCTGAAATGATGTCAGAGTCTAAGGTGAATCAAATAGCTTATAATAGGTACAACTGGAATTGATACCACGTGTCTCGTGTTAGATTTCAAAATGTTAAATCTGTCGAAAAGGACCTTATTGAAAAGAATAGATTATAGGTAACAGTTGCGATTTCCTCGTGTTTCTAGTCCTATCGAAGGTCACGACACGAGTCTTACTTGCCTAAGGTGCTTAGTCTCTATGACTAAAATGTTTATTGTGTGATTATCGAAGTGTTTCCATGCTCCATGTTGTAAAGTCACAAACCTTAAATATTTAAGTGAGGTGGTGTAGTGGTTGATTTTCAAGATTTGTTCTGATATTGTGTGCTTCCAAAAATAGTTCATCACTAATATTGTTATCATGCTAGCAAGAAAATAGATATCAGCTTATACTATGTCGAAGAATGTTTGTTCTAGTTTCACTTGTAAATGGGGAGTCATTGATTGTCCGACATGTTCAAACCTGTGGCATCTCTTGATATAGAAGTAAGGTTACTTGGAATTTCTAGAGAACACAATGCCTTAGGGGAAATTTATATCGATAACCTTAATTTAACTAAATTTTCCTTTAAGGGACACTCATTGTAGGGAAGTTCACATATTGTTGAGGCCATGTTTAAGAATGTTCTACTGACCTCGGTTAGAAGACTTGGTATATCCCTATAGTGTTGCTTCATGGGTATTCGCCATTATTAAATCTCGTAACTCGGTCTAGCTAGTACTTTTGGAATGATAGAGTTTGGGTTCTAATCCAAAATAGTGGTTCGGAAGGTCTCGTGATGTCTTAAGATTTTTGTTGAGTTTTGAATCATCCTACCACCTAGTTCTAGTCCTTGTTGGTAATTCCAAAATCCTTTCATTGTTTTCCTGCATTGAGGAATCCTCCTCGTAATGGTATAAAAAGTCGTTCCTAAAAAGGTCATTCCTCAACTCCTAACTTATCGGTTGAGTGAGAGATAAATGGCGTAAGCATCTATAGAATATTAACAAAAAGAAATGTTTATGCACGATATATCTGATTATAAAACGTTGCTTTCAAATGAGTATTGTTTTAGGAGGTTTGAAATGATGCTTGTTACTTTCATGACATAATTCTTCCTGAATTATACATAGGTGATCAGGCCATGTATAATCAAGGACAAATGATGTGATGCTTGGTTTTGTTGAAATGGTATTATGTTCCTCTGAAGTTTTAGATGGTATTCAACGTTTTGTTTTGTAAGATAATGGCTCAATGATTTTTGAAAGTAACATGAAAATCGTTTCGCATGAGGATATTAAATCGTTGATAAAATGACTGAAAACCAATTGATAAGTTGGTAATAAAACAACTTGCGTTAAAACTTTATGAAACAACGTTTCTAAGATGGTGATAAAATAGTTCGAAATAAAATCAAGTGAAATAATTTCATGAAATAGTAGCAGGATAATTTGGAATAAAATTTGTTGGATGGTTTGTAGGATACATAAGAGAACCTTATCGAGTAATAACAGTCTACTAATTGGTCGAGAATAGAGTTGGCCTAACCCCTAGTAAGATAGTGATGTATCGTCGTGAAATGATGGAGAATTGGGCAATTGGAGTAAGGAATGAAATAAACAAGGTGGTGATTATCGTAGAGATAATAAATGATAAAGATTACATTAGCTAGAAAGGTGCTTATTATCTGTTCTTGTTGGTGGTCTAATCGTGTTTCAAGTGTAGGAGTAGTAGGCGGTCTAGCAACGATAGCCCTAGAACTCTCACAGTCCTCAAACCTATGAGATGGTGTAGTGTCTATAGTCTTAGTGGTAGATGGTAATGGTGTGTCAAATCATGCACGCTTCCCAAGCTGCAAGTCAGGTGTATGAGTATCGTGTATGAGATGTGATGGTACGGATGGTGCTCGAAATGATAATGATGATGAAAATAATGTTAATGATGATAATGGAATCCTTGTGGTGAGTTAAGAAAATAGATTCATTAGGATTAAGCCTATAAGTTCTACCCAATGGTATGATCTGTCCCAACTGAGTGATAAAAATTGTCCTGATCCTACAGTGAATCAATAGTGATCGCGATGGTGTAGGTGCAACTTCATCCTCCTAAAAGGTCTCAGTGTCATCATCTGATGTTATCGGTGTTGAGTCAACTGATGTTAAAATTATGATAGGGACTGACAAGGCATTCTCCATGTCAAAGTGATGTGAGTATAATGGGATGGGTATGTGAAGGTATCTATGTGACAACCGCTGTGAAATGAAAGTGAATAACTCGAAAAAATGTACGTATAAATCGCATGCAAAGTGAGCACGCACTTATGATGAAATGATGAGATGCTATGATAATGTAGTTATAGTCTAGGGTCAATGATGCAACCTAGTTCTCTATAACCGAAGCTCGGATGCCAATCTGTCACACCCCAATTTACTGTTTTGCGCGGAATGGAATTCTGGGGTTTGACCGTCATAGCACCACAATCATAGTTACATTGAACGACCTAAAGTGTCGTTTAAAAACACATCGTTGGATATTAAATAAAACGCGTTGAGTTACAACATCGGTCCCAAAAGTTTAGAAAGTTTGCGGAAATACAAATATATTACAAATCCAAACGATGTTTTGAAATAAAGTGCCATAATGTACAATGCTATAAGTCGACGCCGCGACTCAAAAGGTGGTTCCTAAACCATGTCATGATGATAATGCCTTAGTACCCGAAAATACATTGCTAAAACGGTCAACAATAATGTTGGTGAGAAATCATAGGTTTATGTAAATGTTTTATACGACTACACAAGTATAGACCAGGCATGACAATAAAGTCACGGAAAAATTTTACTTGGTATGACAATTATGTCACATAAAAATGTTACAATTGCTTAAGCGCATGATACGAAGCTCAGACCGATGTATGCGCCCCAGGAGTGTCTTGCCAAATAACTCTAATAATGTTTATGAATGAAATGCATCCGTATGACTAGTTGGGATTCACCAACCCGGATGGAGGCGTCACCCTCAATAGATCTATCCACTCACACACGCTTCTAGGAAATTAACGGCTCATGCATTTGAAGTGGGGACTTTTAACTGGCAACGTGTAACTCAAGCAATGTAAATGAATTTAACATACTTGGTATCGTAATAAAAATGTTGTGCAATGTATTCTCCCCCGTAGGTTTGAAATAATGTAAAAACTTGTAAAACGGGGCTATGAAAACTCACTTGATAAACTGGTATGATGACAAGAGTGAGTACACCGAGATGTATCGTGATAATTTAACCGGGACCTATTACGAATGATATGATATGTAATGAGTTATGATGTTATGATATGCATGCATTACGTATGTTATTTATACCATTTGCGAGTTTTGAAAATAATACTTATCGTCGAAAAATACTCTTTTGACGTCTTAACCATTCTTAAATCACTTTATAAGTATTTACGTCAAAATGTCATCCTACAATGGTTTTATAATGATTTATAGTGAAATTTTCACTTTTCGTCGTAAAACAATGTCGTCGGAAATTTCATGAAAATGGCAAAAATGGCTTTGGAAAACTAATCGTAAAATGGTGTACGTCGAACGTTAGGAAACGAAATCGACGGTTTTGGAAAGTTTGTATCGAAATCTAAAAGTTTCAGTTCAGGAGTTTTCGTCAAAAAGGTCTCGAACATAAAGATAATAAGGGTTAAAGATGGTGATTTTGTTGAATTGTTGTGTAAAAAGTGTGTTTCGGCCAAGTTTAAACATCCATAAATAATTTATTATAACTCCGCTATACAAACGGTTGATTGTTTTGAAAAATATGCTCGATGATCTTAATTTCATTAGAAAACATTTCGTTCCAAAAAGTTCCACATCATAGTTAAAAACAGACCTCAACATGGACGTTTCAGCTACCGTAACACTTGTCTCGTAAAATAATATAGTTTTTCAGAAAATAATAGTTACGGCAATTTTATGAAAACGTGCATATCTTTGTCGTTTCAAATCCGTTTTCTACGTATAATACGTCCTTAGCTTCGTATCAAAGTATACTATTATATTTTTGATAAGTCGAAATAATTTGTGAAGCTTAAGGCTCGTTTTTGACTCGTACAAAAGATAAATATGTTGCTGAAATTTCAGGAAACTATACATTTCGTCGTCAAACTTGTAAAATCCATAACTTCTTCGTTATAACTCCGTTTTAATCCGTTCAAGCGGCCACGGATTCGTTTTAAAGTATATTTTCTAAATATCAAGGCCAAAATTTCGTGCCTACTGTCGGATTTTCCAGAAAAACAAAATAAGGACAGACCACTTATAATACTTGTCGAAAATAGTTTTTCTCGTACTAAACCTATTCCAATCCCTTCAAATCAACTCCAAAGCTAATCTAATCCTACCATACACCTTCTTAGGGTGTCATGGGTTCCTAAACATCATCAAGACCAAAATATACCAAGGGAATAATTATAGGATGACTTTATATATATATAACTCTAAAAATCATGTAAAAATGGTATAAATCAACATAAGTCTTGCATGCTTCACCAATAAAATGATATGACCACAAAAATGAATATGAAATAAGAATATGACTATGAATGCTTACTAGTGATATGATGAGGTTTAATGGACAAAAGGTTTTCCTAATCACTTGAGGTTTATATTACAAAACCTTGCAACAAGTGATACTAGTGTTTATAAAACTTGACTTAAAATCTTGGAGTGATCCTTCCTTGGTCCCTTGGCTGCCGAATTAGTAGAGAGAAAAGAAAGATGAAGCTTTGGTCTATTGGTTTACAAAATGAAGTGAATGGTGAAAGTAGTGAATAGATAAAATATAATACAAGTATAATACATTAACTTGTCATGATAATTTGAAAAATATCTCTTGGTGATTCACTAGACAAGATCCATAAAATATGGAGGACACTAAGGGGGTGGCGTGGGATTCATGACAAGAAAAGAAAAGTTTGAATTTTTTTTTTATAAATGTATTAATGTGTAGATATAGTTTGTAAGTTGTAAGTTAAAATAGTATTTAGGGTAGCGTTAGCTAGAAATAAATTTTAACCGAACAAAATAAAATATATCGATGTCATAAAAATTATAAAAATACATTTCTTGTAAAATTTGAGTGATATAATAATTATCGTGTAGTTTTTAAGAAAAGTGTCGTAATAATATAAATTTAACGATTTATATACAAAATAAATTTAAAACACTAGGTAAACTAAAAATATAGTTTTTATAAACTAAATGTAAGTATAAAAATATATCGGGATCATTTTTGGAAGTAACGGATTAAATGTTCAAAATAATAACTCACGCGATAACGTTTATTTAATATAAAATTTACGCGATTAAGGTGAAGTGCAATGTCATGAATGAACTAATATGATGCAAATGATGTTAATGAAATGTAGACTAAACTTAGTCCATATGAAATGTTCGTGATGATATGATCATGAATTCGCCGCTAAACCATTAAGGTTACTCGAATTTGGAACACGTAAACCTAGTTTACGATAAATGTTGAAATAGTGAAGCATAAATTGTTTCGAGAAATGACACGAAAGTACGGGTTGTCACATTCGCCCATCCAAAAAGGAATTCAGTCCCTTAATTCAATCGTTGTTAGGTCTAACGGTGTTATCGGTGAAAGGTAAGGATATCTGGGTCGTATCGGTTCGTCCAATGTTTTCCTGAATCACACTTCGCTTTCCAAGGCAAGATTTGAACATAATTTGTTACCAACTTGAAATTCTAATGGTTTGCGGCTTATGGGACATATTTCCAAAATTTGCATCGTATAACGATGTAGCTTATCTAGCTATATGTTGTTACTTATGTGATTCTTGATTTGTATGACTTCTTTGTTTGTTTCATGAATGGGTTATGGACTAATGAATCGGACTTTCCTGATTTTAATCCTTGAATAAGTGATTGATTACCTCAACCTTACAGTGTCTCAATTGGTGTAGTCAATATGCTCCTGAACTAACTATTGTTGTAAAGAAACTTGTCGATGGAGAATGATTTGCCTAACCATTTCTAGAAAGTCGCATCTTGACTTGAGCATATTATCTAATGTGGGAATTGCTCTCTCGCTCTAACCATTGAGTTGAGGATAGTAGGCGGTAATCATGTCCTAGTAGGTTCCATGGAAATCCTGAAATGACTGGCCAGTCTAAGGTGAATCAAATAGCTTATAATAGGTACAACTGGAATTGATACCACGTGTCTCGTGTTAGATTTCAAAATGTTAAATCTGTCGAAAAGGACCTTATTGAAAAGAATAGATTATAGGTAACAGTTGCGATTTCCTCGTGTTTCTAGTCCTATCGAAGGTCACGACCTGAGTCTTACTTGCCTAAGGTGCTTAGTCTCTATGACTAAAATGTTTATTGTGTGATTATCGAAGTGTTTCCATGCTCCATGTTGTAAAGTCACAAACCTTAAATATTTAAGTGAGGTGGTGTAGTGGTTGATTTTCAAGATTTGTTCTGATATTGTGTGCTTCCAAAAATAGTTCATCACTAATATTGTTATCATGCTAGCAAGAAAATAGATATCGCTTATACTATGTCGAAGAATGTCTGTTCTAGTTTCACTTGTAAATGGGGAGTCATTGATTGTCCCACATGTTCAAACCTGTGGCATCTCTTGATAAAGAAGTAAGGTTACTTGGAATTTCTAGAGAACACAATGCCTTAGGGGAAATTTATATCGATAACCTTAATTTAACTAAATTTTCCTTTAAGGGACACTCATTGTAGGGAAGTTCACATATTGTTGAGGCCATGTTTAACAGAATGTTCTACATCCTCAGTTAGAAGACTTGGTATATCCCTATAGTGTTGCTTCATGGGTATTCGCCAGTATTAAATCTCGTAACTCGATCTAGCTAGTACTTTTGGAATGATAGAGTTTGGGTTCTAATCCAAAATAGTGGTTCGGAAGGTCTCGTGATGTCTTAAGATTTTTGTTGAGTTTTGAATCATCCTACCACCTAGTTCTAGTCCTTGTTGGTAATTCCAAAATCCTTTCATTGTTTTCTGCATTGAGGAATCCTCCTCGTAATGGTATAAAAAGTCGTTCCTAAAAAGGTCATTCCTCAACTCCTAACTTATCGGTTGAGTGAGAGATAAATGGCGTAAGCATCTATAGAATATTAACAAAAAGAAATGTTTATGCACGATATATCTGATTATAAAACTTTGCTTTCAAATGAGTATTGTTTTAGGAGGTTTGAAATGATGCTTGTTACTTTCATGACATAATTCTTCCTGAATTATACATAGGTGATCGGGCCATGTATAATCGAGGACAAATGATGTGATGCTTGGTTTTGTTGAAATGGTATTATGTTCCTCAGAAGTTTTAGATGGTATTCAACGTTTTGTTTTGTAAGATAATGGCTCAATGATTTTTGAAAGTAACATGAAAATCGTTTCGCATGATGATATTAAATCGTTGATAAAATGACCGAAAACCAATTGATAAGTTGGTAATAAAACAACTTGCGTTAAAACTTTATGAAACAACGTTTCTAAGATGGTGATAAAATAGTTCGAAATAAAATCAAGTGAAATAATTTCATGAAATAGTAGCAGGATAATTTGGAATAAAATTTGTTGGATGGTTTGTAGGATACATAAGAGAACCTTATCGAGTAATAACAGTCTACTAATTGGTCGAGAATAGAGTTGGCCTAACCCCTAGTAAGATAGTGATGTATCGTCGTGAAATGATGGAGAATTGGGCAATTGGAGTAAGGAATGAAATAAACAAGGTGGTGATTATCGTAGAGATAATAAATGATAAAGATTACATTAGCTAGAAAGGTGCTTATTATCTGTTCCTGTTGGTGGTCTAATCGTGTTTCAAGTGTAGAAGTAGTAGGCGGTCTAGCAACGATAGCCCTAGAACTCTCACAGTCCTCAAACCTATGAGATGGTGTAGTGTCTATAGTCTTAGTGGTAGATGGTAATGGTGTGTCAAATCATGCACGCTTCCCAGGCTGCAAGTCAGGTGTATGAGTATCGTGTATGAGATGTGATGGTACGGATGGTGCTCGAAATGATAATGATGATGAAAATAATGTTAATGATGATAATGGAATCCTTGTGGTGAGTTAAGAAAATAGATTCATTAGGATTCAGCCTATAAGTTCTACCCAATGGTATGATCTGTCCCAACTGAGTGATAAAAATTGTCCCGATCCTACTGATGAATCAATAGTGATCGCGATGGTGTAGGTGCAACTTCATCCTCCTAAAAGGTCTCGGTGTCATCATCGATGTTATCGGTGATGAGTCAACTGATGTTAAAATTATGATAGGGAATGACAAGGCATTCTCCATGTCAAAGTGATGTGAGTATAATGGGATGGGTATGTGAAGGTATCTATGTGACAACCGCTGTGAAATGAAAGTGAATAACTCGAAAAAATGTACGTATAAATCGCATGCAAAGTGAGCACGCACTTATGATGAAATGATGAGATGCTATGATAATGTAGTTATAGTCTAGGGTCAATGATGCAACCTAGTTCTCTATAACCGAAGCTCGATGCCAATCATGTCACACCCCCAATTTACTTTTTGCGCTGAATGGAATTCTGGGGTTTGACTGTCATAGCATCACAATCACAGTTATATTGAACGACCTAAAGTGTCGTTTTAAAAACACATCGTTGGATATTAAATAAAAGCGTTCAGAGTTACAACATAGGTCCCAAAAGTTTAGAAAGTTTGCGGAAATACAAATATATTACAAATCCAAACGATGTTTTGAAATAAAGTGCCATAATGTACAATGCTATAAGTCGACGCCGCGACTCAAAAGGTGGTTCCTAAACCATGTCATGATGATAATGCCTTAGTACCTGAAAATACATTGCTAAAACGGTCAACAATAATGTTGGTGAGAAATCATAGGTTTATGTAAATGTTTTATACGACTACGCAAGTATAGATCGGGCATGACAATCATGTCACGTAAAAATGTTACTGGTATGACAATTATGTCACATAAAAATGTTACAATTGCTTAAGCGCATGATACCGAAGCTCCAACTGATGTACGCCCCAACAGAGTGTCTTTCCAAACAACTCTAATAATGTTTATGAATGAAATGCATCCGTATGACTAGTTGGGATTCACCAACCCGGATGGAGGCGTCACCCTCAATAGATCTATCCACTCACACACGCTTCTAGAAAATTAACGGCTCATGCATTTGAAGTGGGGACTTTTAACTGGCAACGTGTAACTCAAGCAATGTAAATGAATTTAACATACTTGGTATCGTAATAAAAATGTTGTGCAATGTATTCTCCCCAGTAGGTTTGAAATAATGTAAAAACTTGTAAAACGGGGCTATGAAAACTCACTTGATAAACGGGTATGATGACAAGAGTGAGTACACAGAGATGTATCGTGATACTTTAACCGGGACCTATTACGAATGATATGATATGTAATGAGTTATGATGTACTGTTATGATATGCATGCATTACGTATGTTATTTATACCATTTGCGAGTTTTGAAAATAATACTTATCGTCGAAAAATACTCTTTTGACGTCTTAACCATTCTTAAATCACTTTATAAGTATTTACGTCAAAATTTCATGAAAATGGCAAAAATGGCTTTGGAAAACTAATCGTAAAATGGTGTACGTCGAACGTTAGGAAACGAAATCGACGGTTTTGGAAAGTTTGTATCGAAATCTAAAAGTTTCAGTTCAGGAGTTTTCGTCAAAAAGGTCTCGAACATAAAGATAATAAGGGTTAAAGATGGTGATTTTGTTGAATTGTTGTGTAAAAAGTGAGTTTCGGCCAAGTTTAAACATCCATAAATAATTTATTATAACTCCGCTATACAAACGGTTGATTGTTTTGAAAAATATGCTCGATGATCTTAATTTCATTAGAAAACATTTCGTTCCAAAAAGTTCCACATCATAGTTAAAAACAGCCCTCAACATGGACGTTTCAGCTACCGTAACACTTGTCTCGTAAAATAATATAGTTTTTAAGAAAATAATAGTTACGGCAATTTTATGAAAACGTGCATATCTTTGTCGTTTCAAATCCGTTTTCTACGTATAATACGTCCTTAGCTTCGTATCAAAGTATACTATTATATTTTTGATAAGTCGAAATAATTTGTGAAGCTTAAGGCTCGTTTTTGACTCATTACAAAAGATAAATATGTTGCTGAAATTTCAGGAAACTATACATTTCGTCGTCAAACTTGTAAAATCCATAACTTCTTCGTTATAACTCCGTTTTAATCCGTTCAAGCGCCCACGGATTCGTTTTAAAGTATATTTTCTAAATATCAAGGCCAAAATTTCGTGCCTACTGTCGGATTTTCCAGAAAAACAAAATAAGGACAGACCACTTATAATACTTGTCGAAAATAGTTTTCCTCGTACTAAACCTATTCCAATCCCTTCAAATCAACTCCAAAGCTAATCTAATCCTACCATACACCTTCTTAGGGTGTCATGGGTTCCTAAACATCATCAAGACCAAAATATACCAAGGGAATAATTATAGGATGACTTTATATATATATAACTCTAAAAATCATGTAAAATGGTATAAATCAACATAAGTCTTGCATGCTTCACCAATAAAATGATATGACCACAAAAATGAATATGAAATAAGAATATGACTATGAATGCTTACTAGTGATATGATGAGGTTTAATGGACAAAAGGTTTTCCTAATCACTTGAGGTTTATATTACAAAACCTTGCAACAAGTGATACTAGTGTTTATAAAACTTGACTTAAAATCTTGGAGTGATCCTTCCTTGGTCCCTTGGCTTGAATTAGTAGAGAGAAAAGAAAGATGAAGCTTTGGTCTATTGGTTTACAAAATGAAGTGAATGGTGAAAGTAGTGAATAGATAAAATATAATACAAGTATAATACATTAACTTGTCATGATAATTTGAAAAATATCTCTTGGTGATTCACTAGACAAGATCCATAAAATATGGAGGACACTAAGGGGGTGGCGTGGGATTCATGACAAGAAAAGAAAAGTTTGAATTTTTTTTTTATAAATGTATTAATGTGTAGATATAGTTTGTAAGTTGTAAGTTAAAATAGTATTTAGGGTAGCGTTAGCTAGAAATAAATTTTAACCGAACAAAATAAAATATATCGATGTCATAAAAATTATAAAAATACATTTCTTGTAAAATTTGAGTGATATAATAATTATCGTGTAGTTTTTAAGAAAAGTGTCGTAATAATATAAATTTAACGATTTATATACAAAATAAATTTAAAACACTAGGTAAACTAAAAATATAGTTTTATAAACTAAATGTAAGTATAAAAATATATCGGGATCATTTTTGGAAGTAACGGATTAAATGTTCAAAATAATAACTCACGCGATAACGTTTATTTAATATAAAATTTACGCGATTAAGGTGAAGTGCAATGTCATGAATGAACTAATATGATGCAAATGATGTTAATGAAATGTAGACTAAACTTAGTCCATATGAAATGTTCGTGATGATATGATCATGAATTCGCCGCTAAACCATTAAGGTTACGCGAATTTGCAACACGTAAACCTAGTTTACGATAAATGTTGAAATAGTGAAGCATAAATTGTTTCGAGAAATGACCTGAAAGTACGGGTTGTCACAAAAAACACATAAACACCACTTTACAATCCAAAAACAACCCAACCACTATGATTCAAACCTTCTAAATCAAAACCTAAACACTTGTGATGATTCTAAACACAAAAGTACTACCAAAATCGAAACTTTAACACTAGAAATCAACCAAATGATGCAAAAACCACTAAACTTTTTCAAACTCAAAAACCACCTAAAAACCACTAGAAATCCAAAGATGTGTAAGATATGATCTAGCCATGGCTCTTGATACCAATTGTAGGATATTGGATTTCACATACACATCATAACATTAACACTTTAGGCGAATAGATGATTTAAGAGAGAGAAAGTGGGATATTCTAGAAAGAGAAACTCATGTAATGTTAGATTACCAAAGAACATCCAACCCTCTACCTTGCAAGGTAGAGGGTATTTATAGGTTACAAACTAAACGACCTCTGACGGTGGATCAGGGATACAAAGGGTAAAGACCCGTCCTTCCTCCACGGTGTAGCACTAAACTAAATAATTAACTAAATGACTAGTAAATAACGTAATGTCTATGAGCTAACTTATGCTAGATAATATTTGGGGTGACCGATACTTCACTAAGGAATTTTCTAATTCCTAACAAAAAGTTCATGGAGCATCAAGATAAACAAGAAGGCGTTCCGAGCATCAGAAAAAGGTCAAGAAGCTTACGCAGTGCAGGATTAACAAGTAAGTCTATTATAAACACTCTTCTTATGTGTTAGTTAGGTTATATCTCTGATTAGGAGATCTAACTAAGTAGGGTTTTGGCTGCATGGCTCTTTTATGTTTATTTTCAGTTGTGCATGTTTATGAACCATGCGGATGACCACCAAATCCCTTCATGTTCGGTTTCCCACATTCTGTAGGGACCTCAAGATATTATCGAAGATCAAGAGTTGGGGTAACACTCACATACAACTATAAAAAGCGTGTTATTGTGTGTGTGAAGATTGATTAACTTCAAGTTGAATTGGACTTGGTTCATTTCATGGAAATGAACCGATATTTATATAAACGCATTTAGGGTTTCATGCCACCCATGAATGCGATCCAATGGCTGAAGATGGTCCACGTGGTAGGCATTCAAAGGAGGAGACAAGAATGACATATGGCGTGACATTCTTGGCTCTCATAGATTCATGGAAAGCTCCATGCACGATATCATGTATTAGCGTGATATTCACAGCACCGTTTCTTCTCCAATGAGGTAGTTACATGTGTTGCCTAGCATAACGGCCATGTTCGGCCTTTAGGATAAGATTCCAGGTTTGTGCTTGAATATGTTTATCCAGGCCTGGTCAGCTAATGTTAGGCTTGGGAACTTGCTTCCCAGGCAGTGCGTGATGGATTATAGTCCGTGTGGGTCTGTCATGGGTTTGTTTCGAGTGTATCGGCTTTTTAGCCACTTGCGCTGAAACTCGCATATGCTATCAAGTACATTGTTAAATGAAGTAGAATCTTAATTTTGTGTCTATTCTTTTTATCTTTTTATAAATTTCAGTGACCAAAATAAAATTAACGTTAATAATATTAATTTCTAAATATTTAACCCTCTTATGATGATACATTTGGGTCCTGTTTGATAGCCTCTTAATTGGGCAATTAAGAGGATATTACATGAATCGGTCAGAGCCATTGTTGTTTGATAAAAGAATATTTCACGCTGAACGATTATGACAGCTTCTGAATCATGCATGGCTATAACAATGAAAAATGATACAGCGCCCTCCACTTCTCATTCTATCCTTTTCTATTTTTAATAAATGACTTTTTGTTTTTTCATTTTAACTTTACTCAAAAACGAGGACCAGTACTTTGCATTACTTCATATATTGTATATTAAAAGGAGAACTATTACTTTGCATTATTTCATATATATTAAAATGTTTAATTTTAGGAGCTTAATACAAAATTGCTATTTTAAAATTGATAGAACGTCATTTTTGTACCACGCGATACGGTTGCGAATACTTTATACTTTAATTTTTTGGGCTAATAGTTTATTTAATTTGTACATTTTTGGACAATAGTTTTAGCGATTAGTTTGGTTTGGAGTTTTGCTTAGTTTGTTTTATTTTATTTGTTTGTTTTTTTTGTCTAGTAGCGCGCTTGATTCGTACAATAAAATCTTTTAATTGTAATTTTCATTGAGGGGGTGTATTTAATTAATGACATTTAATAAAAAGATATGTGCAAAAAAAATGTTGAATCTGACATTTATAAGATAGCAAGATTATTTCGTGATACATTTTCTTTCACATAATAAGTTAATTTTAATTATTTAATCAACGTGAGACAATTATTAATGAGTTAAAAAAATTATTTTAATATAAGTGTGTATAAAGGATAAAATGGTAATTTGAATCATTCAGAACGCTGATTTAGAATAATCTTCAAACGTTCATTATGATTCAGAACCAAGTTCATCCAGGATCTTTAAATCATTCAGTAACTTTGATTCACTCAGCGCTTAATCATACCATTTTATCAAACAGCCCCTTGGTCTGGAAGAAATTAACTTTTGTTGGAATGTTGAAAGAATAATATTATAAAAATCCCCCTATTAATCTTCATCTTGTCATCTCTTGCTCCTCTGGTGGTATTAATCGAAATACTGCCACTGCTTGTCTCTCCCTTCTCTTATTCTCATGCCATCCTGTTCGTAAAATTATGTAATGAGTAAATAAGTAAATATCACAACTATTGACAAAATTACACACCAGATATTGCATACAAATGATGTTATGTAAATAACAATATGAGGTTCGGAAATAGATTTTTATTTTAGTTTTACAAGTAATACTCCTCCTATAATTTTTTTTGTTATAAAATTGCTAAATAAAAAATACGGAACAAAAAATATAGTTGACAAGTTAGAAATAGTAAAACACAAAAAATACGGAGCAGATAACCATAAACAACTATTTTGTCATGTTAATAAAATGGGTAAAACAGCCGAAAAACCTACGGAACATAAAATATAAAGTTTGACAAATCAAAATCAGTAAAATAAAAAATACGGAACAAAAATTATTAAAAATTGTCTTGTCTTATTAATAAAACGGGTATAAAAATGAGAGGGGTAAGGGGATACTAATAGTACAACCAAAAAGAAAACGTGTGCAACAAACCAATTGTCACCCATATCGTACTCATTTATAGAGTAAGGATCAAATAACAAATAAAGGTAAAATGAGTAGAATGAGAAATAATCATAGCCGCTCATTTCAGATGCACTTACAAAAAAATATGCGTCTCTCATAAATTTTTTTTCTACATTTGAAATGTGTGACTGAAAACATTTCTCATTCTTCTTATTTTTATTTTTCTTTTTAGTTTATCCATTCCCCTCATTTATATTCATTTACAAAGATTACATAAAATGTCGTAGGGCGTTTGGCTAAGCATATATGATGAGCTTATGAGCTTATTAGCTTATATAACTCAAATAAACCTAAATCAAGTGTTTAACTAAGTTTATATGAGTAAACTTATGAGTTTATAAAGAGGGTTTTGATAAGCCATAAATTTGCAGTTTTTTGTAATAGAGGTTGTGCTTATGTAACATGTTTCATTACAAACTAGCATGGTATTCGCCCGTTGCAGGCGGATACACTGTAATTAAAATTTTCAACAAACAATATTTTTTAATAAAATGTTTTTCGTGACAATAACTTTATAGAAGACGAGAATTTTAGGTTCTATTAACTTCAAATAATGACAAACTATATTATGTTAAAAGTAAATAGTAAAAAGCATAGACATGTCATTTAATTATTTTTTGATAAATTGTATCAATTTTTATTTCATGAACGTTTTAGTGTGTTTGAGGAAAATATTTTAAAATTTATTCTAATAGCTTGTTTGATTTGTACTGCATGGTTTATTGATCGTATTTTTGCATTGAAGTGTTTTAATTATTACATTAATTGAAGGTGATATATATATATATATATATATATATATATATATATATATATATATATAGGGAAGGGATCGGTCGGATTACATTTTAAGTATGGATGGTGCGGATAATATCACAGTAACATTCAAAAACAAATTAATTCAAAAAAATCTGAAAAAATTAAAAAAAGAAAGAGGACAACAATTTATTAAGAATCGTTGAAAAACATTCGAAAAAAATCATTTTCATTGTTAAAAGGTACAATGATATTATGAATTTTGTTAATATCACCGTAATTATCACGTTTTCTTAATATCACTACTAACTAAGGCTAGCAGTAGTTTCTAAACTAGCAGTGATATTAAGTTTTTTCTAATATCAAAGTAACTTTTTAAGTAAAATTGTTAATATCCCGTTACTTTTACATGTTTTCTTAATATCAAAGTTAATTTTTTAATATCACCGTAAGTTTTCTTAATATCGTAATAAAAAGGCAGTGATATTAAGTAAAATTGTTAATATCACAGTATGACTCATAATATCGTTAATATCACGATAGAACTCATAATCAAAAACAAAATTGCTTTCGAGAAAAATCGAAAAAATTAAAAATGAAAGAAGATAACAATAGTAACGATCCTCAAAAGGAAAAAAAATTAAAAATCATTTACATGGTCAATTGCTACCATGAAATTAGCGAATCTTGACTTTTTACAAAAGTCAAGATCGATCTGAATAGGCGGTCAGGATCCATCCGCATCCATGCAATTAAAAAATCCGCACTGATCCTCACTCTATATATATATATATATATATATATATATATATAGTGTATCTTTATTATGAGAACCCTGTTAAGTGCGAGAACTGCGAGAACCCCTTTTTTACTCCTAATAATACATAATGTACATCAAGTTAATGCATAATGGCATTTTTGAAAATACATGTAACTTAATTTGTTAGGAAAAAATTAATTAGGGGCAATATGGGAATTCAATACTTCCTTAAAAAAAGGATTAAATCACAAAAACAGTTTCTCCAGGTTTTATTTTTTTCTTCAGATCTACTATCTTCCACTTTTCATCTCTCTTCCTCAAGAACCCTAGCCGCCATATTTCACCATTACTGTTGTTTGGTGAAGCCACATTCAAACACAACCACGTTCTAATATTAAGGGAAAGGATCTGAATTCATCACAAAACCACGTTCACATGTGTGGTGAAGCCACGCTCAAACACAAACGGCGGTGGTCACCAGCGGTGCTCGTACACCTGTGTCACCGGTATGTTTTTTTTGTTTAATGGTATTTTTTTACAGTTGTCGTGGAAACATAAATTAAGGTATAATCTTATTACGTTGATAGGTATCCTAATAATCTAAATGGTAGAAACGAGGATGACAAGGTAACACCTTATTTTCATTATTTTATTCATTAAAATATATTTCAAAGATCTGATCAAAATCAAAGGTTAACTTGGGATGTGAGTACTATATTTTAATTAAAGATCTGTAAGATTTGTACGGTTCGAATCAAAATCAAAGGTTAATTTAATGGGTCGGTGATAATATATCTAAATTTCTTAGTTTTATATGTAAGATTTGTCAAGTAGTTTCCGAATGGTTTTATCAAATGCTCGTTTTATAAGTTCAATTTACAGTTGGGGTTATTATCAATATTGAAGCGGTTGAGATCATGAAGTCGTTAGGTGCACATATATGTTTACGTATAAAACATATATGTTTTGTGTATGAATTATAAAACATATATGTTTTGTGATTGGATTATATATGTTTTGCATACATAAAAAAAAATTCTCATGTTTACTTGTGTTTGTTAGTTTAAACTTGTCCATGTGTGTTATGTTATCTTAAGTTTTATTTTAAAAGTATTTAATCTTGTTTATTATTTTTTCTAGGCGTGACGTTCGTTGAAGGCGTGCACACATACTGGAAGTACATATATGTTCTTGGAAGGCGTGCATGTATGTTTTTGGAAGACATGCACATATGTTCAAAATAATATGATGAGAAACTTCAAACACATATGTTTTGTGCACATATGTCCGTTTACATTAATTATTGTTAGTGCACAAGTGTCAAGATAAATTATATTCATGTATTTCTTCTTATTATAAATTGTATTTTAATTGTATTTCAATCTATATCGAATTTTGTGTTTAACATTATGTTCTTGATTGTTATAAGTTTACATGATCTAAAAATACATTTGCACCTTTTTATTTGAAAAACATGTATGTCGAAAAAACTATTCCAAAAACCAAAATATTTAAATTAATTCATAAAAACACATATGCACTAAATCGGGTTAAAACATGCATGTTCAAAAAAAAATTGAATGTTTTTAAAAAACATGATTTATTTTAAAAAATAAAAAATAATATAAATTTGACTTTTACTATTATACCCTTTTGGATTAAATAAAAAAGGTTAATAATTCAAAAATGCTATGTTACATTGATGGGTTGCACAATATGCATTACTAGGAGTACCTAAGGGGTTCCATGAGTTCTCGACTTAACAGAGTTCTCAAAATAAAGTCCCTATATATATATATATATATATATATATATATATATATATATATATATATATATATATATATTGGTGCAAGTTATTGTATAACATGCATATATAGTTGTATTTGCTTAAAGTTAAGTTTTGAATTGTCTTAGTTATTTAATAGAAGGAATAGTCTTTCTCCATTATATGTAGTTTAGATTAGATTATCATTTTAGCCCCAATTATCGAAATTTTATATTTTCTTAACCTATGTCCCGTTTAGTCATTTACCAACATAACCTAAACCAAATACATTAGTTTATCAGCTTATTAAGCATAAGCTAATCCAAACACTCACAATGACTTATGAGCTTATGATATCTATACTACTTATAAAGCATTTAGCACCCTCTCTTCTAAATTTTTTAAGATGTCATTAATGTGTTTTTTAAGCATTATAATTTTTAATGCATAATGTACACAATACATAGTTTTTACTAATTTATCTTCCATAACATTTTAATGCTTCATTTATTATTTCTTTTTGAATTAGTTTAGTTTTAATGCAAAAATGCACATATAAATGAATATGATTTTAAAATGCATGCAAAACTACAAAGTTCCAAAAACTATTATTATATCGTAAGAGTGTTTCGAGAACCAATCTAAATAAATTTTGAATTATTTTAAATAAAATTAACCACAAAGGTAAAAAACGGTTTTTTGTAAAAGTCGGGATAATTTTTTTAAGACAAATGATGCAAATGTGCAAACTGCTAAGTGCTAATTGAATGATTAATATATTAGTATATTAATTATTATACTTTTCAAGGATAACTCTAAATGATTGCTTAAACATGTAAATTTTCTTTACATTATAAGCATTCTTTTATTTATATCTTCTATCTATGTGGGACAAGTGTTATAAAAAATATTAATGATTCAAACATTTTCATAAATTTATACTTTACAAGATGTATACATTATAAACACTCTTTTATTTATATCTTTTATCTATATGGGACAAGTGTAATAAACAATATTAATGATACAAACATGTTCAAAAATATATTTTATTTACTTATTACGAGGTGTTGATTATTACATATATATTTCATAATAAAAATGTTTATACTTACTTGTGACTACGGACCACTATCAACTAATTTGACCATAGCCCCATAACATTATTGACTATCGCAATGCAAAATCACGCCACTTTCAATTGTTTTTATATGAATTAGTTTGGTATTATCCATCACTTTTTTTAAAGTTACTTAAACTCATTATGTTTTCGCTATTGGTAAAGTTATTGTAAGAGAAAACATTAACTTGAAAACATTTTTTGCTGAAAATTTTATTACTTGATACCCGCCGTCGCAAAGCGCGGGTACTCTACTATAATATTCTAAAGAGTTGAAATATGCGACATGAAATTTTTGGCATCCGCAAATTTATCGTCACATAAAACGTTTCAGATTATAAAGCATGGTTCATTGAATACTTTTATTTTAGGGTATCCATCGCCGCATCGCGCGAGTACCCTGCTAGTATAATTTAAAAGATGCTTATATAATAAATAAGCATAATCCCAGTTTATAAGTTTAGCCAAATATTTAAAAATAATAATAATAATAATAATAATAATAATAAGAGGTACTACCTTCGATACACATAACACAAGTTAATTTTAACAAAGTAATTAAAAATTTAAGTTACTATTGTAACCGATAACTATTAATAAATAGCAATGTTGCAAAAATCGGTCAACTCGGCCGATTAATCGTCGATTAATCGTTAATCGGCTGAGTACCTTGTCGATTTTTGAAAATCGGTTGAAAAATCGGCCTAGGAAAAAAATCGAAACTAAGCAGTCAAAAAATCTGCCGAATCGGCCGATTAATCGGTCGAATTGGTCAAAATCGGCCGAATCGGGCAAATCGGTCATTTTAAAAATAATAATAATTTAGGCATTATACTTAATTTGGGGATCGTATATTTCACTTATAACGTACAATGGGCATCATAATCAGAATTTGAGCCCTTTATTGAGGTTTGGAAACATAGCGAGCTTGAAATCGGTTAAGATTTTTAGTTTGGTTTCCAGAAATACCAAAAAATTGCAGGAAATGCCAATCCGATTAATCACCGATTAATCCCGACTTGACCGATTACTTGCTGCAGGGTGGTCGACCGCCCGACTACCGATTCACGATTTTTGCAACATTGATAAATAGGTAATTAAATAATTTAAAAATTATTATTGTAACCGATAACTATTAATAGATAATTAGAGATATATGATTATGAATATGTTTAGGTTCCAAAACTTGTAAATACACATTAAAATGCCGGTTATGATTTTTTTGTATAAGAATGATCATTTGGAGTGGTTGATGGTAGAGTTTGTTAAAAGAGAGGTGCTACTCACACGATATTTTTTTGATGCATGCACCACTATGCATTGCAGTATTGTACAGTGTAAAATATAATGCACAGAATGTGGTGCATACATTAAAAAAATGTGGTGTGAGTATTAATTCCGTTAAAATGGTAAGGAAAAAAAAAGTATGGGCTCGAGATCTCAAATTCACTCCCTACATAACCATGCTAAAAAAAACAGTTTTGTATTACTAAAAAATGATGCTCTTAATACCTTCTCAACAGCTAAGGTTGTGCATTGTTTATTTTCTCTTCTCTAATGCTGCCGTATTTCGGTCTGCCTGATGAGTAGTATTATATAAAGTGATTTATAGAATTTCGAACTTCACTAAAAACAGATACATTGCATTCTTATTCAATCACAAAAAAATAAAGAATATCGTTTGCAAAGAGGCATAATCTAGAAAATTGTTTGAATCTGTTCTCGTCATAATTTGCATAGTGGATTACTGTTCTCGTCATAATTGTTTGAATCTGCCACGCCATTCACAAAGGAAAAAAAAGCCCAATGGCGCCGCCGGAGTGCACCGGCAACGGCGCCATTGGCTTGCCGTTCGGTCCCTCGTTGGTTCAGCTGCGACCGGCCTCCTTTTTTTTTTTTTTCCTGTGAATGTGTGGGGTATTTTTGTGGTTTGTTATGGGACTCACATGTACCAATAACAGTTATTGGGTGTTTGTTGTTAGAGAGCTGTTTAGTTTTTAAGGTGTTAGCAGAGAGTTATTGGTGTGCTCTTGCACCTTGCACTCTAAAGATAACTTTTTATGTGTTGGATTGAGTTCAACTTTCAGTGTACGGTTATGACGGCTTTAAAGATATACCTCTGGCCCTTTGGGGCCTTATAAATCCGTTGTCATGAAATTTCTATCTTGTAAATATGGCCATGGGGTCTAACGCTGTTGTTTTAGCGGCTTTATGTAAAGACAGTGTTGAAAATAGCAACATTTTTTATGTTTGTAATCACTAGTAGATTATTATCGTTACATGTAAGATAGATATAATGAATTTGGCCACATTAATTTGCAGAAGGGACAAGAGTATACCAATTGAGACGTTGAACCCTTGATGGTCAAGCTCCCGATATTGTTGACATAAGGCACACCATCCACAAAACGCATTGATCAAGCAATCCTCAAGAAGACTTCCCTTTAGTTTGTATTTTCTTCTCATTTTGACCCGATATAGGCAAGTGTATGGAAATGTTAGCCATAACAAGAATATGAATACAAAACTTGCTGCTCCTAAGCATGCACACAGCGTCGCTGGTTCATACCATGCTGCATCAAATTTTCCGAGAGAAAACAAGTAAACATAAACATAATTTCAATCGTATGTTGTCTGATATATATATAACTATATAAGTATCACATTACTGTGATGAAGAGGGATACAAGAAGGGTCTAAATGAACAAAGCTTAAAAAAAAAAAAAAAAAAAAAAAAAAAGGGGGTTAACCAATTAAAAGAGGAATAGACGTAGAGGGCCGTTTACTATATAAAAGCCACGGTGAATCAACTACGTGATCACGTCATGTCTAACACAAGGCCTGAGTGACAGAAATAAGCTTCAAAGATTACATGGTATTCTAAAAGAACAAGTTTAATGGTTTTCATAGATAGTTAATAATTCTAAAAGAATTATTAGTACTAGTTATTTAGGAACTTATTTTTTATTAGTCTTTTACTAGCTTATCTCTTCATATATAAATATTGTTTAACATCTTCATCAAGAACAGGACGTGTATAGAATTTATAATACAAAATTTTGGGCTTCACATTGTGTAGATTTTGTGTTATATCAAAGGTTGAATTGATTTGGGGATACTTTCCAAATGTCCAATTGGATGTATACCGATCAAAGAATGTTTGTTGATGAAATTACAGCAACAAACAATATTGAATATGAAAAAAGTTTAAGCAACGTACGTGTATGTCCTTCCGTCAAGATCTCAGCGATCTCTCCAAATGTAACGCATGGACAAAGCGTCGTCGTAAAACCTGAAATTCAAGGTTACGGTTGATATGACAATTTCTTACAATCTACGTTTAAGATGTAAAATGTGGAAAAAATGATCATAATAACTCTAAATTACGTACAGTTTTTCATGTTTGACGTACATTGGAATAGACCAGTGGACCAATCTCGTTCATGATCTGGATACAAATGATTCGGTGTTTGTGCCGGTGCAGGTGACATTCCTGGAGGAAGGTGGTGGAATTGGGGAGGTAATCCCATTTGCATTTGTGGAGTTTGATTTGGAAACATTGGAGGGTTATAAGATTGATAATGTCGAGGTGGTGCCAATACCATTGGTGATTGTTGCGGTTGTGGTGTTTGTTGAGGCCTCACCACCGATGACGGTGGTGGAGGTGGGGGTGGGGGTGTGGGTGGGGGAGGTGGCGGATGTTCATGTTGTGAAGATTCAGGAGGATTGTTGAGCTGCATGTGGGGCTCAATTTGCAACCCCACCGACTTTCCAACAAGAAATGGTGAAAGAGATGGAGATGAAGAGCGAATTTGTGTTGCAATCAACAAGGAATGATGTGTTTCTCTAAGAATTGCTGAAGGTTGGGGGAGGTTGAAGATGGTAAATGGAAATTAAAATACTCCTAGAGATGTAATGGAAAGGATTAAACTTAACTTTGATGGTCAAGATTATGAAGTTTGATAATTAGGGAATATTGTAATAAATTTTCCTTATCGAAATATTTCACACTATTTTAGTATGTAATCATTAGTATTGAAGACACTTGCTATTTATCTAACTATAAATAGATGTCACAAAAAGATATTTATCAGATCAACCTAAACCCTATGGGAGGTGATTTGCACATACCATTAATTGATTGGGACACTCAAACGTATTGTGTACTGACGTATATACCCTTAGATAACTTTACCCATATTCACCCTTGCAAGTGAATGTCAAGATATAATACTTTTGAGTGTTCCAATCAATTCATAAAGTGTGCAAATCAACTCCCTAAACCTATACCTAAAATTTATGTGTTATGATTCACACCCATTACCTAACTGGTTTCAAGACCATACATTTCCAAACTACAATGTGTTCCTTGAACGAACTATAACTCAAGCCTCAAGGGTACTAGTAAAGTAGTAATTTAGAACCAAATACGAAACCCATTCTGAACCATGCCCAGTTTTTCAGGATCACAAATCACCAGGATCAGGTCCAATGGGTCCAATATAACCGTGATAGGATAAGATACCTGGTTCCTGAAGACCAGCCCTTTTATACATCTCCAAATTGCTACCTACCCATTTGATAATTTATGCAATGCATGTACGCTACAACACTCTACTTCAGTAAGATCAATTATGCGCCCCCACTAAATATAAATTACAAAGATAATATTTATAAAGACTAAAAAATTTGGGGGTAAACTATCTTTTGTTTCCATGAAACAATTATACCGGTGGATGTGGCGGTGGCTTTGATTTAATACTTGGTGGCTGGTGCTGCAGATTCACCTGACCTTCTGGCCGTAGTAGTGGAAGAGACTGATGACTTGCTTGATCCGCGCACATTATATCGTTCGTACACTTGTTCACGGTTTTCAGACCACCATGTTTCTGCTTGATGCTCCCCAAATCTCCTTCGGCTGCAAATACAACCACAAACATTCACTACAAATGCATCTATTTGTCTCCTATTTGCTATGGAATTTAGTTGCAAAAGGATTGCTAGTTTCACATGGCACAAATGGTCAAAACCAAGAATAGGTACTATAAAAAACATGAGAACGGCATCCAGCAAAAAAAAAGTTAATAAAAAAAGGGGGAATTGCATATATAACCTTTGTACAAGTTTTTATAACACATTGTACAATGATTTTTATGCATTATTTGGATATATATGCAATTTTGCTTTATTGTGGACCGAATCAACCACAAAAATAATTGAGGGGCTTAATCACATTTTTGGTGAAACTGTGTAAGGTTTAATTAATGATAACCCTTAGAAGTATCTTGAAGATGCTAAATACCAAGGCTTTTCAGTCCGATCCTCAGAATTTCGCTCCCTCTAAATCAACACTTAATCATGTTTACAAAGATATGCATGATTAAATGTGTATCATGTGCATTGGAAAATCTAGTCAATTCGACCGTGTAGTTAATAATGGGCTGATACAGTAATAATGCTATTTGTAACAATTAAAAAAAAAAAAAAAAAATCCTGTTACTACATGCTACTATGCTAACCAACCCGTCCTACAGACCCATTTTGAAACCAGTATAATATATTGGGCGGATACATCGGAGTATTATAACTTCTCGAAAAATAAATTATACCTGAAGCGCACTCTTTTGAGATCTCTAGTCCCATCACGTAGAGCCACGAGAGTTATGTACACGCCAGGCTCATATTGTTCAATCCATTCAGCCTCAACGTGATTAGTAGTAGTTGCAGTTGTAGTCGTTGTAGTAGCAACAGAAGAGACCGGGCTCCTAGGTTTAAAATCACCTTTCTCCTCATCTTGTGGAGACACAGAACCCTTTTTTTCAACAGCCTCTGTGTTGTAACTATTAGTTTTCACATCTCCATTTGGATATTCATCTTTCCCGTTAAAGATCCTGGATTCCGGGCTACGACTGTTATACCGCATAGGTTCCTCAGTTTTTGAGGTTCTCTTCAACGTTTCAGTGGGACTTAATGATCCATTTGATATCGACTTGTCGTCTCCATTCACATCAGCATCATGACCGTTCTGGTCCAAGTCACTTACATATCTGATGCTCTCAAAATCATAGGAACCAGGTGGTAATCTCTCTGCCATATCCTTGAGCTGTAATCAATATAGAACCAATGAGATACTATTGTACACACAACATAGCTGGCAAAAAATAAGCGGTTGGTAACGGGTCAAAAATGATAATTTTGGTTGTGAACGAAATAGGTTGTCTCAGGTTGGCCTGAAACACCTGTCTAAAGAAACTTTTTTAATATAATATTATATCAAATATGATTTAAACAAATTTGTTAGTAAGAAAAAAAAATATGGTTATTTATGACTAAGGATGTTTTATGCATTGAAAATAAATTCTGGGAAACTTTCAACCCGATCTAATTGTTTCCTGTTAAGCTTTTTGTTTGCCATTTTAGCCGTTTAGAAATAGAACATTACTCAAAATGGACTCGTTCAATAGGATGAAATTATCATAAACACTCGCAACAGGCCATAAAAATATGATTTGTTCATACATAGTCAATGTCAGAATAATTACATGCAGTTCATATCTAAGCATATGAAAAATAGAATACTAAACAGACTCATAATAATTATGACAACTGCCATCAACGAATTATCATGATGCTACTTGAAAGCAGAAATTTTTTAACACTTTCCGTTTATCGACTACTCTTGTTTTGACTTATCTAAGACAAAATTTTAAAATATGTTGTTTTTCCTGTTACACTATTTGATCAGGAAAATAGTTAAAAACGTGACCTCTATAGTCAAATGTTTTTAGCTATCCCTCGATAGCAATAAAAATAGGGCTTTTAGAGACAAAAAAATTAAATAAAAATAAATAAATAAATAAATAAAATAACCAATATCTATTGTAACAACGACATAAGAAAATAAGCAGATTTAGTTCAAATTGTTGCCAAAATCAAATCTTGCAAATCTTTTGAAACATTCGAATTAGAAACGGTTACAACTGTCAGAGCCTTAAGAGGGTAATATTTCAAATCCAAAAGACTGGTACCTAAATTATTTTAAGTGAAGTCAAGTTAGATTATAATTCGACCTACAAATTCTAAGGGTGAAATATGGCGATTATAAGGAAAAGCACATTATTACGCTCAATAAATATATGCATCTACGCCTACAGACGGAAAATTTTATTCTGATTATACGAAAATGCGTCATTCGGTTTGCATATTACCGGTAACAGATGAAGCCAAAAAGAATAGCTACTTAAAGAAAAAGGTTTAAATGGCTTCACCTCGGCCGTCAGAACTACACTGCTTTACTTTTTAAAAAGAATAGATTATTAATTTTATGATATAACTTTTGTAGTCATTTTTAATACGTAAATAAAATATAGAATTTAAGAGTGGGCAGATAAGTCTTGATGAGTCGGCCCAATCAACACTTTTGACATTCACATGAAGGTTACCCATTCTGACCCATTACACAATCCGTCCAACCCTCCCTTACTTTGCCCCATCTAATAGATAAAAGAATATGCGTTTGCAAGGATCACCTGAGCCGTCAGAGATTTTATCACATCTTTCGCAGCTTTACATTTAGCAGATTCTTCTGCAGCCAATGCCATAGCTTCCTGAGTTTTTTTCCTTGATTTTTGAAGCTCTAATTCTTGAACATCAAATTGACGCCTCCAGCTGTCAACCTTAATAAGAATTTATATACACCAATTCAGTTAAACAAGCACTCAAACAAAACCTAAAAACAGCACACTCTCTGACTTATTTAGCATACCTGCCCACGCAATTTAAGAACTTCTTGGTTCAGAAGCTCGTTAGATTTCTTCAAACCATCAGCGACTCCTTTGGAAAAAGAAAGCCCTGTTGTTGTAGGAACAGGTGTTGCCGAACGTGGAGGACTAGATTTTCTTGAAAATGGTGACACCGACCTTGAACTAACACCAGACTGTATATTAACCGGTTTCGGAATCACTCGGCGAAAATCACCTGATAACACAACATCTTTGAGCTGCATCAAAGATGGTGTTTGAGATGATCGACCATAAAATGCATCACCTTTCTTCCCTTGTTTAGCCGCTTTATTATCTAAAAGTTTAATTAAATCTTGATTAGACACTCCTGATTTTGCTAACTTTAACTCGGTTTTATCTAGCCGATCCTTGTTTTCACCCGATAACCGGGGTTTAACATTTCTTCTGCTATTTATCCCGGTTTCAGCCACCTTACTCAGCTTTGTAAAACACGAATCACAAACACGATACGGCTTTCCTGGATTAGGCGCCAGGGCGGCTCGTGGTGCTTTCTTTGAACTACATGAATGGCAGTGCACGAGTCCACAGTTATAACAGTTGTGCCTCTTTCTAGTGAACCCGAAAGCCTGCCTACAAGACGAGCATTGAGATTGCTCGGCACCCGAAACCCATTTATGAACACAAATAGCAGCTGTGTAGTTTGAACCACAAGAAATATATTTAACATGTCTATCTCTTAAGGATTCAACAATAGTTGGTGATTTTCGGTCTTCAATGTCTCCATGGCCTAACCTCCCATTAGCTCCCTTCCCCCATGTATAAACCTCATTTTTTGATGTCAATACAGTCACATGATATGCACCACAAGTAACTTCGTCTACAAATGAATTCGCAAGCTTACCCTCTACTAAACAGGGTAGTTTTCCGTCACATTGGGGATTCCCAAGTTGGCCATAAACTGTGCTACCCATTGTGTATACATGTCCCGATGTGGTCAAACCTACAGTTAAGCTATGCCCACATGCGACTTTGTGAAAATTGTAATCAATGAGTGCTGGCACGCATGTAGGTTTAAGTCGAGGCTCTTTGTCACCATGTCCGAGACGGTTTTTGTCTCCGTCACCCCACGTAAATAACTTTCCAGCAGAAACACTTGAACTTGATTGTGTGACGATAACATCCACTACAGCAGCTGTGTGCCATACTCCACATGCAACAGCAATGGTTCTCAAACCTGAAAGAGATTCCACCTCTTTTGGATACGAGACATTTTCGCGATCACCGTGTCCTAAAACACCAAATGTCCCATCCCCAAATGTAAAAAGCTGCCCAGTTGAAGTTATTAAAGCTGTATGCCATGGACCACAGGTTACTGAAGCAACGTTAAGTCCTTCAAGAGGACCGGAAATTCTCTTTGGTATCCAATGACTGACATCTGTTCCGTGTCCTAAAAGGCCGACATTATGGGTCCCATCGCCCCATGTATACATCTCTCCGAACGATGTAACTGCACACGTGTGAAACTCACCACACGCAACAAAATCGATATTCGAAATCGCCAATGATTCAACTAAACGAGGCTGAGTAACATCTTTCCCGACACCGTGACCAAGACGACCTCCCATTTCTTCACCCCATGTAAAGAGTTCCCCTTGCCTAGTTATAAGGGCGGCATGTCGAACTCCACACGCGATTTGATTAACATCCAAAACCACATTCGATTCCAAGGGTCGAGGGAGTAGAACGTCGGTTCTCGTGCTTAGAGAACTCATGTTTTTGTCAGGACCGAGTTTGACGACGTTGTCACATATTACCTCTCCCCATATATACACGTCACCTAAAGCATCACTATCATCGGTGCCCGACCCGTGACTAGAAGTACTAGGTGCACTAGAAACACTAACCCTAAAAGCATCAGAATTTGAACCTTTTAGTTGCATGTTTGTATGGTCCAAAGAAGCATACGATCTTTCAAGATTAGAGGAACTCTTTGGGGAAGTAGTTGGATTTGAACTAAAGGAAATGTCAGGGGAACTAAAATCTCGAGGAGCACTAACGGAACTATCGCTTGCACTGTTTGATGCTAAATCTTTATTATCCTGGTACAAATTTAACAAACATGGAAGGAAATTTTATTACAAAGGAACATCAAAGATGAGCCTTACAATATAGCTGCTCTTTCACTAGGCAGAACAAATGTGCAGCCCGTTACTTTATATATCAATGTTGTCATACCAAAAGCAAATGAAAAATAAAAACTGTTGTTTTTTGCTGATACATTAGTATCTTGTGTACTTATTTACTTTTTTATAGTATACAAGGATTCTTCATAGAATTTGTGTTTCAAGCGTGGTTCTTTCACCTTATGTTATATATGCTACAAGTAGGAACCTATTCAGAAAAGAACCTCATGTTGATAAAGGGAAAAGAATTTAAAATATATATATATATATATATATAAATAAAAAATAAATAATAAAAAATAAAAAAAGAAAGAAAGAAAAAAAATCAGCTATTTGTAGAAATAGGTAAATAAGATAATACAAACTGAAATTCATATGTTTCCTAAATTCTATGGTAAAAAAAAGAAAAATATAGTGAACAGTTTCAAAGAAAAATATTACTGTAATACTTTATTGATTGCTTTGAGAAGCTAAAGTGAACCCTAATATCACATAACTTAGCACATTTCCTTAGTGCTCCTTAAAAACTAAAGTAATGTGATGGTCAAATAACCTGATATCTCCGTTACGCACATTAAAAACTAAAGTATATCTGTAGATTTAGTAATAAAACAATGGTAATGTGATGGTCATTAAAAAACAAGAAGTTTGCGGGTAGGTATACATACATCAAGGTAAAGTCCTCCATCACTCCATCCATCAATTTTGGAACGCCCTCCTTGCAAAGATGAAATAAGTGCTTTGAGACCGGCTATCCACGCTTCAGCCTCAACTTTGTCTTTGCAGATCTAAATAGAATCCAACAGATCAGAGAAAAGAAACAGAATTTATATGCATGTAGAGGTGCAACTTCAACCCTTCTACTTGATTATGGGTCAATTCAGGTTAAGCATTACTAATGAGTCAAACAGGTGATATAAATGATAGAGCTTAAAATGAAACTGTCAAACATGTCAAAAGTTAACCAAATTGTACTCTTAATGCATAAAACCTCCTAATCATTTTATTCAAAATATAATATCTATTCATGTTTAAGAGACTAACTATATATTACTAATTTCATTTTTTTTTTTAAAGTGTTTTCAAGACAATTTTTCCACATCTGTGTTTACCAAATACTACATAGTTACCCAACTAGCCCGACCTGGCCATTTTGACACTTCTGTCTGCATTGGACAAATGACATACATGAGGTTCATCACTAACCAAATCAAGAGATCGTTTCCCGTTGTCGTATATGAGAGAAAACGAAAGATAATCCTTTTCGGGGCGCAAATATCGTCTGAAGACAGCCTAAGAACAGATCATAAATAGAAGCTTTATATTAGAGATCCCATCAATGAACACGTTATGTATATTTGTACTCATGGTTACGCAAATGATGATATGCAGAAAAGGCATAATTATTTGATGCTGAAAAGATTGTAGAATTCTCACCGTTCTTTGTCCTGGAATAATTCTAGACACTGAGGCTAACTTCAAGCTCCTTTCACCACTATTGGAGATCCAAATTAAATTTGATTCATCCTATAGATTAAAATTCAAGCCATTGGCAATCAGCAAATGTATAAGAGAAAAACATTAAGAAATTATGTATACTCTAGAGATAGTAAATACACACAATGAGAGAATATTCATTCTTTGATAAGGATTGTCAACTAGAATGCGACCCCAGAGCACTTTTCAAGAAAAGGAAACAATTACAAGGTTTACATTGAATAAATCGAAGGTATCAATCGTCCTAATGATTCTCTAATGAGTTAGATCATACCAACAGTTATCAACACAATAATTACCTAACACAAACATCTATCACTTAATGAAATTAATCTTTCCCTAAATAACGACAGTCACAACGCTTGTTGTGAATCTGTACTTCACACAACAAACAGAATCTGAAAATGCAAACTGTTTCTATGGTAGACACTACATGGAACAACTTGCCAGCAATCACTCGCCTGGCTATTGAGATTAGCTTTTAACCTATATTTATGGCATAAGCCCTTACTCTGGTGTCAAATGACTTCAAAATACTACTTGTCACTTTTTATTTCAATTAATAACTAACTCTGAGAGTACCCACTTGAATGTTATGCCATGTTTATGGTTAGGAACCCAAAATTTGAGGTTAGTATTATGTTTATGTGCCTTTCACGTAAATCCATTTTTTTACATGCATACATCTACCATATCACAAGGAGTGCGCTTTTTTTCAGAAATGTCATCCCAATTAATGTGCTTATCACTAATATCCTCGTACACCTATTGACACTTCACAAGAGGTCAACCTCACTCGGTAAACATCTTGGCGGTGGCCAGAGAAAGGATTTGGAACAGGGGGGTACTTCAGTTTGGTGGCGTACATCTGAGTGAAAGACTCGCTCTCACTGGGTAGCCTAAAAGGGAAACCTCATCCCTTCACCCATTTACCTACTGATACTGAACAACGATGGTTGGTTCACATACATGTAGATTTTAGGTATAAGATTGCTTGTTTTACTCTTCTTTTTAAAGAAAGGAGGCCACATACAGAACTTTCAGAATCAGACAATAACACAGAGCAAGAAATGATAGGGTGATTCCCTATAGCCCTATACAATGAAGAGAACAAGCTGAAAAACTCACATGGGAAAGTCTAAAAGGGCAAAATTTGGGCTTCCCCTTGCGACCATACTTAAGCAACTGCGCACCCTTCTTTAAAGCAATTAATGCCTGCAAAAGGTAAGAAAACCAAATATGAATGATAGAACGGCTACACACAAAATTGAGTGAAAACTGGATAATTGGTTAATATACCAAAACTCAGTTAAAAAAACTTATATCATTTAAAAATCTTTCAAATTATTCATACTGGTCCAATGTAACACACATACAACAAACTTTTGGCATATGCACTAAAACTAGCAGCTAGTACATGCTTTTGCACAGCTTATGTCAGAAATTGCCATGCCCAATGGTGCCGTCGAATTGTGCAACTCCAAGGTTTGGGCCTATTTTGCTGATATTATTGTTTTAGCGATTTTGTTTTTCCACTTGTTGTACAACGATACCATAAAACCTTCTATCGAACCAAGACGGTGACAATCTATCAACAACAAAAATAAATACTATATAGGCCAAGATTTAGTCAGCCATCAAGCATCCATCCTCCCATTAGGTTTCGACGTTTGTTTCAAAAGTCTTTAGTACTTCTCTACCATCAACAAAAGCCTATGTAGCTTACAAGATGGCACATGGCTGCTTCTCAAATTTCCTCCGCAACTCTTCAAATTATTTCATGACATCTTTTTATGCATCAAACAAGTTTCCTCTTATCATGAATGTTCCTTCAAACTAAGTTACTTATTTATGCTTTACTTCACTTTTTTTTGTTTCCTTTAAGACTAAACTACCAAAATAAAACATTTCCCCTGATTGTTGTCCATCTTCGTGTTGTTGGTTGAGCGTAAAAGACCATGCCTTTTGTGTCTAAATTAATTGTAGTACAACAACAACAATACCCAATCCCGCCAGAGCGAGGTCTAAATTAATTGTAGTATTAGTGTTAAATAGTCTCCAAATATTTTCTTCTCAATTACCTAGCTCTTATAACAGATTTATTTACATGCTCTTCCATTTTAAATTTTTGTTCTTCCGTTAACGACGGTTATGCACTAGGCATTATATAATATTTATGAAATCACATATACACTGCTGATTTCGGCATCCCATGTGTCTGGCAGAATCTATCTCTCTTACACATGTTTCCACCTTTAATAGCACAGTCTCAAACCAACTAAACAACCTTTCAACCACCAGCTTTAAGAAAACGGTGTGTGTATAGTATCACAATACACTTTTAACCAGGTTCCATAGAATATTTTACTATTTCAAGCTAAGCAAATAAAGAAAGTTACATCTCATTAATAGTTGTTTACAAATGAGAAAACATTAGACCCTCCTTCTTTCAAACAGTTATTGTAGAGAGAGATTCACAACATAATGAAACATGGCCAAAACCTTATATGTCAACATACAAAATTACAATTAAGAATGTTTTTGTTGGTTTGTGCACTCAGATATGGTTTTGTGCCCCGTTTAAGTTGGTTTGTATCTCATATATGAGTTTTGACATATATAATGTTCAAATTTTTTTATATAAATTATAAAAGTATAAGTCGATGTTTAAGGTACTTTTGGTTACAAAATGACCCAAATGGGATATGTTTGGCGCAATGGGCTAGGGCTGGGGCTTATATTATAAGCCAAAAGCTGAAGCTTATATTTTTATAAAGTTGTTTGGCGAATTAGTTGAAGTTGTACCTTACAAATGTAAAATCACATAAAAATCCATCAAATTAAATTCACATATATTTCCAGCTTTTACGTGATAATCCATTATATTTTGAAGGGTATTTAAGTAATTTTTGACTAGCAATAAGCCCCTATAAGCCCTTTTTATGGGCTTGGGCTTTTAGAGACTTAGCCATAAGCCTCTATAAGCATGTGTGACAAAGAAGGCTTATTTTATAAGCCAACTTATTTTAAAAGCTCAAGCCCCTATAAGCCCCGATAAGCCCGTTGCCAAACCATATTTCAATTGCAAAAGAAATACAATAACTAAAATGAACAAATGAAATAAACATTGTACCTTTATTCAAAAGGGATTTTATAAATTGTGACCTAGTAACATATACTATATATTAACAAGTCTTTCATGAACATAATTAATTCCTAAGTATAAAAAAAGAATTTCATAAACCTGGTGAATGTCACGATCGTAACTAAGAAGAAGATCTGCCATTCCATGTGCCAACCTCACCAGATGAGCACCACCACCAACATACGCCGCCGGTCATTATCTTTTACCATCAACAAATAAAAAGTAACAGAAATTTGGTTTTTTACTTGGACAGATAGATCTACAAAGAGACTCGACGATCAGTTTAAGGTCAAAGGGTTTGATTTTTCTTAAATTCAAGTGTTTTTAAGATGTTGAAAATTGGTTTTAAATTATATAATAAATGGTGGGAGGGAATTAGCGGCGAGTGGAGATAGAATTTAGAAGTTGGATTGAAGAAAAGTGGTGGCGTGGCGTTCGTCTGGACAGGTGAATTAACAAAGAAGAGAGTCAAACATGGCAAAAACAAGACATTTCTATTCTATTCTATTCTATTTTAATATTATTTTAACCAGACATTTTCTATTTCCAACGCCTCTTGCTTTTTCTTTTTTGCTTTTTCCTCTTTTTACATTATTAAAACAAACTTTTACTTTCTTTTTTAAATTAAGGGTAAAAGCCATAAAATAACAACCTACTTTTCCTAATTTGTCGGCAAACACTTACTTTTTTATTACCTTAAATCACCAACGTACTTTCAATTTTAATCTGACTTCACCCATATGACTAAAATAGACTTGCATCGTTAGTCCTTTATACTAACAGTCGTTAGCAATTAACTTAAAATTTGGTTTTCTTACATTTTCGTCGGTTTTTACACGTTTTCGTCCAATTTTACACGTTTTCCGTTTTTGCACTAGATGAAAACCGTTTTACACGCCGCTTTTAACGAAGCGTTTTGACTGTTTTACATGTTTTAGTCCGTTTCGTCGTTTTTATACATTTTCTCCTGTTTTTGCATCGTTTTCGTATTAACACATTTTCACCCGCTTTGCACGTTTTCTGTTTTTTGCGCGTTGCATGCGTTTTTACATGTTCTGCACATATAAAACCGCTTTTACCCGTTTTCGTCCATGTTTACACGTTTTTGTTTGTTTTTGCACGTTTTCGTCCATTTTTGTAAGTTTTCGTCCGTTTTTGCATATTTCGTCTGTTTTGCACGTTTTCCTATGCTTTTGCACGCTTTCGTCCGTTTTTGCACATTTTGGCACATTTTCGTCTATTTTATACGTTTTCGTCCGTTTTTACACGCTTTTGCACGGGTTTTTACATGTTTTATAAAAAACCATTTTTACATGTTTTGTCCGTTTTCATTTGTTTTCACACGTTTCCGTCTGCTTTTGCATGTATCAAAACCGTTTTAACACATTTTCGTTCGTTGTTACACGTATAAAAGCCGTTTTTACATGTATAAAAATGGATGAAAATGTGTAAAAACGGTTTTTATGCGTGTAAAACAAAGAAATGTGTAAAAACGGACGAAAACGTGCAAATACGGCCTAAAACGTGTAAAAATGGACAAACGTTTGAAAACAGATGAAAACGTGCGAAAATGAAGAAAAACATGAAAAAACGGACGAAAACGTGCAAAAAACGAACAAAAACGTGTAAAATAGGACGAAAACGTGCAAAAAACGGACGAAAACATGTAAAAACGGGCGAAAACGTGCAAAAACGGACGAAATCATGCAAAAATGGACGGAAACGTGCAAAATCGGACGAAAACGTGTAAACACCGACAAAAATGTAAGAAAACTAAATTTTAAGTTATTTGCTAACGGTCGTTAGTATAAGGGACTAACGATGCAAGTTTATTTTAGTCATATGGGTGAAGTCAGATCAAAATTGAAAGTACGTTGGTGAAGTAAGGTAATAAAAAAGTAAGTGTTTCAACTCGGCAAATTAGAGAAAGCAGGTTGTTATTTTATGGTAAATCAATTATATTCATTCATTTTTTATCAAAAAAAAATAAGTTTTTGTTTCCTTTTATAAAAATTAAATATCTCACAAACCGTTAATCGTTACGCAAAAAATATCATCGCGACTAGAATTAAATTATCTTTTTATAGATATGCACTTCTATATATACTTTCGACTAATTTTTTTCAAAATTTCGCTTAAAAAAACCACATGTGATTTGGAAAAATCGCATGTGATTTTTTAAATGAATCACATGCGATTTTTACAAATGACATATGATTTTTAGAAATCACGTATAATTTTTCTCGTCGAAAATTTTGAAGAAAAAAAGTTAGTCGAAAGTATATAGAAGTTCATATCTATAGAAATATAATTTAATTCTCGTCGTGATAGTGCATTTTTCGTAGCTTGAAGATTTACCGTTTGCAAGATATGTTTGTTTTAGAAAAAAGTAAAAAATAGTTTTTTTTATTAATTTTGATAAAAATGAATAGCTAAGATTGGTTCATTGAATATATGGCAAATATGAGATTTATATTGATCTCAACTCTACTCTAGCAATAATATATTTTATCTTAAAATCATCTCTCATGTTGAGAAAACTATAACAATGTACTTCTTTGGTTTAGAATAATTGTCTTCCGACATAAAATACACAATTTAATAAAAAAAAATGATTATTATTATTTTCTCTTTTAGTTTTTGTAGAATAACAATTTTATATTTAACCAATTAATTAAAAAAAAATTAATTTGTAATATTAATTTCAATCAAGAGTAATATGATAACTCGATCAAACTTCCATATCAATTTTTAATAGTAGACAAATAAGTGAGACGTCCAAAAAAATCCCAAGATCTACAAGCGACAATTATGTCGTCTCCCTAGAAACTCTTACTATCAACACGCTGCAACTCTTACTAGTGTATAAAAGCGTTTAGTCGGATTTACAAGTTAATATGGGTGAAGAAGCTAATTTTCCTACTCCTAACGCAAGACAACCAATTAAACAAGAGACAATAGGAAGCAAAAATTATAAACTAAATCAATTAGACTTATTAAATTTGTCACGGCTTAATGATGAAGATAGACACAAACACCATTAAAAAAACAACAAGATCTAATTAATCATTAACAAGTTTCATACAATCATAGGTAAACACTAAGTGAATTAGCCAAGCATAATCAATGAAAAACAAGCAACAATAATGATAATTGAAGACATAAAATAAGATTGAATCAATAAATAAACCATTACAAGATATATGGAATGATTAGGACCCTCCAAGTTGCTGGAAAAAACATCTACCTAAACCCTAGAATCGGACTTAGGGTTTACGGCTTACAAAAAGTGAAGTTATGAGGTTATATTTATAGCTGATTTTTCTGTCTACAGCGTTGCGACGGTGTCAGCTCTAACAAGTGACGGGGTCAAGACCCCTTTTTCACCAAATTGTAGATACTTTCGTCCTGATCGCATGGCCTTTTAAATCACCTCAATCCGAGTTCGTATGCAAACGATATGGCCAAAACAGTATCAGCTACTTCGCACGCATGTTGTGATAGTCTTGATCAGCTTGTGACGACGTCACTTGTAAGTTGTGACGCCGTCGACATTGGTCTTGACGCCGTCTGAAGGAGGCCGTTTCCAGAGACTAAACCATCACTTGGAAAATTATCTCTAAATCTTCATGTTGATTTGCAAGTGACAACGTTACGTTGTAGCTTGTGACGCTGTCAGGTCCCCTTTTCCTAACGTTTTCGTGACTTGGTCGTTTCTTGTCCAAAATAGTCAAAAAAACATGTCGATTTCCAACTTTCGCGTCCCAAGTACCTAAAATGTGAAAAGAATCGATTTAGGGCAATAATTGATCACAAATGCATGAGTTTAGAGGTTAAGTGACACCTTAAAATGCACGTTTTAAATCCTTATCAAATATCCTTGCACTTGGAATTTGCTTATCCTCAAGCAAATATGCTTTTATCCTAATCAATTTACAAGTTAAGGGTCATTTATCATTGGTTTAAAATAATTTACAACATTACAAGCTCTGCTATAGTTAAAACAAGCACGAAAATTATATACTAGCACCTCACATAAAGTGTTTGGATTCTCTAATCTCTCGGGTGTATTGTATAACATGTATGGAAATGGGAAAATTAAACACTCTCTAACTGTCACAACACATAGATTACCATAGGCTTGGGAAAAGATCAAACCTCCATTGCTTTGGCGTAAGCACCTAGGATAAACTATAAAAGAGGGCTTTTAAAGGGTTGGAATGTTAGTTGTAAGGGTATGGAAAACACGGTTTGTTGGATATAGGGAATTTTACTGGTGGCAAGTCAATCATCTAAGTTAATCATATGTAAAACGTGACGTTACTAAGCCAAGACTCGACTCACTAACTTCTAACTCTTTTTGTATTTTTCTTGACACTATCTTGACTTAAACAAAAATAAAACGCGGGATGACAGTCCATATGTTTTTTTCTTTTTTTTTCCTTTTTCTTTTTCATCTCTTTTTTTTCATCATTTTTCATGTTTTATTTTTCATACACTCTTGCCCTACCATCCGCAAATAATACATCGTAAGGGATTTATAATTGCATCCCTACACTTGAACTTCTGAATATATAAAAACTAACTAATGACCCGAATTGCAAGGATCAAAATACGTAGAGTACTAAAATATTAACGTAGATATGGGAATTATAATTTTGACTTCATCGCCATTACTCCATAACAACTAGTACTAAACCCATGAGTCCCACTCGTCCCAAAACTGTATACACAAGATATGACTCGACTTAGCAACCATGTAATCAACTAGACAATTAACTAAGGGTTTAAAAAATAACAATAATGCACTAAAAATGAGTGTATACAAGGAAGGGTAAGGTGATTTGGGTGTACATTTGGGGGTGGATTGTAAACAATGTTCTTTATTAATATTCCGGAATCCACCGAAATATCACGAGAAACGCGAAAATGATAGGCTCAGAAGGGTTAACTAGGGGTATCTTGTACTAAAAATGAGTACATAGCAAGGGTATGAGGTAACTACTTAACCGGTGTAGCCAATGTAATTATAATAAATAGGTTCAAAACAAGGGTTATCCTAATGCCTCTTATCATTTAGTTAATCCTAACTACACGAATGTACTCCCACTAGCGATCTTGGAACGCATCACAAAAATAAGTTCTAGAATCTATATACTACCGGTACACTCATAAGCATTAAATGTGAATGTTTTTTATCCTATATATCTAAAGGCAAACCTCACATCTTGGGGGTAGAATTTTAGTGGTAGGGTTTTATGCTAGCTATATAATTTCGATCCATGAGACGCTTTATTAAGACTAAAGTTTTACTCGTAAATGTCATAAAATTTTTAAAATTTGGTGCTAATGTTACCTTAACAAGTATTTCTCTCGGTTTATTACACAATTACTAAAAAACACGACAAATATCAAGTAAAGGATTAGTTTCTAAGGTGTCCCTTTTTTCCTCCTTACACTTAAATTGAACATTGTCCATGATGTTCTTAAAAATTACCAAAGTTTTGATAACGGGAAAATAAACGAGATAATAGAAACTATTATTCCCGTGATTTAGCTCGGTATGGATGATAAACGGATCTACGGTCAAATCTTCCTTCAAGATAATAATATTTCTCTTTTCTAATATAACCAGTAAATCAATAAGAAAACAACAAACCCAAGGCATGAAACCGAACAAAGAAAATCACAACAAGATGTAATTCCAGACTTAGAAATAAAAGCAAAACAAAACAATTAAATGATATGATACTTGTAGAATGTAAATACAAATAACATACAGGAAAATTGGACATTTAAGAAATTATGGAAAATTTTCAAAAGTTAATTTTCAACATTTAACAAAAATCTGGAAAAACTGTGCTACAGTAGCTGACGCCGTCAGGTGTAAACCGTGACGCCGTCAGACCAACCTGACATATTTGTTTCGTTTTGTTTTTTGGAAAATTTTACTGGAAAAACCTGTTTTCTAAAGTCTGTTCTCCTATAGAATCTCATAAAAAACATCCACAAGTATTGTCACACAAAGACAAATAAAACAAACAAACATGCCAAGAATTAAACTATAAATCATCACATATTCATTTTAGGTTTATAATAACCACATATGATCTTCCCTACACTTATTTTATGCAAAGTACCTTTAATTATTAATGAGACGAAGTCAAAATCAAAAGAAACCATAATTGCATACAAATCAATCACGTAACAATTCATAATCAAATACTAGCATGTAAACATCCTAAATACAAAATTAAAAGCAAATAAAGCAAGTAAATATAATATGCTCGGGTTACCTCTCGAGAAGCGCTTGTTTTTTTCGAGTCTTGAGCCCGACTCTACCCTTATATAACAGATATAAGTGAGGTTTTCCCTATACGTAAGATTAAGTGTAGGTGATTGTAGCGATACACACCATTAGGATAGAAATATTTTTAGGATTTATAAAATCCGGTAGTTAAAGAGTCGGTTACCTCAAGTATATGTAATCGTTAGAAAGCTCGTAGTCGCAGTCATTTAGTGATAGTTAGTAGTTTGTTATGTAACACCGTGGAGGACGGACGGGTCTTTACCCACTGTATGCCTGATCCACAGCCCGTAGGAGGCGTCTCATGTAACTAACTATAAATACCCTTTTCCTAGCAAGGCAAAGGGTTGGAGCTTTCATAATACATTTTTCTTTGTCTCACTAAAGTTCCCAACTCTCTTCCACTTTCTCTCTCTAAAACTCATTCCATTCGACCCATATGTATGTGTGATTATGTGTTACTGAAAACCAATATGCTACAATTGGTATCAAGAGCCATGGTTTGATCATCTATCTTTCATGTTCTTAGATTTCTAGTGGTTTTCATAGGTTTTTGGGTTTGAATGTGTTTTGAGTAGTTTACATCATTTGGATCATTTTTAGTCTTAAAGTTTGAATTTTGATAGTACTTTTGTGTTTAGAATCATCATAAGTGTTTAGGTTTTGAATTGGAAGGCCTCAATCATCTTGGTTTTAGTGTTTTGGATTGAAAAGGTTTAGTTTTTGAAGTTTTGCTAGGAAGCGATTTGTCCCTAGTATAGCATTTCTTTGAAGCAGTTTGATCAACATTTTAAGCGGTTTGTCTCTCGGGTTTAGTTTCTGTAAAGCGGTTTGATCTCATTTTTAAGTGGTTTGTCCAGTTTTGTGGAAGCGGTTTGTCATCTAAGCGGTTTGTGTGTTGAGACAAAGAGACAAGAAAGGACAAAGTAGTGGAAGTAGTGGACATACTTGTGTTCCCCTGCGATTTGTGTGTTAAGCGGTTTGTCACTTTAAGCGGTTTGTGTGTTAAGCGGTTTGTGTGTTAAGCGGTTTGTCACTTTAAGCGGTTTGACACTTAAGCGTTTTGACACTTAAGCGATTTGACAATGAAGCGATTTATGTTGAAAGCGATTTGACAGAAGAGATTTGTCATGTGTGCAATTTGAATCAAGCGGTTTGTCAGTTGTGCGATTTGTCTTTTGAGACTTGTCTTTTCTTCGTGATACGTTTTACGGTTTTCTCTTGATTTAGTAAAATCCCATGAAAGAATCTATTTCCCGGTTGAATCAAAGAGTAGTAAAATCCCGTAGAATTAGAGATCATGTCTACAATCACTTCTTCTGTTGCTGATGACGTTCAAGCTGCAGGATCCAATACTCGCCCTCCCATGCTTGATAGAACTGATTATGACTCTTGGGCTCAAAGAATCAGATTGTACTATTTAGGAAAAGAGAATGGGGTTAACATCCTTAATTCTATTGATGAAGGACCATTTCAAATTGGAACGACTAGGGACATTCTCGAAACTGGAACTGATGGAAATGTTACATTAGGGTTGGATAGACCAAGAATGTATGATGAGCTTGATGATAAGGAAAAGAAGAGGTATGATGCTGACATTAGAGCCTCAAACATCATACTTCAAGGTTTACCAAAGGACATTTACAAGCTAATCAATCACAACACTGAAGCCAAGGGTATGCTGGGATAATGTCAAGATGCTTCTCTCTGGTTTGGAACTAACTAAGGAAGATAGAGAATCTCAGTTGTATGATGACTTTGAGAACTTTAAAATGAATCTGGGGAAAGTGTTCAATATTATGTGAGATTCCACAAGCTTGTGAATGATATGAGGAATATCAAAATGACAATGCCGAATATCCAGCTCAATTCAAAGTTTGTGAGCAATATGAATCCCGAATGGCACAAATTTTTCACTGCAGTCAAACTAAACAAAGGATTGAGGAACACCAATTACGAGCAATTGTATGCTTATTTGCTCCAACATGAGAAGCATGCTGCATTTGAACGAATGATCATGGAAAAGTTCAATACCAATCCTGGAGATGCAAGTTCTTCAAATGATTCAACTGCATTCTACACAAATATGGGAATAACTACCAAAGCATCACAAGTCATACCAACTGGGGATGGTAATCACAAACTCATTCCGGATTCAGGATATAAGCCTTCTGACTCATTCATGGAACACCTTGTCAATCAACTGGCCTAATGGTTAAGCAAAACGTGAACGTTACTCCACACACCAATTTCAGAACTGCATCTAACCTACACAATCATGCTACGGTTAAAGATGGCAGGGTAGTAGTGCAAAATGTGCAAGGAAGGCAGAATGCTTATCTACCACATAATGAGCAAGGAAATGTTGGGGTTGGAACATGTTATGGGAATGCAGGAGCCGGTGCAGGTTATGTGGGAAATTAGAATCGAGGAAGGATTACGGCTCAAGGTCAAGGGAAGCCAATCAAGTGTTACAACTGTGGAGGGGAAGGACACATTGCTAGGAACTGCACTCAACCAAAACGTCCACAGAATGCTGAGTACTTCAGGGATAAGATGCTACTAGTGCAAGCTCAAGACAATGGAGCAGTGTTGGATGAAGAAGAGTTGTTGTTTCTTGCTGAGGGGAATACCAAAACTTATGATGCAGATGTGGATGAACAACCAGTGCATGGCGTGGCCCAGAACAATCCCAATGTCTTTCAAGTTACAGATTGTGATGCATTTGACTCTGATGTTGATGATGAACCAACGGCACAAACCATCTTTATGGCTAACATCACACCAATGGTCTCTACGCCTCAGCAAGCCAGTCCCTCCAAGGAATCCATCATATCAGAGGTATTAAAACTATACGATGTGATTGATGTGAAAAAGATTAACAACAAAGTACAATCAACTGAAAAAATTGAATCAGATATTGAAAATATGGGTAATAACAATGTTGTCCCATATGATCAATATGTGAAGCAAGATGAAAGTGAAATTGTACCAAGTGATGCATCTTCTGCTGTCAATGATGACTATATTTTTGATGAATACACTGCATATGTCCCTGATGATTCCATAGCCACTGAACTAAATGCATATAAGGAACAAGTTGTTATATACGAACAACGTTCTAAGTTTGAATTGACTACCCGTGAGCAGGAAATGGATAACTAAATGCGTACACTTATCAGAAAAAGTAATTTTAGAGAAGAAATATTAAAACAAGAGTTAAGTTCCTTACAAGAAAAACTTAATAGAACTATTAAGCAAATGCAAGAACTGCAAGAAAATGTAAAAGTTCTTAAACAAGAATTCAATGCTAATGAAACAAAACTTTTAAATGATTTTTCCAACCTAAAAACTTTGAAAAACAAACTTGAAAACAAGTTGCACGTACAAGGTAATATCATTCATACTGCTCACTTGATCAATAAGAATAAAGTGTTAAGCGACAAGCATAGTACTAGTCTTGTAGAGGAACCCAATCCTGAGGTTGGTAAGAAAGCTAAAGCCACTCAAAAGGTAATCTATGATGGCAATGAGATCCTTAAGACTAGACAAAAGCCTTCGTGTGTAGAGTACACTGAAGAAGATAGAGAATTATAAGATGCCTCTATAGATAAAATGGATAAGAAACTAAAAGATACTTGGTGCATAGCGTATAATATCACATTTAAAACACCGAATTATGCTAAGGAAAACTGGACTGCCTTCAATAAGTTTAGACCTCAGACTCAGTTGACCCCTGAACAAGTGTTTTGGAAGAAAGATATGGACAAGCAAAAAGCTGATAATCTTGTTGAAAAGAATCCCCCTTATAGTAAATTGCCTCCAGCTACTGTGTATCCTCCAAATACACATATTGTTGGAATCGCTCCTAACTCGTAAATGGAACGACATTGACGGGATTACATTTTCTATCTTTGTTACCTTAAACACAAGGGCTTGTTATGTCATTTAGGCATAGACGTATGTGTTTGGGTATATAAACCCCTCCATACTTCCATGGAGGGGTGAGACTCTTGTGTAAACTTTCACCTTTCATCAATAATAAACACACTAGTTTTCCCTTCTCTCTTGTTTCTCTCTCTAGCTTGAAGATGGCTTTCTTCCATCTTCCAAGACCTCCCGAATCACCATATCACCCAAATATACGGTCCTAACATTGGTATCAAGAGCAAGGTCGGTTTGTTATCTTTGGATGATTTTTGGTGATATTATCTTGTCAAAATCTTGTTTAAAAATCTGATTTTAACAAAGTTTTTACCTTTCTCTAATGTTTTTTTATGTTTATCAGATTTTTAACAAGTTTAATGTATCATTTTTTGGTCAAAGTTTGGTATAGGTTAGGAATAAAATGGTATTAAACTGGTTTGTATCTCTTTTCACAAACAGTTTTATTATTGTTTTTAACTCGTATGGCTTTTTGGTCCATCTCGTGATTATTTGGTAGTCTTCATCTGGTCATTTTCTCGTTGTCAAAGTGGGTAACTATAGGTATCTTTGATATCATTTTTCTGGGTAACTTTGAAGCTAATCGGAAAAGTAATCGGAAAAAGTGGTCGGAAAAAGTCAACAAAGGGTCAAAACCCTATTTTTACGCCTAAGGAGCATCCTCAGAAATATTTATGCATAACTATGAAGTTATGCCTAAGAACTGTTACGCGTAAGGTTTTTACGTATAAGCATAAGCCTTACGCATAAGCTTTACGCGTAAGACCTAGTTTTACGCCTAAGAAATGGGTTACTTTACGCATAAGATGTTTAACGACAAAAATTTACGCGTAAGGGTCTCACGTTTGTGAACAAGCAAAACTGTTTCGAACATGAAAGTCCTACACATAAGAAGTTAGACAAAAGTCTTATGCGTAAAAATGACCATGACCAACAACCTCAAGACCTCAACAATATCATTTTACCAAAACACGACCTCAGTTTATCAATCTCATCAGTCCATGTTCTCGTGCAAGACTCATCCCAACATCAACTTCAACAAATCACAAACCAAACTCTATATCTCAATCCCATCTCTGATTTTCACTCTACAACTAAGACTCGACACAAACAAGGTAATTAAACAAGATCTCATATTTTATTCGTGGTTTATTATGGAACATCAAGACCTTGGAGGTCCTACACACGAATAATGATATAATCACAGATCCTTGAGAAGCTATGCTTTGTTTTTTTATCCGAAAACAAATGAAAAGAAAGATAACTAGAAAGTTATTTTCTTTCGTGGTTCGTTGAATATTAACAAGAAAAAAAAACCAACAATCATCCTACCCGGTACCCTTTCAAAAGGATATTGATGTCGTCTATCTTGTTATCTTCATAAGCCTTGAACATCAAAAGTTATGATTTTTTCGTGGCCTTAATATCTGTGGATAAAAGAATGATGAAGGGGGAAGTGTTTGTTGCGTATACGGTTGATGTAGAGAGGGGATGAGAGGCGTAATTGTTTTTTCCCAGATATGAGATAAGTTTTTTTCTTGGTTGGTGAGAGGATAAGAAGGATAGAGGCGGATTGTATGTGTTTTCTGGATAGGGTTTGCAAAATGATTATCACTAGGTTAGTGGTTATTTATATCATCAAACCTAAGGTTTCTTGTTGATTAGACCGAGTCTCATGTCAGGTGGACTCACGCAGGCCTGATGCAATTTTTTTGGCCGAATATCTTGTAAACATCATTTGGGTTGATGAATTGAGTTATCTCAAAATATTTGGGCTGAAATATTTTCTCAAATGTAATTTTCATTACATTTAGTTAATCCTTGATATAATTTATTTGGCGAAATAGAGTGGTATTTTTTTTGGTTCACACAAATTTTCACCAGGATACATTTTTGACAAGATCGGGAAACCATTATCAAAACCGATAATGACGGCTAGTTTTGGGCATTTAACCGCAAGATGTGACTACGGCGTGAATTCACTATTATGTATTTGAGGTTGAAGTGGGATATCACGGATACGTGTACTTAGTATCTGAAGATATCGGGGTTGGTTGGATGCATGATTCTTCGAGATCCTTGTTCGAGCTTTAACCGTTTCGAATGACAAAGACTTGAGTTATCTAGTTGAACCTGATGTAAGGAGTTACGTTGTTGTGCTCACAGCTTATAACTATCACTTTTAAGGAGTTACGTTGTTTTGCTCAAGTGTCACACTAAGGTGTGGATAATTTGAGAAACTTTAAGTTTACCTTTTTTTGATGGAGTTAAGAAAAAGGGTTCTTCGTTTCGGGTTATACTACTTCAGTCTCAAGTTCGTCATATTGGGTTTTCTCCATCAGTAGTCACTACAAAAAGCCGTCAGAATGATAATGGGTCGGTAAAGAGTTAGCTGAGAAGAGTATACACGAGTAGAGAAGTTTTATCAGCAGTTGATTCTCACGAGATATTTATGGTACTTCACACTTGTTCAATTAATTGAACATACATGGTTTCGATGTCTCCAATTCATCATCAACATACGTGGTGTATGATTCTGATTCATTGAAAACATCGGGGGGAAGAGAGTATAGGTGGCGTTTGCTTCCTTTGATGCTTTTGGATTTTTTTCGAAAACCCTCTCCTTTCATGAATTTCTTCAATCAGGGGGAAGAAATGAGACGATCAGTGGTTAAAATTTCTCAAGTTGGTGTTATCGTCTCACTTTCACAGATTTATCGTGCGTGAAGTTACCTAAATATGATGTTGTGATGCCTCACACACGGTCATTTTATCGTGTAATTGCATATTCACAAGTAACTATTATTCCGATAGACCGCAACATTCTGGGGGGAAGTCGTTTCATCTCGTCTTTCGCGGATTGTTTGGTGTGAAGCTTCCACATATGTGAGATGATCTTATTGATTTCTTGCATGTTGCCCCCGAACGGATTTTCCGCAATAAGTCAGATTTACCTTGTGTGGTTTACTGCTCATCTACAAATTCCGCTGCATACTGAAAATTTCAAAAGTTAGAAGAAATGTTCACTACATCAAAGTTTCGAATATGCTGAAGACGGTTGTCAGTTTGGGGGGAAGCTGATTCAGAAACTTCGCCAAAAAGGAGTGTACGGAGAAGCTGCTAAAGACATGCGGCATGAATTGGGGGGAAGTTAATCCAATTTATGCATATTACATCATTTGCCTACAAGTGAAGAAAACGGTTCTCAAGTCGAGGTACAAGAAGAAGACAAAGAGCGTAAACTTTCATCATCCTCAGCACTTGAAGAGCTTATGAAGACCTTTCTATATTTGTTTTTTATATTTGTAGTAAATGTTGTAAGTAATCCCTTATGTCGTCCCATTGGGGGAAGATTTTTGGAATCGCTCCTAACTCGTAAATGGAACGACATTGACGGGATTACATTTTCTATCTTTGTTACCTTAAACACAAGGGCTTGTTATGTCATTTAGGCATAGACGTATGTGTTTGGGTATATAAACCCCTCCATACTTCCATGGAGGGGTGAGACTCTTGTGTAAACTTTCACCTTTCATCAATAATAAACACACTAGTTTTCCCTTCTCTCTTGTTTCTCTCTCTAGCTTGAAGATGGCTTTCTTCCATCTTCCAAGACCTCCCGAATCACCATATCACCCAAATATACGGTCCTAACACATATTCATTTAGTGCCTAGAACTCTTCCCACTCAAAGCAAAACCCTAGTCAGCCTGTATGTAGTTTACCAACTATTTGTTGACTTTGAGAAAACATGTAAGAAGAGAATCACTCCAACGAGAATTACAGAAGGGGAAAGGGGTTTTGAGCAAACAAAAGAATGTTACCTAACTGAGGTCATGCCTTTCTTTAAACAACTAAAAGAACAATTTGAATCTCTTCAATAGGCCATAGATACTGAGGTTAAAGATATGAAAAGAATGTTTAATGAAATGGAAAACGAGGTCAAAGATTATGAATGTGAGCTCAAAAGTAATGAGATTGAGAGGAAGAATCTTTACATCGTAAATGATAATTTGATTTCTAGATGTATTGCTCAAGATGTGTTTTACACTCTCACAAATTATTCTATTACTGCTTCTCAATTTCATGAATTATCTGTTGCTTTGAAAGTCTCCCACGATCGTGTCATTGAGCTTGAGACCACGAATTCAAAATTGAATGATAAAATCGAAAGGGATGATCATGATAACATGGTCAGACAATTTTCTAAATTGGAAGTTGAATATCTTGCTTTGTAATTAAAATATCAACATCTCAAAGAAAATGTTAAAACCTCGAATGCTAAGACATCCTCGGATGCTCCTGAGTTTGATGCAGTTTTTGAATTAAACAAACGAGATGAACAGATTCGAGCTCAGTGCAACACGATCAAAAGGTTGAAAGCCCAAATTTCCCAATTAAAGGGAGAAAAGAATGAAGTGACTGGCTCCCATATGCCTCCTCCTTTAGATTCTCAGAATTCTCAAAATTTTCCTCTTCAAAACATCATTAATGTATTTCAACATGAAAATGAGTGGTTTCTAGCAGAAAATGAAAAAGTTAAACTGCATTTCAAAGATTTATATGAATCAATTAAGGTCGCTCGTGACAAGAACAATGAAAAAATAATTTCTTTGCAAAATGAAATTGAGAATCTGAAGAGTCAGGTAAAAGAGAAAATGTCAATCACCAGTGGTGAGAATATTGCACCAAAGGTGCCCGCTTGTACTAAATATGCTATGACTGTGAAGTATATTCCCCCTCATCTTAGAAACAATGAACTTGCATGTCAAACATATTTTTCGTACCTTAAGGATAGTCTAGAATGTCTCTGTGAGATTGTTGATGAGGATAAGATAGAGAAACCAAATGATAATGCGATTAGGGATGCATGCTTATATGCCAAACGATCTCAGGAAATTTTAGAATGGTTAATAGCTATATGTCCTAAAACTGGTACTAGGAAAGATAGTGTCGTTATGCCTTGCTCTATGCCTAAAGTCAAGCATGTGACCTTTGATGTGCCTCCTAGAATCTTAGATCCCAGCACTTCTAGACCAGGAATGCAAAAAGTAGTGAAACCAACTAATGTTCCCATCATTCCTTCTACAGGAGTAATCAGTGACACTAAGGTAAGCGGGTCAAAGCCTCCAGGCAATACAAAGCAAGATAGGACCTCGCAAGCCAATAGTGATTAAGGGAAGAAAGTAGAAGACCACCTTAGGAACAATAAGTTTGAGTTGAATAAGACGAATCATGTTGATTCTAGTATTAGCTATAAGCGTACTGTAATTAATTCGAATTCTGCTACTATTTGCAAAACATGTAATAAATGTTTGGTTTCTGGTATTTATCACAAATGTGCTGTGAATAAGTTGAAAAATGTTGTTAAATCACCAGTCAAAATTGTAAGAATTGCTAAACAGGTTAAGGATGTCAGAAAACCAATTTGGAAAAAGGTTAGTAATTATTGGAAACCTATTTGGTAGGATCATCCCCTTAAGAAGTAGTCATACTACACATAGGCCAAATGCTTCTACTAGTCTTGCATCCACCACTAATGATGTCATAGCTTCTATTTCTGATGTGGGTATTCCAATCTCAGTTACTAACCAAGTGGAACCCATTCTCGCATGGGGATCCAAATTATCCAGTCATCCATACTTGTCTGTCTTCAACTGCAGGTCGTACAAATTGTTCTGTGGTATTTGGACTCAGGCTGTTCAAAGCATATGACTGGAGATCGCTCGCGGCTCAAGAACTTTGTGAATAAATTCATCGGGACTGTTAGATTTGGGAACGACCACTTTGGGGAAATCATGGGTTACGGAGATTATGTATTTGGTGACAGTGTAATCTGTGGGGTATATTATGTTGAAGGACTCGGTCATAATCTGTTCTCTGTTGGCCAATTCTGTGACTCTGATCTTGAAGTGGCCTTTAAAAAACATACTTGCTTCGTTAGAGAACTAGATGGTGTTGAACTTTTAAAGGGAACACGAGGCACTAATCTGTACACCATATCTATCGAAGATATGATGAAGTCTTCTCCAATCTGCTTGTTGTCAAAGGATTCTAAAACAAAGTCATGTTTATGGCATCGTCGTCTCAATCACTTGAACTTCGGAACCATAAATAATCTTTCTAGAAAGGACCTCGTAAGAGGCTTGCCCAGATTAAAGTATGAAAAAGATCATCTTTGTTCAGCATGCCAATTGGGAAAAAGCAAGAAATATGCCCATAAACCCAAACCTGCAAACTCAATTATGGAACTTCTTCATACTCTTCATATGGATTTGTGCGGACCCATGAGAGTGCAAACTATAAACGGGAAGAAATATGTGCTAGTCGTGGTTGATGACTACTCTCGGTTTACTTGGGTTAAGTTTTTGAGGTCAAAGGATGAAACTCCAGACGTCATCATCAAACTTATTAAACAACTGCAGGTTCGGCTTAATAAAACAGTCAGAATTATCCGAACTGATAATGGAATTGAGTTTGTAAACAAAGAACTAAGTCAGTTTTACGAAAGCATTAGAATCAACCATCAAAGAAGTGTTCCACGTACTCCTCAACAGAACTGTGTAGTTAAAAGACGAAATCGAACTATTGTAGAAGCTGCAAGGACTATGCTGATTTATTTAAAGGTTCCAATGTTTCTCTGGGCAGAAGCCATTGCCACTGCGTGCTACACCCAAAACTGCTCCCTAATTCATACAACTCATGGAAAAACTCCTTACGAACTTGTCCATAACCGAAAACCGAATCTTTCTTTTCTACGAGTGTTTGGTGCCTTATGCTATCCTACTAATGAAGGTCAATATTTGGGTAAATTGAAACCTAAGGCGGACATTGGAGTTTTCGTTGATTATGCACCAAACCGGAAGGGTTACCGAATCTACAATAAAAGAACCCGAGACATCATGGAATCTATTCACGTCATGTTCGATGAGCTGTCTGAGCATACGGCTTCAGGACAATCCAGTTGTTAGGTTCTCATATTTGTAACACAAGCATCAATAGAAGAAATATATATAAGAGATGATCGGTTGAACAAATGCAAACACACACGAATAGATAATAAGAAAGGTTACGCGTAGAGAGTGAAAGTAAATGAACAACCAACCCTCGAGTGAGGGTTTACATGAGTATTTATAGGAAGGAACTAGGGCAACATGCAAGTTCCCTTCCTTTCCCTTATTGGGCTTTGGATAGGCTCATGGGCTTTCTACATGAGCCTAACCTTGATTACTAACATAAAAGCCATAATTAAGCTAACTATTACATATTAATGACTAACACTTGAATTCTAGTTTAGGAGTGATTCCAACAATCTCCCCCTAAGTGTTAGTGATTGATAATATAATCGTTGTAGGTGCTGATGTAATAGTAGCTTTGACATCTTCTGACATTCTTCTTTCTTGTGAGAAGAAGTGTCTTGATTCGAACAATCTCCCCAGTGTAGAGAAATTGTTTTCTTTGAAGTATTCTGCTTCGATGTCTTCATTATCTTTGTTCTTTGATCTTTGTTCTTTGTGATAGAAGTGATAGTATTTTGTTGCTGTCTGCATCAGGTCCACTTCGTTGCTCCAGTGTCTCCACGTCTTTCTCCAACATGCTCACAAGCTCTTTAATGTTGGATTATAGTACTGATGTAGTTCTCTTAGTCTTTAAATTTTGTAGATTCTTTGACTTGAAGAAGAATCATTCTGACTTTGTGTTGCCTTTTGAGAGAACTTCAATTAGTGATAATGTTGGCATGAGCATGTGGAGAATCTGCACGATCTTTTCCACCCGCAAGCATCCATAAGAAGAAAACATAAAACATGGGTTAGAACTAATCCAGCGCTTACAAGTTTGAACTTCGAGTGTGTTAACAACATAGTGTGAAAACACAACTCTAATTCTCACAAAGGCTGTTCCTGAACTGGAGTCCCACAAGTGAGATAACGCGATGTACCAAAGTACACCTACAGTTCAGATGAGTCGCTGAGGTACACCGAAGCATCACCCCATGACTGTAGACCGTTTGAGACACACTAAGCGTAATCCACGGGGAGTTACCGAAGTGACCTGCTGTCAGGGCTATTTGGTGTTGACCCTGGCAGGAGTTTCCATTCAATCACTGAGGATCACAATTGTGAACGTCTCATAAATGTTCTCAACAGATTGCTAAGATCTGTGACGGACTCGATAGTGTATCACTTGCGTCCTTATTGTTGAATGACAAGCAATGAATTGTCGAGTGTTCCTAAGAGATCTTTTGGTGAATCTCGTGGCTCTAGACTCAATAGTGCGCTTTGGTTCCTGAGCGAAGACTAGGGAGAGGGTATCCTTGCTTCGATACCAGTAATCTCTAAGAGAAAGCCGATAGTTTATGTAGGGTTCCCTGTAAGAATGAAACAAGCTTCTGTTGAGAGAAACTTGAGTGGCTAAGAAGGTTTAGTGCATGCGTCACTGGGTCCATGATGACTTTGATCTTCAATACCGGTGTCATCAAGTGACAACCAATAGCATATGAATTTAACCCGGTGTCTGCCCTAAGTTGAATAATCTGGAGGACTATTTCTTTTCACCCTTTTCTTTACTTTTCTTTTTAATTCTTCAACTCATTCTTTCTCCGATTCTCATTTTCTCCTTTTTATAATCATACCTGAGGACTTCTAATTCTAACTATTGGTGGTGTCCTTGGGTAGATCCCTCCGGCTCTGGCGGATCATAGGACGGTTATTCCTAACCTTAGTCACCTTATAACTCCATGACTAACCTATGTTGCCATAAAACCATTTTCATTGAAAATCTCTCACAGTGGTTATGAGTAAAAGCATTTAATACCACTGTTTGAGAGTTTTAAGATTTTTCATAATTACTCCCCCTCCACACGTGCTTAAGAGTTTTGACTGAAATCTGCACGGTGAGAGAAGAGCGCGCACTTTTGAATTGATCAACTCATGATAGACAATACCTCACGAGGCACGGTTACGTTGCATAGTTAAAGAGTTACATTGTCAGTTTTTAGGTGACAACTAGCTCTAATAACTACCTTGATGGTGTGGACAACCTCGAAAGGTTTTCAAACCCGTCAAAGTTCATATCTACCAAGAGTTTCTCGAATGGTACATTCTACTCGGACAAGTCCTTTGCGAGATACGTTTACATCACTAGCGAACTAGCTTGAAATTATTACCCGTCCCGGACAAGTGTTTTCAATTTACTAGCATTTCAGATTTCGTCAATTCGTTGGTTAAGACTATTCACACGATGATTCTCTTGCAAGTTACAACATATTTCTTATCACATAAATTTTTCTCCCCCTCAAAAATGGCATATAAATGTTATTTTTGACAAAATTTTGATATCGAATATGACCATTTCAAGTTTTTGTGGGAAGATTACCACAAAGAACAATTTGTGAACAAAGTTTTTAATCAAATACTCCCCCTCAACAAGTGATATTAACATTTGAGGTTTTGAAAAACATAAGGGGAAGTACTTGTTCTTTTGAGCAAAACTTTTTGAAAAATTGAAAGTTTTGATAAGTTTTACTCAAAAGTAAGAAGCTTTCGCTCCTTTTATAGGATTGTGGCACTGAAGCGTACCATAAGGTCCTTTCATTACAAGTACGGGTTGTACACTGTTATGTGTGCACAAGCCATAGTTAAATATAAATCACACAACCAAGAATGATAATGAAACAAATCAAGGGTTACCAGGAGAATCCGGTAGTCCAGCAATAACTCCAGGAATGCGTTCTGGACGTTGATAGCCTGTGAGAAAAATGTTGGGACGACCACCTACGAAACTCTCCAATGTTCTGAACTGGTCCCTTCTGAACAACCTTTCATCGATGCGAGTGATGATCCTCTTAACATCCCTTTTCTCCTTCGAATTCCATCTCTTCTTCGACCCTATGCCTTGATGTATCTCCTTTAACCGATAAGCTAAACCATCCCTGACGTTCTTCAATGTATGATCCCCAAACTTATGAAGCTCTCTTCACGCCATTAAGTAATTTTGGTGTAGTTCACTGCGGTAGACGACTCCAAATGGTTTGCTGATGAGGGTGTACTGAGGAAGTGTGTTTATGTCGGGAAGGTCGAGATGTGGTTTAGTGAGGTTAACACGCGTCTGATACGATTCCACGGCAAGTTGAATGTCCTCTACACGTTCTTGGATCACTATGCTTCTGATGAATATTAACAACGACTTGATGAACTCATGTTAGATTTCTGTAGAGAAATGTCGCATCTGTCCCTGTACCTTTACGAGATACATATCTTCAATGTCGTTAAGAGACAATCTTTGAAAATCCGCTTCACAGAATTCATAGTCGTCTTCGTCTTGACGTTTGACCACTATTTTATTGAGGAAAGTGTAATCCCACTTTGACGAGAGAGTAACATGCTTAATAGAAACGATCCTCTTGTCACTAAACACTTCGTGTTTCGACGTTTGAACCTGGTAGCTTTTGTAGAAGATTCTTCGGCGTTCAGGCCAATGGTGAATCCCATACATTGCATCAAGGTCATACTTTTCCACTCTGTTGGCAAACATGTGAGTAGCATTTTCCTCGATGGCTATGCTGTTGGAGTATATAGCTGCAGGAAAAGGAAGTGTGAGTAATGTAGCATATTTCTTGGAGACATCGCTACCGTTAGAAGAAATTCTAGGTCGTTGTTGAAGAAATAATGGAATGGAATCTTGGGTTGATCCGGTTGGCCAATTGTAGGTAGAGGTCTTGTCCAGTCTGTGTAGTATGGAGCTTTGTCTTTTCTTGTGAAGTCGATGTTAGCTTCGGGATTGAGCCAATCGATATTGTTCGACATGGCTCGTGCAATGTTTTCGAGATGATATTCAACTTTGATTGCACTTTCTTAGCTGTCTTTAAACAGTTGGAAGGCATCATTCTTAATTCGCCTTAGCTCAGCCTTAGTCATCTTCTTCACTCTGAATTGTTCTTGAATCAGCTTCACATGCTCCATAGTACGTCCTTCTACCATTTCTTGACCTTCTGGTAGTGAGGGAGTAGCATCACAAAGTCTGGAAAACCAGTCATATTCTTCAGTTGTATCGTCATCTAGCCATGAGAGAACATCTGTCTTCGTCTTCTTCTTCTTCTTTGGCTTAGATGAGGATTCCAGTTTCTTTGTTGTGGTGGGAGAGGTGGGTTGTTGTTGGGGCTCTGGGATCTCTTCATCGTCACCACCAGTGTACTCGAAGTGATCACTGGTTTTCTCTGTGTGAGGTGGTAACTCAGAGTCCTGAGGTTTTTCTGTAGTCCTTTGGGGTGGTGGTGGCATGGAGGAGGATTCTCCAGTTTGCTTTGGACGTTTTGGTGCAGAATCCTATTCCTTGTCATCGTCATCTCTTGGTCGTTTAGGTTGACCTGCTGACTCTTTGCATGAAGACCTGAGTTGATAAGCTAGCAGACCCTCAAAGAATTTAGCTTCATCCGAAGTAAAAGTTGCAGATCGTTTTGACATTTGCATCACCAATTTTGCAATTAACTCAGCTTCAGAGAGATCAGGTTCTTTGGCCATTGTATGTTTAACCAATGCGACGAAATTTGGAGTAAGTTTTCTGGAAAATACCTCCCTTGTTACACCAGGGACAGTGTCGAGAAGAAACTTGTGAGTATATTCTCTTGTCGTCTTCTCCATTTCCTTTTGGAAATCTCCTTTGATAAATTTCTGGATATGCTCCCTTTCTTTCAACAACTCGTTTATCCCCATTTTAAAGAAAGTTGATTCTGTCAGCGAGTTGATTCAGCTTTTTGTTGGTCATGTCTTTCTTCCTGACTTGCTTGACAACATTAACAATCTTTGTCTTAGCCCGGGATATCCAAGAGTCGGTTGGTTTCTTCACTGACTTAGATGTGGATCTGGTTGTGCCTTTGGATGGTGGAGGTGAAGAGTGAGAAGACGATTCTGATGATGATGAGACATGAGGAGACTCAGGGGTCTTTTGGTGGCTCAGAAGTTTGTTCCTTGGAACGTGTTTGGCTGTCTAGAAGAAAGTCATCATAATCAACTTTGTCATCTTTTCGGACTTAGCCATTTCTTGACCTTAAGCCTGGCTTCTTCATCTGCTTGAGCTTGAGCCTCTTTATCTGCTTTTCTTTAGCTGCAACCTCAGCATCTTTATCAGAAATCTTCTCCGACTCTTCCTTTTCTGGTTCCTCAAATTCATAGGTGATAGTGTCCTCCAGTCGCCGTTGTTGTTGATCGTGGGTGGTGGTACCAGTTCCCTTATCGGGTTGATTAACCGCATCAAGAACTGGTGAAGATAGTGCACCACCACTTGACCCTCCGGGGCCACGAGTTTGTTCCTTTACGAACTCTTTGGCAACGTGTTGGAGTATGATATTCTTCACCTTTTTCCTGTAGTCTTTATCCAGTTGTTCTTCATCCGAGCTCTCCTCTTCTTCTGGCTCAGCAACTGGAGTTTTACCTTTACCTTTATCAGCTTTTAGACTGGGAGGTTTTGCTACTGTTTGAGTGTCATCGGTTGGAGTTTCAGAGTAGATGACCTCTTCGTCCGTTTCAGTATCCTCGGAGTCCTCGTCCGTAAGCTTTTGTTGCGGTTCAGGTTTGGGAATAGGAATGACTTCTTTAGAGGGAATTTTCCTTTTGTGAACATGAGTCCTCTTGGGATACTTCCTTGTACTCTCAATGCTTGTAATGCTTCCTGCACTGCCTCTCCTGGTTTTCCTAGTAGGTGTACCAGCGGACTTTTCATCAAGGAAACCTACTTTGCCTTCTTCAACTGCTACCAGATATCGTTTGTACGAATACAATTGTTTGATATCATCAGTAATAAGATAATCTGGCAGCACTGCACCTTGTTTCTTTGTTGTAGAGTCCTTAAATCTGACAGTGAGTGTGGGTTCATACAACACGGAGTGTTGTTTGGGGTCATCAATTCTCAAGGTAATATCAGGATTATACCCTAGAGCTCTTTGGATCAACAGTTTGGTGTATCTGATATACGGGATCTTGGTGCCAAGCTTTTTAAGGTAAGTCATCATGTCGTCCCATATCAGAGCTTCAACTTCTATGTCTTTCTTGTTGACCAAAGCCCAAAATATTTGTAGTTCCATGAGCTTGGGATGCTCATGACCACTATCACGTCCAGAAACGGATTTTGCAATCATAATGTAGAGGGTTCTCCATGGCTGGGGAATGTTCTTGAGGTCCACAGATGAGTGCTTTGTGATTACCCCGGTAGCTTCATCATAGCCGATGTCGACCATGAACTGGAGTACGACCTCTTCAGTTGGAGTGGCATTGTATTGAGTAGGTTCGATGACAGGAATAAGAAGAATGGCCCTCAAATCTGTTGGTGTGATGGTGACTTGTTTGTTGTTAAGCATCACCGTCACAACATTTTGACCTTTGATCTTTTGCATTGTATGCTAGAATTGGTGAATGTAGATCTCTGGTACAGTAGTAGAGTTAGTGAGCATGTTCTGATAGGGGTGAATCTTCAGAATATCCACAGCAATCTGACATGAAGACTTAGAGCAAGGGAAGGTATCAAAATCAACTCTGAGGTTGTTCTTTCCGATCTTCATAGGGTAACCATGAGGGAAGATATCTTCAATAGTGAGAACATTTGGTGCATCCACATTTTGCATTTGAGCGTCCATGTCATGATCTGAAAGATATTTAGCCAAAAGAACCAACATATCGAAAGACATTACGTTAGTCAACAGTTGATTTTATTGTCTATTTATTGAAAGTGATATGTCGATTATTGTTACGAGTCCAATGTCACTTGTTAGTCCAATAGTTCACAGACGTCGTGATAAGTTTCGTGAGTAGATTAACTTTGAGTTTTAAAGTCCAAGTTTTCACAACTTATTAAACATTTAAACTTATTAGTGACATTTTGGTTTCGTGGCGTTATGATTTATTTATTTACAAGTTTGCACGCGTAACAATTCATAATTTTGGTTGTTCTTAGGCTTAGGCGTAAAATTCTAAGTTTATGCGTAAACAGAAAGGTTATACGTGTAAGCATAAGCTTATGCGTAGGTTCTTGACTTACGCGTAAGAAATGTTACGCGTAGGAAAAGAGGGCCTTAGGCATAAAGCTTACCCGTAAGCGTATATGGAACCTTACGCGTAAGGCTTACTCGTAAGAGTGAACCTTATGCGTAGAGGTTACTGTTTACGCATATCCTTCACAGGATACGCGTAGTCCCCATTGAAGAACCTTACGCGTAAAGGTTACGCGTAAGATTTCTCTTACGCATAACATTCTACGCGTAAGGTGATCCTTATGCGTAGATGTTCAAGTAACCTTGATTCTGAATTTTTCACGCGTAGTAACCTGAAATAAATTCATCATATCACCAATATTAACATATACATTCATTCCTTTTCAGTTCTAATCATGAATACTCATTAAAGCATTTATGTGTAAAATGACTTATGCGTAAAACTCAAAACCCTAACCATTCAAGAATTACGACTAAGAGTTTTAGCCATAGGAAATGCACCAAAATTTTTCTGGGTGATCTTAGAGGCCTATAGAGATGTTCTAAACAAGTTTTAACATTAAAAACCCTATGGATAAAAAATACCCAAATCTTATGAACTTAAACCCTAAGATTTGATTCTCATAGAACTGATGTTTCTGGGAAAGTTATAAGCATGGATATAATCAATTCAACATATAAACAATGTCTTTCAACCATCTAATTAACCAGAAACACTCACACTTGAAAATACCCAAATCACGCATAAAACCCTAATTCTCAAAATCATTCAATTCGTGTTTCTGGGTGAGTTTTAATGATAGAAATGGTTTCAATGTGATTAATTAAATGTTTTGACAAAACCATTTTAACCAAAAACACTCAAACATGATTATGTGTTCATACGCTTATGCGTAGAACACAAAATCATTCCTAGATTAAAATCTAACCGTTGGTTTTCAAAATGATTCAAAACCTATGCTTAGATAATTACAAAGAACGATTTTCCACTTACAAATTGATGATCAAAAGCCCGGATTTGAAAATTGATTCTTAGCCGTAGGTTTTGGGTAGTTGTATAATAAATGAGTGAAGTTAATGTTTGTGAAAAATTAGGTGAAGTATTTTGTTAAGAAATACTTTGAGATTTTGACACATTTAGTCCCTTCACCTTAACCATTTACATCCAACGCCCATAACTTCCATTTTGGTTACCAAACAAATGATATTTGGAAAGAAACATGACGACACTCCCCCTCGACTTAAGAAATAATAAAATTTTATAAATTTGAGTCCGAGGAGTGTCAGTAAACCAGAAATGTGACCACCTTTATCAAAGATACAACCGGGATGAGGTAACATGCAAGTACAAGGATTTATGAAAACGAAAAATATTTGCTTTCTACTCCTCAACACTTGACCGAGAAAAATACTGAATTTTGAAAGAGAAAAGTGTTGACGGAAGATTTAAACTTGCCATGTTAAAAAAATATAGATAGAAGAATATTTTTGTTGTTTTATCAGATTTTATAATTTTGTATTTTGTTTTTGAAAATATTTACAAAAGAGGTTTTGGTATTTGACTGGTTTTAAGAATGTTTTAAAAGTTCATCCAGTTCATCTGGAGTCAAACACCGCATACCAATCCGGTGGACCAACTCATTAAACCTAGCAGGAGCTAAGGCTTTGGTGAGAAGATCTGCCAGTTGGTATTCTAATTCAACGGTACCCTTTTCCACGTGCTCCTTGATGAAATGATATCGAAGATCGATGTGCTTTGATTTTGAATGTTGAACAGAGTTGCACGAGATCGCAATAGCACTTCGATTGTCGCAGTACATCGGGATTCTGTCAAATACGTAACCATAGTCTTTGAGTTGTGTTCTCATCCAAATGACTTGAGCACAACACGCCGACATGGCTACATATTCTGCTTCGGTTGAAGACAGCGATGTACAGTCCTGCTTCTTCGATTGCCATGACACCAGTTTATCACCAAGAAATTGTAGAGCTCCTGAAGTACTTTTCCGAGAATCTAAGCAACCTACATGATCAGCGTCTGAAAAAGCTATTAGTTCAAAACAGAATCCTTCGGATACCAGATCCCCAAGTTAATGGTTCCCTTGATGTATCGAAGGATTCTTTTAGCCTCTGAGAGGTGAGTTTCAGTTGGTCTCGACTGATAACGGGAGCAAAGATATACGGCAAAAACAATATCAGGCCTGCTAGCTGTTAGATACATGAGAGACCCAATGATACTTCGGTATTTGGTAGGGTCCACCAATTTCCCATGTAAATCAATGTCTAGTTTGTTGGTATGAGCCATTGGCGTAGCATAGGTGTCACAGTTTTGCATTCCAAATTTGTTTAAAAGTTCAAGGGCATATTTGGACTGACTCAAGAAAATACCACGGGGTGATTGATGAACTAGCATTCCAAGAAAGAATGTGATTTCACCCATCATTGACATTTCAAAATGTTTTGTCATTAGTTTTGCAAAAGCATTTGAGTATTTTAAATGTGTTGACCCAAAAATGATGTCATCCACATAGATTTGAACGATTAAAATGCGAGCCCCGTGATATTGTATGAAAAGTGTAGGGTCGACCGAACCTTTGGTGAAATTATTGGCAATGAGGAAGGATGATAACTTATCGTACCACGCCCGAGGAGCTTGTTTGAGTCCGTAGAGAGCTTTGTTCAATTTGTATACGTGGCTCGGGAACTCTGGATCAACGAATCCTTCTGGTTGGATGACATAGACCGTTTCTTTCAGTTTACCATTCAGAAAAGCAGTTTTGACGTCCATCTGAAAGACCGTGATATTCATATGAGCCGCGAACGCTAGAAATATCCGAACAGCCTCAAGACGAGCAACCGGAGCAAATGATTCTTCAAATTTAATACCCTCTTCCTGTCTATAACCCTTAGCCACCATACGTGACTTGTTTCTGATTACGGTTCCTTCAGCATCCAATTTGTTTTTCCAAATCCAGCTTAGACCAATGACGAAGACCCCTGTTGGTCTTTCAACCAATTCCCATACTTCAAGACGTTTAAACTGATTGAGTTCTTCCTGCATGGATTCAATCCAGTTGTCTTTGGTCATTGCGTCTTTAATGTTTTTAGGTTCAGATTGGCAGACAGTGAGTGCATAAATGCAGTGTTCACCATCTGTGTGAAGACGTTGTCTTGTTATGAATGGTTGATTCGGGTTACCAATAATATTCTCAAGAGTATGGTATTTCGTCCAACAATGTGTGGAAGGTTGATGTTGATATACTTTATGCAGATTGGGAGGATTCAAATGGCTTGTAGATGATTCCGCAACATCAGGTGAAGCAGTTTCATTAGCAAACAGGTTGAAGAACGCATTTTGGATCAAAATCTGCAGGTGGGGGTACTTCATTGTTCAGAACATCATCAGCTGGTTCAGCGTCGTTGGATGCAGTTTGTTCAACTGTTGTTGTAGAGTCAACTGGTGGTGCTTCTTCAATAGTAGTTATTGTAGCAGGTGTATCAGGTATTGGAATATGATCAGGTTGAGCAGCGGAAACATTGGATACACCTGAAGCACGTTCATCAATATCATCACTAAACAGAGGAGCAAATAGCTTTTCCATTTGTTGACGAGTAAGCGGGGGGCTTGGTTCAGCTGATGAGGGGGTTTGAGGGAAGTTTAAACGGTTATGACCGGGTTCCAAGCTGTTATGCTCAGAAGCCATTTCTGTAAGCTCATCGAAATTTGCATGAATCGTTTCCATAACCTGGCTTTGATACCACTGTTAGGTTGCCATATTTGTAACACAAGCATCAATAGAAGAAATATAGATAAGAGATGATCGGTTGAACAAATGCAAACACACAAGAATAGATAATAAGAAAGGTTACGCGTAGAGAGTGAAAGTAAATGAACAACCAACCCTCAAGTGAGGGTTTACATGGGTATTTATAGGAAGGAACTAGGGCAACATGCAAGTTCCCTTCCTTTCCCTTATTGGGCTTTGGATAGGCTCATGGGCTTTCTACATGAGCCTAACCTTGATTACTAACATAAAAGCCATAATTAAGCTAACTATTACATATTAATGACTAACACTTGAATTCTAGTTTAGGAGTGATTCCAACACCAGTTCTGGACCCGCTTCTCAACCTTTATCAAGCAGTCCCATTAGTTCTTCTCTTGTACAGAATCACTCACCTACAACTCCATATGTACCTCCATCAGAAGAAGATTTGAAGAAATTGTTTGATCCGATGTTTGATGAATATTATAAACCTCAGACTAATGACAATTCTGGACCACCAACTGCAGCTGCTTCTAATCCAACCAATATGGATGGTCCATCCGTTTCAATGACTCTATCTCAAGAAGCGCCAGTTGTCGATCACTCATCATCATCTTCGAATCCTCAATATTCGGCTGTACATCATGGAAATGTAGCTACTAATAATGATGGAGATAACCCATTTGCTAACCCCGAAGATGCCCTGTTTGAAAACATATTTGCCCCTGAACCAACACCTGAACCATCTTCATCAGGGAATCCAAACTCTGCTACATCAGTTCCTCATCATCAACCACATGAATATCTCAGAAAATGGACACATGATCATCCACTGGATAACATCATTGGGAACCCTTCTCGTCCAGTATCTACTCGTAAACAACTTGCCACTGATGCCTTATGGTGCTTCTTCAATTCTGTATTATCAAAGATCGATCCTAAAGATGTCAAAATAGCAATGTCTGAGGACAGCTGGTTTAGTGCATGGAAGAGGAAATCCATGAGTTTGATCGTCTTGATGTATGGGAATTAGTACCTGCTCTAGATTATGCTATGATTATTGCTCTTAAGTGGATCTTTAAAGTAAAGCTTGATGAACACGGTGATGTTCTGAAGAATAAGGCAAGGCTAGTGGCTAAAGGATACCGATAAGAGGAGGGTATTGAATTTGAGGAATCATTTGCTCCGGTTGCACGAATTGAGGCTATCAAAATCTTCCTGGCTAATGTTGCTAGCAAGAACATGGTGGTTTATTAGATGGATGTAAAAACTGATTTTCTTAATGGGGGTCTTAAAGAAGTTGTTTACGTCAGTCAACCCAAAGGTTTCGTGAATCCAGAGCATCCTACCCATGTCTACCGCTTAAAGAAGGCCCTTTACGGTTTGAAGCAAGCTCCAAGGGCATGGTACGATACACTGTCAAAGTTTCTCTTGACAAAAGGATTCAGCAAAGGAGCAGTTGATCCTACATTGTTCACCAGAAAGTCAGGAAAACACTTAATTCACGTTCAAATTTATGTTGATGACATTATTTTTGCCTCGACCGACCCTAATGAATGTGACCGATTTTCAAAGGAGATCTCCAAATTTCATATGTCTATGATGGGACAAATGTCATTTTTCTTGGGATTACAAATTTCACAAAGTCCCGGAGGCATTTTTATTAATCAATCTAAATATGCAAATGAAATTTTAAAGAAATTTGGATTTGATTCTTGTGACCCTGTTGACACTCCCATAGTGGAGCGCATAAAACTGGATGAGGACCACTCAGGGATCATGGTTGATCAAACGAAATATTGAAGTATGATTGGATCCCGATGTACCTCACGCCAGTAGAACCGATATTCTTACATTTGTATGCATGTGTGCTAGATACCGGATAATCCTACCAAAAGCACCTTAAGCGGTTAAACGGGTCTTTCGGTATCTCCAAGGAACCATTAACATGGGACTTTGGTATCCGAAGGACACCGATATGTCACTAACGACATATGCAGGTCTGACCAAGCGGTGTCAAGATACACGTCGAAGTACGTCAGGAGGTGCTCAGTGTTTGGGAGATAAGTTAGTAAGATGGTCTTCAAAGAAACAAATGAATGATTACGTCTATATCTTCTACAGAGGCTGAATACATAGCCTTGTCATCTTTTTGTGCTCAAATATTATGGATGAGATCACAATTATCTGACTATGGCTTTGTATTCAACAAAGTTCCTCTGTATTGTCATAACAAAAGTGCCATTGCTCTCTGCTGCAACAATGTTCAACACTCAAGAGCAAAGCACATTGATATTCGACATCACTTCATCAGGGAACAAGTTGAGAAAGGTGTGGTTGAACTACATTTCGTACGGACTGAATATCAGCTAGCAGACATCTTAACTAAAGCACTTCCTAGAGAACGGTTTGAGTTTATCCTTCCACGACTTGGCTTGAAGAGCCTACAACCTGAGACACTCAAACGTCTTCAGGAGGAAGAAGAGGAGTAAAGGTGTTTTCTCATATATTCTTTGTACATAAGCAAAATACAAAATTATAAAACCATCAAAAAGAAAATAGAAAAATATAAAATTTCAAAATGACCAAAAATATTGTTTTTCATTTCATGTTTCGATAACATCTACGGACTTTGATCTGTCATTCAAAATTGGCATGGGGATGAAGTTCGAACAGAATTAATAAACATTTTATTTAAAAAAAATGAGATGGAGAAAAATGTAGGTTTATTGTCATTTCAGGCAATAACCCACTTTTTTTAAAAGAAAGAACAGAGCAATGCTTAAATCTAATTTTGAAATCTCATGCTCTGATTCTAAAAACAAATGTTTATAAGGAAAATCTGTCGCCAAAAAGACAAATGTTTCCTCACAAATATTTTTCCTTCAAAATATTATTTTGAAAAATATTTGTCATCTAATGAAAACTAAATTGCTTTGATAAATTACTCGGACTTAATTTTGAAAATCATCTGGACGTATCATTTGTGAAAGGGATTGTCTAACCAGTGCCCTTAGGGCACTGGTTAAGAAGGCTGATGACCCACAAAAAGTGCGAAAAATAATTTAAAAACCCAAGGACCCACACTTTTTCAATAAAAAATTATTTTTTCGGTACCTTTTTGTGGGTCCTCAGCCTTCTTAACCAGTGCCCTCAGGGCACTGGTTAGACAATCCCTTTGTGAATATCTCTATCACTCAATCAAAAACTTTGGTCATTTATTGAGGGGAAGAATGATTTCAATCAAAACAAAAAGGATTATTTCTCAAACAATTAGCACTAAAATGAGCAAGGTCTATTTTTGGATAATCAAAAAGAACAATTTTTTGTACAATTAGATCCAGACCAAGGCTAATATTGTGTTTTCATAAGATACCTAAGCATGTTTGATCATTGGAGTTTAAAGTCTTATAATCTGATCCTTATCAGTTAAATACTTTAAAAGCAAGTCACATTTTCTCCTCAAAAAGCTTTCAAAAATAATTTAAATCAATTGAGATCACAAATCTCAAAGGGTTTGAAAATTGTGATCGGGGGAGAATTTGTGATTTAAATTGGATACAAACTGATAATTCAATAAGTGGTTTTACATGTGCCAAACGATTTCAAAATTTTCATGCACATGTTAAGGGGGAACATTTATCTTAAACCAAAAGGGATTAAAACGTGATTGATTTGTCTCAAAGTGTAGGTTCCCACTAATATGTGCAAAACTCTTTCGAATCTCGATGTACATATTAAGGGGGAACAATCCAAAGAAAACCACATCCTTCCTAAAATGTTTTATCCAAAGTACTTAAAATACTAGATTTGATCAGGGGAAGTGATGATGATCATTTTAGAAAATGTTAATCAAGAATTGGATCTTTCATTCTCAATCTAAGATTTCAAAGTCCTCTTGCCTCCATGCGCCAAATGATTTCTAATACTTGAAGCACAATTTGAGGGGGAGCATTTCTAAAATATCAAAAACAATTAAGGTACAAAATGCTTTGATTTTATATCACAAGTACCTTCATGATTTTCAAATGGTTTTCAATTGGTTTCGAGGCGGAATGAACAATACCAAATGACCGACCAATTTATTTTATGCATGGAGATATAAGGATGGTTAGGTTATGTATTCGTTCCCACGATCCCGCCAGAGCCAGAGGGATCTACCAAGGGACAATCCACTAGATAGTGTAGAAGTCCTTAGGTATGATGAAAAAAGGAGAAAAATGAGAATATGGGAAGAGTGCCGACTGAGACAGAGTTAGGACTAGAAAAAACCTAACAAGGTTCTAGTTATGAAGTCTCGGTAAGCACTGAAGGGGTTGAAGAATGAAAAAGAAATGTAATGTGAAAAGGGTGAAAAGAAATAGCCCTCCAATAATCCAACCTTAGGGCAGAAACCGGGTTCAATAATGTTGGATCATAAATATTGTGTTGTTGATGATTCCGGATGATTATGATTAAACAAGAAAGCCATTAGAGAGATGAAGAGAGTTGAGAGGATGTTTCTTGAAAGAGAGTTGTTATACAAAAATGAAAGGTTAGATTCAAAAAGCAACACCCTTCCCTTAGAGGGAAGGGTATTTATAGTTACAAACTAATACGTCCTCCTGACGGACTGTGGATCAGGCATACAGTGGGTAAAGACCCGTCCTTCCTCACGATGTTACACTAAACTAATCTACGCTACAAACTAACTAATAAACTACTAAATAACGTAAATAATGACAAGTCTACGAGCTAACTTATGCTAGATAATATTTGGGGTGACCGACTCTTCACTATGGAATTTCTAATTCCTAACAATCTCCCCCTAAGGGAGGTCACCCCATGATTTTCATTTTGAATCCGAGCATTCTATTCTTGACTTTGTTCTTGAGCTCGTAGACTTCAATTCTTCAATTCTGAAATCTTTGTGCTTTAATAGCGATTCTTCAAAGTCCGCATTGATTTGTACTTTTAGTGGAGGCCTTTAACTGATCCACATCTTTGATGATCTTCGAGCTTTCATTGAGATCATCAGCCACAACAAATATCTCTGGATCATCCATAGTTGTGTTGCCTTCATGTGATGTTGTGACTTTCAGACCGACATGCTCACACTTTTGAATCATGACATCTTTCCATTAGAGTAGCGGAAGCTTTACTGGCTCATGATATTTGCAGTAGCGTAGCGGAAACATAGTATAAAAATATCAGAGCCAGGTTCTGTAGATATGCATAAGTCATGATTTCTTCAATTAAGTGTGGATGTTGTGAGCATGCGGCTTTGGATTGACTTCTCAATTCTGATCAGCTGCAACCGTCCAAATGTACCTGCAAACAACAGTTAGCAATAAAACACACGAAAGTGTCTTTGATCACTTTCGTTGAATTGAGGTACACGGCCCTGGTTCTTGGTGATCAGTAAAGTCTGCACTTTTGTGATCAGGTAGAATTCGAAGAATCTCCTTGACAGGGGTTTTAGCATTTGTTCTAGCTGTTCTCAAACAGGAACGTTTCAAAGGAGACAACACGGAGTGAGTGAACCAGCGAATTGAGATTCACTGATTGATGAAAAATTGATTTGAAAACAATCGCGTATTGCTTAGAAGAAAGAGTTTTGCAATACGACGAAGGTTTTATGAAAAAGATCAATTTTCAATCAAAAATACCTTTTGTATTTGGAAAAAATACACATTCGATGTGCTAGAGAAAAGAAGAGATTTGCACATCGAACGGTTTTTCCAAAAGTATTTTTTCAATCAGAGATACTTTTTGTGTTTGAAAATGAATACTCATTCGATGTGCTAGAGAAAAGAAGATTTGCACATCGAACGGTTTTTCCAAAAGTATTCGTCAATTCATTTCCTGGACCAAGGTTGATTCACAAGTGAATCGCCCCATCGTTTCTATCCAGTTGTCACAAGTTTGATCTTTTGGAAAGATCTCACATGTCACCCACCAAGAGCTTGTTTGATGTTGGCTCTAGAAGGATTTCCATCTTCATAGTGAATATTTTCATATCACTCGGATGTTCTGGCAATACCACAAGGATAATGCGTAGGACTCTTAATATATACTTACTTTCCACATTGTGTGAAACAACAAGTCTTCAAGAATTTAGTGTCCAAATGAGATGTTGTGGATGATCTCTTAGCTCTAGACTCAATAGTGCACATTTGGTTTCCTATTCTGGAGACTAGGGAGAGGGTCTCCTTCTTCAATATCAACAATCTCTAAGAGAAAGTCGATAGATTATGTAGGTTCCCCGTGAGAATGAAACAAGTCCTTTTAAGAGGAACTTGTGTAGCTTGGGAAGTTTAGTGCAGTGCGTCACTGGGTCCATGACGTCTTGTCTTCAATACCGGCGTTACCTTGGTAACCACCAGTAGCATATGTATTGAACCCGGTTACTGCCCTAAGGTTGAATTATTGGAGGGCTATTTCTTTTCACCCTTTTTCACATTCATTTCTTTTTCATTCTTTAACCCCTTCAGTGCTTACTGAGACTTCGTTACTAGAACCTTGTTGGGTTTATTCCAGTTCTAGCTCTATCTCAGTCAGCACTCTTCCCATTTCTCGCTTTTCTCCTTTTTTCATCATACCTAAGGACTCTACACTATCTAGTGGATTGTCCCTGGGTAGATCCCTCCGGCTCTGGCGGGATCGTGGGAACGAATACCTAACCTAACCATCCTTATAACACCATGCATAAAGTAAAATGGTCGGTCTTTTGGTACAGTTCATTCTTCCTTGAAACCAATTGAAAAATCATTTGAAAAAATCAATCAAGGTACTTGTGATACGAGATCAAAGCATTTTGTACCTTAATAGTTTTGATCATTTAGAAATGCTCCCCCCTCAACATGTGCATATGATCTTGAAATTGTTTAGCAAATGGAGGCAAGAGTTCTTTGAAATAATTTCTTGATCACAATTTCCGTAGAAAAAGCCATTTGATTTTCTTGGTAAATTCTCCCCCTCAATATGTGCATAGGATATTTGAAATCATTTAATCAATAGAGGAAAGAGTTCATTTGAAGTACATCCACGATCACAAAATCCATTAAGAAACCATATAGAAAATCAATCAAGGTACTTTATGTTGAAACATAGAAATCATTGTACCTTGAAAGTTTATTTTCTTTTTGAAATGCTCCCCCTCAATATGTGCTTCGAGATTCGAAAGCGTTTAGCACATATGGGAGAGCAGCATGCACATTTGAATCAAAACGATCACCTTTTATCAAATTTCATTATTAAATCACAAATTCTCCCCCGATCAAAAATATCAAACCATTTGAGATTTTGGATCCCAAGTGATTTAATTAGGTTTAGAAAACATGGGAGAATATGTGGCCAGGTTTAAATACTCATCTTGTTTTTGGATAAATCCTCCTCCTCAACATGTGCATCGTGTATTTGAAATCGTTTGGCACATGGACGCAGGAGTGCCTTTAAAGGACTAAAACCAATTCCATTTAAACAAATTTGAGATTTAAATCACGATCTCTCCCCCGATCAAAAATTTCAAACCTTTTGAGATTTGTGATCCCAATTGATTTAAATCATTTAAAAGATTTTGGGGAAAGACGTGGCTTGATTTAATTTTGAAAAATGATTGATACAGATCAATTTTAGACATTAAAGATTGTTAGTGTCAGGTATGATTGTTTTAAGAGATCTTTAAGTAAAATAAAACAATTTCACAATCAAACAAGAATAGAAAAAAAAATTTATTTTGAAAGATCTTTGAGATTTAAAGAAAATCATACCATGACATAACATTAAATCATTAGATCACCACTTATTATTGTACAAACGGACCTTTTATGAAGAAATATCGTTTGAAAATATTTTATTTTTAAATCAATCTCCCCCTCAATCGATGACTGTAGTCGATGATTGAGTGACTTAAGTTTTGATAAAATGAAGTCCGATGATTTTCAAAATTAAGTCCAATTTATTTTCAAAACCAATATTTTTCCATTTTTCAAAACAATATTTTCAAAATTGTTTAAAAAATGGTATCATTCACTACTATCCTGCATAAAGATACGTTAGGTGGTTGAGCTGCTTTTGTTGTTGTTGCTGGAGGTTTGGAAGAAAACCATCTGCTGATGCAGTGAGACCTCTTACGTTGCATTTTTTCATGCCAACTCTTCATAGAAGTCAAATTAACCTCCGTTTCTTCATTTGTCAACCCAAGATATAGTCACCCTTTCCTTTCGGCATCCAATCATCTTCATATGTGGGATCCAGATCAGGAACATTCTTATATACCAATATACCGGCATACGTTAGTGAACACACATACAGATATATGGTGGTCGACATCACCCAAACAACAATCGACTAATAAAAGTCAATGCAACATATCAATCAGATCATACAAATGTATGGGAATAATGTGTTTATCAAACTCTAATAATCTAATCCTAACAATCATATCCTAGGCACCTAGTCCTTCAACGTAGGTTAACATCATTTTTCAGTTAAGCATTTAGGATAATTAGATAAGCCCGATAGATGATATAAATTTGAAAACATTCTCCCCCTCAATCAATGACTCATTTTCTGAAAATTTTAAAAGCGCTGAAGTTATTGATTGAGTTTGCAAATTTTATAAAAACTTTGAATCTGATTGTTTTTAAAGCAACTCATTTACCACCATTTTGTTAAAACAAATATTTTTCTGAAGAATTTTTGAAGGAAAAATATTTGAGTAGGAACATGAGTCCTTCGACTTGCTTTCCTCAATTTGTTTTAGGATAAGTGCACGAAATTTTAGAAAATTAGTTTAGCGCAACACTTTCCTTCCTTGAAGAGCGGGTTGCTATCAGAAATAATAGCAAACCATGGTTTAAGCACGAGTTACAGTCTGAAGTAACTGCAAACCATCATTTGAAGCCCGGGTTACAGTCTGAAATAACTGTAAGCCATCGTTTTTGACATGTTTTGAAAAAGAATATTTACACCTCTTGCTCGAACTTCATCTATGGTCCCGTGCCATTATTGAATGACATTTCTAAGACCGTAGATGTTATCGATACCAGAAGACATGTCTTGAGAAAACAATATTTTTGGTATTTTTCAAATTTTTCTGATTTTTATGAGTTTTTGTTGGTTTTATATGTTTCTATTTTCTTTTTGTTGGTCTTATATTTTTGTATTTTGCTTTTTGATAATTATTTACAGAGATAGAGAAGCTGATATAGTTTAAGAAGATGATGATACGAGTACCGAGATAAGGATATCGAGCAGCACGTCGTAGAAGATAGAATTCGTCATCTCTTAAACTTCCACCACCAAAGCTTCCGAGGCTTCAGAATAGAAGACAGAACATGAGCCTTTGAGAAAGAGAGACTTTGGTAGCTTCCCCCCAAACCGAAAATCCTTTAGCTGAGCAGATTCGAAGCTCTTTTTCAAGCTCGCCATAGCCAGATGCACAATGAAGTACACCATTATCATCGAGTTTGCTGCTCCTTTTAAGAAAGATCGTTGATTCTCCATCCGGGGTTATATCATCAACAAGAACATCAACGTATCATCCCACTCATAAATAATCTTTTTAAATTTCATAACCACTGAAGACTGAAGCAATCCATACCAAAAAGTTTTCAAGAGACCACTTTCCCCCAAGTAGATGAAATGATGCAGTCAGTCTCTTAGACTAGAGCTCACGACCCGAATACACATATACTCGAAGACAGAGAAACTTATATCATCGAGGTAGCATATTAAGTCCGATAGCCAAAGAATAACCCTGATGCATCCTTTTCTCTCCCCTGATGATAGTGTATAAAGCTCAAGAACCCGAAGTACCCGAATACCCAAAGAGCGAATAACTGATAACATTGAAGAAGCAGGCCGAATCACTGATTATCTCTGCGGGTGACAATCTCTGCGGATGTCTACTCCGGAATAAGTGATTATATCTCTGAATCACTGATTAAGCACTCAAGTGAAACATCTGAGCGTCCCCAATGTACACAATCTCTCTCCCCTGATGATTGCGATAGCATCGAAATCATCACACACTTGTGTACCTCTTTTATCTTCAGAAACTTTCTCTTACATCACTTTCCCCACGTAGTTGGAATAAGAACACTAAACGCCATGAGATAAACATTGAGTTTCTCTGCGGTAATGACCTTTGTCTTCCCGGGATATCTTCAATCACTTAGAAGTATTAAGTTCATCAAGTTTACTCGCGTTTAGATACGTGTCTCCTTCCCCCTTGCTGGTTTTGATGCTTCAGAATCAGCAACTCTTTGTAAGCCCGTATACTTGAAATCTTTTGAGAAGAACATCATTAACTCAGATGTATCTGTGAGAATCAACTTGCTGAAGTACAGTGTGAGCAAGTATAATTGGGGATTAAATCAGACATTTCACCCTCCCCCAATTAGTGCTCTCCCCTAAACCGACAATCTGTTTGATGAATGCTTGAATTAAGAAGAAGTCTTTGTATCGTTAAATGCAACTCGTCTTTAGTCTTCTAACATGTAGCAGAAAATGTAGAACCGACTGTAGACTCGACCTTCTTCAAGATTGTCCGTTTGGGAAATAGAGTGTTAACATCTTCAACTCACCAAATGCATTCCAATTAACTTAAATGTAGAAAATCTCCTTAACTAAGATCCCTCCCAATCAAACAAGAACAGAAAGTTGTTCATCAAAGAAATCAGTCCAACAGTTAGAAGCACTTTGTCATTAATCATATCAGCCCGTGTGAAGATGTCAACCAGCGGCTCATAGAAGAAACACCATGTAAAGATGACCTGATAAGAAGAAGCTCGGTTCTTACATGAGTTAGGAGCCGTATGACCATATATTCTCAGATATAACTCAACATGTAGAATTATCATACTTATTCTCCCCCTCAAGAATTGCATACGGAGATGCCATTCTTGATTAAATAAGTGAACATCATCCAAATGTAGTCTTTTCACACTTCTCCCCCCAAAGGTTGCATATAATGTCGCCATCGTCATTATAATTGAGCAAGTGGAAAAAGAGAACAATCAACAGTAGTCCGGTTCACTTGATGACTAAAGGCGCATGGAAAAAGCATGAAGCATGTTGATGAGAATGGTCATAAATAAGAAGATTTCTCTTCTTCCAAAGATAATGCGCACCGAAGCGTACACATTTCTTTTATTTAGAGAACGAGGCTTGAACTGTTGTGTTCAAACGTCATAAGAAGATTTCTCTTCTTTCGAAGATAAAGCGCACTGAAACGTACACTTTTCTTTTCTTTAGAGTACGAGACTTGAACTGTTGTGTTCAAACGTCATAAATCTCTCACTTTTCAATCTCTCTTGGCAAACTTGTAATCAACCCCATTATCATTCAGTAGGCTCTTTTTCATGACAGCTGATGGAGAAAACCCAATATGATGAATTTGACCCTAAAGTAAACTAACCCGAACTCGTGACTTAAAATTGCACATATGTAACAAAGAGCGGTGCCGAGACTTCATCCTCCATTGAATCTCTAAGTACTCTATACTCTTCATCCAACCAACCATCAAGTATAAGACGTACATCACCTCTTGAAAATCCACAATTGAATGTGACACTGAGCACTACAACGTAACTCCTTAAAGTGATAGTTATTTTGTGGTGGTAAGAGCCTAATTCCCCCAAGTGGTAAAAGAAAAGGAAAAAGTCACCCAACAATAACTAGATTTCCAAGTCTTCGTTTTTGATAATAAGCTCGAACAAGGATCTTGAAGACTCTTCATCCAACCATCCCCGATACCTTCAGATACTAAGTACACTCGCCCGTGATATTTCACTTCAACCTTAAATAAATAATAGTGAATTAACTCCGTTGTCACATCTTCTGGTTAAAAGCTCAAATCTAGCCTCCTTTGACGTTTTAAGTGAACTATGATAATGGTTTACATCCCGACCTTGGTTAAAAGCACATAACCCCGTAAAACCATGTAATAACCAAACTGCCATAACGAAATTCCAAACAATCACCCGATTCATGAAGTACACCCTTTATCCCTTCTTCGAAGTAGAAACCGTAGTACCAGCATCAGATAAGATCCCGAAATACACTTTCCTTTCTCCAGGATGGTTCCATCATTACGGGATTTTACAATTCTATGGTTTAAACCGAGAAATAGTTTCTTTCGTGGGATTTTACAAAACCAAGAATAAACCGTAAGATAGATCCGGAAATGCACTTTACTATTACCAGGATGTTTTCATTATCATGGGATTTTACAAATCTATGATTTAAACCGATAAATTGTTTCTTTCCCGGGATTTTACAAAATCAAGACTAAACCGTAAGCAATGTTAGTTTGAACGTGTTATGACAACTTTGGTTTCGGTGAATATCAGTTTTTAGGGGAACATGCAGCGGTTCATCAACGGTTCATTATCCAACATCAACAATATCATCAACCATCCAATAAACACTTTGGTAAACACATCATTCACGCATTCTGTCGGCTATTGCAGTGACAACATGGTGAAGTAAACCCGATATGCCAAACTTGATCATGAAGTGAAATTCCCCAGATTTGTTTTCATAAACTTGTACTAATCCTTGTGAAGAAGAAATGGTGTACCCAATGTACAAAACCTCTTGACGTATCCTCAACTGCGTGAGACACCGAAGTGATAGTTACGTTGTGGGTTAAGCGAGAAAGAATCACAACCGTAACTAAATAGCCAAGTCTTTATCACATTCAATAAACGCCCAAACAAGTTATCTTCGCGGAAGGGTAGAACGAAAGAAGACGAAATAAGTAAACATGCCCGGAAAACTTCACTCCAAAGTCAAATAAGAAATACCGTACAAACAACCCCCGTAGTCAACCTTGTTCAAAAATCAATTCAAGCCGTGATGCAATATTCTTCGTGAAAATGCATAAACCAAACAGCATACCACAACAACTCTCATCATTAAATCTCATACTCAAATCTCATAATCAAATCTCATCAAGTCACAAATCTCATTATGTCAACATACATATACAGATCCCAATTTGCAGTCCGTATCCAAGAATAATCATCAACCCAGTTTAAAACAAATCAATAACCAAAATCAAAGTCCATGGTTCAACAATTACTTGGGCTCAATCCAACCACCTTTGAATAATTCAGTCCAACTACCCGAAATCCAAACGAGTATAAACCCATGAGCATAGTGGTCTAATTGCAATATCTTAATATCCTTAATATCAATAGAGATTCGGTCCAATAGATAAATAGCAACAACCCATAATTCAACAAAAATCAAACTCGATTCATAAGATCAACCTCAAAATGTCTTAACATAACGTCTCAACACTAAATCTTCGAGTGAACAAACAGATCGGTAGTCCCATGTTAAAGATTTTGGACACGAACATAGAATTGCATATAACTGGTTTTGAGGTTTAGCTATTATGTAAATTTCATTAAGTATCAATGCAACTTCATTGTGTTCGGTCCAAACCAACATATACACCATGTCACCATAGCAGATACAAGTCCAATCCAGGCCCGGTCAATACTCATGAAGTCCACGAGGCCCATGTAAACTTTCTCGGCCCAAACAAAAACTATCAACATCACAGATTACAAATAACATTCGGCCCAGTTTAGTTGTGAGATAACTAACCCTAATATTTGGGGATAAATATTGAAACGCATCTACACAAGATCCCTAATCACCCTAAATATTAGAGCAGACAAGTGAGACTTCTCCAAACCCTAAAATTACTCAACAAAATCTGCCCCCTTAACTGCTTCAAACCCTAATCTCATATTCATCTCAGACACATCTATGCTCCTTAATCCAACTAATCCTTTATCAAACCCTAAATACTCTTCCACAAATCATCAGTACGCCGCCCCCATCTCAACTAATTCACTCAAATCACATGCTCCTCAAGCATACTTGGACATCCTATTCGTTATTCAAGAAAGGCCTAGCCACAGGGATGGCTCGAAGGTCAATGATTCGAAGGTCATCGAATCGCCACAGGGATGGCTTTAGTGCTTAGACACGGCTTCAAGGTAGGTTTTAATTTGTTTGTGTATGAGATAAGGATGTTTGAACGAACCAAATAAGGGTTATAACACGTTTGTTATACAACCCTTTTTATGTTCGGATATTGTTTACAAAAATTAGAGATATATGATGAATATTGTTTCGTGATTTTGATCCTTTGAAGGTCTCGAAGTCATTTGATATACACAAAATTAAATTCTGAGATCCATATAAGTTTAATGGTTTTGTTTTTCCATTGTAGTCGAATCAAGAAGAAGGATAAATACTTTCATGTTTTTGTTCTTGCTTCAACAGATTCGGATATTGAAATGAACATTGACAAAAAATGATCCGCGATGATGTATGTTTCGTATTGACCCTTGAGAATAATGAGAATGATACTCACGAAATGGAATATGAGATTCATTAGGTTATAAGACTTTTTACATAGCGAGTCATGATGATAGAATGTGTAGATATATTGTTGTTGTGATGAATTGTAAAAGTAATCTGAATGGGTTCTGGTTGAGTCCTTGTATGATTCAAGAATGTTGTTTTGATATGGTTGTAAGTAGTCAACAACTCGCATACTGTATTTGACACAAGTTGCATCTTGACATAACAATCATCTTAACACAACTCGCTTAGTAAATGTGATAACTCGCTATTGACTCAAAAGTCAAACAACTCGCATTTTTTACTGCAAACACAACTCGTATCTTAATAAAACATTGATAACTCGCATCATTTGATGCATTGACAGCTGATATCATGAGTCTTGTCAACTCGCATCTTGACACAATAGTCAAAGTGCTTTATAGGTAGACAAGTCGCTTAAGATTTTGTTGGACAACTCGCTTATAATACTATGAATCTGGACATATAACAACTCGCATCCAAGAGATTCCCGACCACATTTTCCGTTCATCTTCATATAGACCTAGAAAAACAGCCTAAGGACACCAAGTAAGACCCGTTTTGACCATGTTTGATCACAAGAATCAGACCAGTTTGACCACGTTTAAATTCTGATAAAACTGTTAAGAAACAAGTGAAATGATAACATACTTAAAAACCAGAAATGACTATCAACAATCAGCATCAATCTGACACCAAAAACTCAACATTCACGAGTACAAAACAGTAGGTATTCACAAATCATATCAAACCGCATCAACCAAACAAACACAAAATCCGTATCAAGAACCGCATATATAAAAAACAGTACGAATCATCAAATGCAACACAACCTGGCTCTGGTACCATTTGTTGGATCATAAATATTGTGTTGTTGATGATTCGGGTGGTCTAGGATTGTGATTAAACAAGAAAGCCATTAGAGAGATGAAGAGAGTTGAGAGGATGTTTCTTGAAAGAGAGTTGTTATACAAAAATGAAAGGTTAGATTCAAGAAGCAACACCCTTCCCTTAGAGGGAAGGGCATTTATAGTTACAAACTAATACGTCCTCCTGACAGACTGTGGATCAGGCATACAGTGGGTAAAGACCCGTCCTTCCTCCACGGTGTTACACTAAACAAATCTACGCTAAAAACTAACTAATAAACTACTAAATAACGTAAATAACGACAAGTCAACGAGCTAACTTATGCTTGATAATATTTGGGGTGACCGACTCTTCACTATGGAATTTCTAATTCCTAACAAATACATATGCTACTAGTGGTTACTAAGGTAGCACGGGTATTGAAGACAAGACGTCATGGACCCAGTGACACACTGCACTAAACTTCCCAAGCTACTCAAGTTCCTCTTAAAAGGACTTGTTTCATTCTCACGGGGAACCTACATAATCTATCGACTTTCTCTTAGAGATTGTTGATATTGAAGAAGGAGACCCTCTCCCTAATCTCCGGCATAGGAAACCAAATATGCACTACTGAGTCTAGAGCCAAGAGATCATCAACAAATATCATTAGGACACAATTAATGAAGACTTACTGTTCCACACAATGTGGAAAGTAAGAATATATTTTGAGAGTCCTACGCATTATCCTTGTGGTATTGCCAGAATATCCGAGTGATATTTACAATATTCACAATAAAGATGGAAATCCTTCTAGAGCAAACATCTAACAAGCTCTTGGTGGGTGACATGTGAGATCTTTCCAAAAGATAAAACTTGTGACAACTGGATAGAAACGATAGGGCGATTCACTCTTGAATGAACCTTGGTCTAGGAAATAGATTGACGGATACCTTTGAAAAACCGGTCGTTGTGCTCAACAACTCTTTTCTCTAGCACATCGACTGTGTATTAAGTTTTCAAAAATAAAAGGGGTATTTATGATTGATAATTGATTTTCCTTAAAACCTTCGTAGTGTTTCAAAACCCTTTGTATTAAGCAATACACGATTGTTTTTCAAATCATTTTTCATCAATCAGTGAATCTCAATTCGCTGGTTCACTCACTCCGTGATGTCTTCTTTGAGACGTTCCGGTTTGAGAACGGCTTGATTAGTTGCGAAACCCTGTCAGGAGGTTCTTTCGGAATTCTACCTGATCACAGGCAGTACTTGTACTGATCAATGGGGAACCGTAGTTCTTGCTACCTCATTAAAAAAAAAGTGATCAAAGACACTTTCCTGCACTTTATTGCTAACTGTTGTTTGCAGGGACACTCGACGGTTGCAGCTGATCAGAATTGAGGAGTCAATCCATTGCCGCATGCTCACACATCACATTCACTTCTAAAGAAATCATGATAAGTGCATATCTTCATCAACTGGCTCTGATATTTTCAATCCATGCTTCTGCTACGCTGCTGCAAATATCATGAATCAACAAAGCTTCCGCTACTCTGATGAGAAGATATCATGATCCAAAATGTGAGCATGTCGGTCCAAAAGTCACAATTTCACATAATGGCGATACAACAAAGGATGAGTCAGAGATTTGCTGTGACTGATGATCTCAAAGCTGGCTCAAAGAAACTCACCATCACGTGGATCAGTTAAAGACCTCCACTTAATGAACACAACATGCAGAACATGAAGAATCAAAGACTACAAGCTACAGAGCAAAGAACTTATCAAAGAATCCAAGAACACCAAATTGTAATATCTGTTTGTAATTGAGGTGACCTCCCTTAGGGGGAGATTGTTAGGATTTATAAAATCCGGTAGTTAAAGAGTCGGTCACCTCAAGTATATGTAATCGTTAGAAAGCTCGTAGTTGCAGTCATTTAGTGATAGTTAGTAGTTTGTTATGTAACACCGTGGAGGACGGACGGGTCTTTACCCACTGTATGCCTGATCCACAGCCCGTAGGAGGCGTCTCATGTAACTAACTATAAATACCCTTTGCCTAGCAAGGCAAAGGGTTGGAGCTTTCATAATACATTTTTCTTTATCTTACTAAAGTTCCTAACTCTTTTCCACTTTCTCTCTCTAAAACTCATTCCATTCGACCCATATGTATGTGTGATTATGTGTTAGTGAAAACCAATATGCTACAAATATGCCACATGAGGTGAAGGAGGTGTGTGAATGGTCAAAGGCTTTACTACCTTCATCCTAAAACTTCCCGGACTATATGGGTTGATGGGTGGATTGGTTCCTTTTTTGTTTCTTAGATGTATATCTAAGGATGGAAAAACGAGTAGAGGTTGAGGCTCCGGATCATCAATACTAGGAACTTCCATAGAACTTAGAGAAAGCTTATGACTACAAGTATTCAAACATATTTTCTCTAGTTGTGTTTGGTCCAAAGGTTCTACTTCGATCGGGGTTCCTACGGTCCCTTCTACTTCTTCCGGGTAAGTCATGGGCGGTGTGTATTCCTCAAGTGATGGTAGGACTTGTGGGGTATTTAGTGGGCTTGGATTCCCAACCTCATTTCTATAGTATCTAAATTACCTATATTTTCACATGTGTTTTGGTAGGATCTAACCCAAACGCACTCCTAAGTATCTCAAATCCTTTTATAGCCATTTCAAATTCTAAGTCCGATTCATAAGAATCTTCTGATATGCGTACAACGCGCGTTCGGGGTCAAAGGAAACTTCCTTTTCTTCGAGCAAGTTTTTCAACCACCTAGGCAGTGAACCTAATCGTTGTAGTGTAGTATTAGGGTAAGCCTCGGGGATTGATATCGTTCTCTAGGGGAATAGGAATGCTAGTGAGAAATTTACTACGCTAAGGTTGAGGTTGAGGAAGATTATTATTTTTATCTTTTTATATTTTTTAGAAACTAAAGGTAAAATCTCGGGGTTTGGATTTGGGGGTTGGTACTTCTATCGATTACTCTACTATTCTAGTTATCTAATCTAAGGGTAGTCTGTGTCTTTTTGAAGTGTGTTCATATGATGATTAAAGATGTGTCTACCTAGATACTCTTACTCCCTAGTTATCTTTTATTGGTGGTTGAATTGTCACTTCCTTATTCTTAACGCGTTGTGTTTTCTGTGGTCGTAGGGTGTGCTTTTATCCCTAACTCTTTGAAGGTACCTTAAGGTTAATGACTACGAAATCTCTAGGATTCATAAACTTAACACTAAGGTTATCTTTGGATGTTTAGCCTACAATTCCACTAGTAATTATAAACTAATGTTCAACAAAGATTAATCAAGCATTAAAAACACAATGATGGCTTTAAGCACTCCTAAGCCAATTACAATTAAGATAAGAGACAACCAATAAATATTTAATAACTAGGTTTCATAGATCTAAGCAAACACACAAGTAAATTAGCCGGAAATGTTAAACATGCAAGCATACACACATTCAATTGAAGACATAATGAAATCAAGGGAATAAATAACTTATCTCGATGTAAAATAGGGTATAAGAACCCTAAAATACTGTCCAAACCGGACTACAATCGTTTTAGGTTTTTACTCCACAAGTCTACCTCTTTAAAAGTCTGAAAATCGAATTCTATATATAGTTTTACAACTGCGACGGCGTCACCTTTTATATGTGACGCTGTCAGATCGCCGCCATTAGGGTTTCGTCTTGGCCAAGTCAACTTTGGGACGGCGTCACGTTGTGGTTGTGACGCCGTCAGCTTCATCGTTTGAATCCGGATCTAGGCCGTTTGAGGAGAAAAGTCTTCGTGACACCCTACTCTTCAAAGCCTGACGCCGTCAGGTGTAAAATAGCAATTTCGCTACTGTGTCATCACAAAATCAGGGACGGTGTAGCCCTTTGTGTGGGACGCCGTCGGGTGCATTTCCAGCAACTTGAGTGTCTTGATCTTGACTTTAGCCATTTTCTTCACATATTCACTCCTTTTCGTCCAAATAAGCATCATTCCAGCATTTTGCCTTCAAGTGACCTAAAAAGTGAAAAGGAACGAAATTAAGCAGTAACGGATATAAAAGTGGGCGATTAAGGGCTTAAATGACCCCTTAAAAGTGTACGTTTTAAATCCTTATCAAATATCTCTACACTTGGTATTTACTTGTCCTCAAGCAAATGTGCTTTTGGCCAATCAATTGATAAGTTAGGGGGCATAAAGCAATGGTTTAACATCATTCATAACAAGTATAAGCCCCACAATAGTCATAACAAGCACGGAAATTATATACTAGCACCTCATAAGTGGTGTTTGGATACTCTCATCTCTCGGGTGTATATGAAATATAGCAAATGGAAATGGAATATAAACACTCATTAACCTGTCATAGTACATAGATTACTATAGGCTTGAGACTAGATCAAACCTCCACTGCTTTGGCGTAAGCACCTAGAAGCAACTATCTAAGAGGTCTTTTAAAGGGTTGTAACGTTAGGATTACGGTAGGGAAACAAAGGGTTTGGTTGGATAGGCGATTTAGTGGTGGCAAGTCAAAAATCTTTATGTTACAAGCATGAGAAAAATGACGTTGCTAAGCCAAGACTCGACTCTCTAAACTCTAGATAACTTTGAAACAAACAAATATAAATGTAAATATAGATGTAGGATGGTAGCCCGTATGTTTTTTTTTTCATCATTTTTTTTTCACACTCTTTTTTTTTCGATTTTTTTTTTTGCATACACTTTTACTCTACCATCCTCTATGATAACATCAAAATATAAGGGATTTATAGGCACATCCCTACACTTGAGTTTTTATTATTCTAGCACTAATTTTACCCGAATTGAAAAGATCAAAACACTTGGAGTACATTATTACGTAAATAAAGGGAATTTGAATTTAACGTTCTTTCCCGTTTACCATAAAATTTTAATGAGGTCCCAATCATCCCAAAAATGTACATTAAAGATATGACTCCTTCTAGCAACCATGCAAGTAACTAGATAATTGAACTAAGGGTTTAGTATAATAACAATAATGCACTAAAAGTGAGTGCGTACAAGGTAGGCTAAGGCGATTTGGGTGTACATTTGGGGGTGGGTTGTAAACAATGCTCTTCATTGATATTCCGGAAAACCGAAATATCACGAGAACCGCGAAAAAGATAGGCTCTGAGGGGTTAAATAAGGGTATCGTGTACTAAAGACGAGTACAACGCAAGGGTGTGAGGGAATTACCCAACCGATGTGGAAGAAGTAATTATAATACGAGTATCAAACAAGGGTTATCCTAATGCCTCTTATCATTTAGTTATTCTTAACCACAAAAGTGTAGTCTCACTAGCGATCTCGGAATGCATCACAAAACAAGTTCTAGAATCTATTATACTTATCGATACACTCTCAAGCATTAAAGGTGAATGCTTTAATTCCTATAGATCTAGGGGTTAACCTCTGCATTTGTGGGTGGAATTTAAGTGGTAAAGGGTTTTTGTGCTAGTCATATAACTTCCTATCTATGAGAAGCTTTATTAAGACTAAAGACCCACCGCCGCATAAGTCATGAAATTTTTAAATTTGGTGCTAAAAATTACCCCAACCTATATTTCTCATGGTTTATTACACAAATGAAAATAGGACAAGACAAATAATCAATGATAAGCATAGTTTCAAAGTTCCTCGCTTATTCTCCCTCCCTACACTTTAAACTCTAACGAACATTATCCCCAATGTTCTAAAGTATCAAAGTTATGATAACGAAGGTAATTAAAAGAGAAAAGAAACTAATACTCCCCTGACTAGCTCGGTAGGATCTGTGTGAAGTAGTGGTTAAATTCTTTTCAAGAAGAATGTATGCGTGAAAAGCTCCATCCAATCTTATGTTTCTTCTTCTTGATAAATAAACCGAATACTTTAAGAAAATAGACGCAAACCTTTCACAAGTAAATCGGCTTAATAAAACTACATATGACTCCTACTACACTAGATATAATGCTTGTGGAATGGATGTTTGCATGTGTTTTCTTGAAAATTAAGACCTGACAATTTCCAAAAATTTATAAGTAGCACATAAAACGAGAGAAGTTAGATAAGTCGTAAGCTTCCCTCCTCGACGCCGTCGTGGGTTGCAATCCCGACGTCACCGTTATCCCCATTTAAATCGGGGTTCTGTCAAACATTTTCGGAGAAATTTCTAGAAAAATTACACCTTTAAAATCTGGTAAAATTCGCAAAACATCATTATGACTTCTGATATAAGCATTTGACTCTAACAAACACACACACACACACACACACACACACACACACAATAATAATACACATATATATATATATATATATATATATATATATATATATATATATATATATATATATATATATATATATATATATATATATATATATCTCTTTCAATAATCGTAATTCTCATGTTTTCGTTCTTTTAAAAACGTGTGTAATCTTCCATACACTTATCCTTTTTGTAAAATACCTTTATATGTAATTAAGACGAGGTTAAAGACAAAATAAAGCATTTTCACAAATTCAAACATGAGAATAAACAATCAATGAAAAGATATGTGACACACAAACAAATAATCCAACCAAACAAATTATAGATAAACCACACCACAAACAAATATATACATATCAAATTGTTCCAAGATCACCACATCATCACCAAGTTAAAATAATCTAAGTTATTAGACGCCCAAATAAAATTGTCTCAATCAACAACCAACCACAATTGTCCATAAACAACCCACAAATAAACACATGAATCACTGAGGAGGGGGTCCATAACAGTAGTCATAACCAGGGGAAGGTGGCCCAGGTATCCATAAGGCGGGTAATCCTCCTCCCGCCCGGGGAATGGGTCAATCTACAGGTGTGGGTCAAGATGATCGCGCATGGACAAATGCCGCATCTGCTCACGGTATGATCATATATGTCCAACCGCTCCTCTCATGCCGCCAAGGCCATCCATCGGTCCATCCCGCCCATCCACGCTTCCTCAAGGTGGGCCTACCAGCCCCACCGACATGTGCCAGACGCCACGGAGCCTTTCTCGCTCCATCCCTCGCCGGTATGCTTGTATTCGCCGCCATCATTTATCATCATACTATGAACTATGGGACGAAGCGTAACCATGCATAGCCCCTACCATAATCCATGATGACATCTATGGCCTTCAGTGACTTTGCTCGACGACATCTCGGTTTTTACTACAACATTGAGGTACGTGGGTACCCCGCCAGATGCCAAAGGACTGAAGCCAACTCGGGTGACAAACATACCACCATACACCTTATCTTCATACCTCATACCGCTAGCAGTCTTCAAGTAATCAACCAACCGTAATGGGATGTTACAGGCACATACCTCAACTAACATGCAAGAGATTTGAATGATCCGTAAAGTGACACGATGAGTCGCATCTCGGGCGCCCGTTCATAGAAGGCAGGTGATGCAACGTGCATCGCAGCCTTATTCATGGATCCGGATCCGTGAGGCAAGGGTTACTCCTGCGTAACATACTCCCTTGGCTATTGTGTTCCAAAACTGAATCCCCCACATGTCATCCCTAGTGACAAACCCATCTCCCAACTTAGCTCTAAAAACATCACTCTCAGTATCCCTCTCTGAATACAACCCCACTCTCCAACCAAACTCTAGTACAGACATAGTCCTCCATTCTCCACCCACCTAAATCAATCCTCAAACTCAATGTTATCCGAATACAAATAACATTCATCGAATAAGATGCGTGAAACTCACGCACAAACTCACCATACACGGGCTCACGCATCCGAAACAACCTCTCCCACTAAGGATCAGTGAACTTATCCTTCCTAAAACTATTCGTAATTCCCTTGCCAGATCATGTCGCTCAAGAAATCCCCAATCCAAGCTCTGAGTCAATGGATTGATGAAGCAAATCATTGTAGCGAGTTTGACATTCTTCCTCAACAAACACTCCCTATCCAGCAACAGTGTCAGCAATGCTCTCCTGGGTACCAGAAGATTGTCCCCTTGTTCTTCTTGTTCTCTTGCTCATTTTCTAAAACAGGAAATCAAAAAGATTGGGAACAAATGAGTAATATTCAAGCTGTTAAAAACGACATCAGGAGGCTCTAACGGCGTCACGCCAGAAGGCTGACGCCGTCCCAACCAGAGAAATTCAAATCCGATGTTTGCGAGGGAAAAATCCTAGTTTTTAACCATAACCCTTAACCCAAACACCCCTGCTACAACAACAATGGTGGATTGGCTAGGTGGTTTAGTCCCTAAGCCATCTAAGGCTTCTCGCAAAATCAAACCCACATGATAACACTACTATTCGCCTAATCTTAAGCCTAATTAACAAGATTCATGGGCGACATTTAGCATTGATCAAATCAATTGGGGAATTTCGGATTGAAAGGGGAAATCAAACATGAGCGCGGAATAGAGCAATTAAATAGACAAAGATCAATGAATATTACTTACCTTGTGGAGATTGACGCAACAAAATGGTGAATTTGATGTGGAGAAAACGTGGTAGTGTGGTGTGGCGTGGATAGAATGTGTAGGGTAGAGAATGAAAGAGATGTTTGGTGTTTTTATTCGTCTGATTGCTTAGCGCTGCGGCCGTCTTTGCGCATAAGGCGTCATGCCCAAATTTTTGCAAAAGAGGCTGCTTTTATTAATCCGCCCGGATCAAAAATCTTGTTTCTATTTTTGACAAAGATTTTGGTTTTTATTTTGAAATTCATTTTGTCAATCCACTTGCAATCTCCACAAAGGTGAGCAACGCACATGTCAAATTGTCTTTCAACTGGGATTCTAGAAATATTGAAATGTCGGGGATGAGGACTTTTCGATCCCGGTTTAAAACCAAAAGAACGTTTCCTTATGTTAGGAAAGTCAGGAAGCGATACGTGCACCCTTCCAATGAATATGTCCTTAGGAAACGTCTCTTTTATGCAGGGAGCGTTGAGCCAAGAATTTAAACAAAGATGTGATTTCTTGAGGGGGGTTGCCTTGCTTATTGGAATTGGAGAGGGTCCGGGAATCATTCTAACGAGTCCGATCGATATACCTTTTCTATCTTTTTAGGTACATATTCTTCTTTATTTCTTCACAAGTTTCAAAGCATGAAGTTGTCACTAGCTCCAAGAAAGTGTTTGAGTTTTCCTCATTTGAGCTTCGAGGCATTTTATTTCCTTTTCTTGCTTGTTGACAAATGTCAACATTATGTCCTCGCATTCATCTTGCCGGGATTTTCTTGGGAGCAAAAATTCCTTGATCGCGTTTACATGCTCATAATCAAGGGTGGTTACTTCCATCAACTCATTCACTTGTGCCTCCATATTCATTAACAATTGTGCGTGGGAATCTAATCCATTTTCATGGATTATTGGAATTTCCCATCCTTCTTCTTCATATTGTGCTAAGTCTTCGATGACTTCCCAACATGCTTCAACATTGAGGTTACTGAGCCTTCCGCCAGCGGCGTAATCAATGGTTTGTCGGATGGAGGGACTGACATGATCGTAAAAGATTTGGACTTGAAGCCAAAGATCAACGTCGTGATGAGGGACTTTATGGAGCAAGCCCTTAAATTGAGTCCATGCTTCGTAGAGAGATTCACCTTGACGTTGTCAGAACATCAAGATTTCATTCTTAAGCTTAGTAGTTCTCCCCGGTGGGAAAAATTGGGCAAGGAAACGAGTAGTGAGATCATCCCAACTTGAGATGGAGCCATCGGAAGCGCCGCAACTTACTAGCTTGGTCTCTAGAGAGAATTGGAAGAGACGCAAGTGCGCGGTCTCCCGAGTAGTAGCATCAAGGTCGATGGAATCGACTATTTTAAGGAAATCCTTAAGATGCTGATTAGGATCTTCGGAACGAAGTCCATGGAATGCACATCCGTTTTGAACCAACTGGATGGTGTCGGATCGCAGGGCCGTAGTTTGAGCTTGATTGGGGAGCTCAATGGTGTTCCTATAGCCTAGGTGGCTTAATCTAGAGATTTAACCAAGAGTGCGGCCTCTTGGCGGGTCATTTGGTGGTGGGTTGATGAGTGGTGGTTGATTATCAGCTTCCATGATGAAAAGTGATGGGATTTACGAACAAAGTCACGAAGAAGGGGGATAGACTACGAGGAAGTTAAAATTGAGAAAAAAAACTTACTTGATAGGAATCAAGCAAGGGAACCTAAACGAGATGGAAATCTAACTAGCTATTCTATTCCCCGGCAGCGGCGCCAAAAACTTGATACACGTACAACGCGCGTTCGGTGTCAAAGGAAACTTCCTTTTCTTCGAGCAAGTTTTTCAACCACCTAGGCAAAGGAACCTAATCGCTGCAAGTGTAGTATTAGGGTAAGCCTTCTGGGATTGATATCGTTTCAGGGGAATAGGAAAGATAGTGAGAAATTTACTACGCTAAGGTTGAGGTTGATGAAGATTATTTTTATCTTTTATATTTTTAGAAACTAAAGGTAAAATCCTGTGGTTTGGATTTGGGGTTGGTACTTCACGATTACTCTACTATTCTAATTATCTAATCTAAGGGTAGTCTATGTCTTTTTGAAGTGTGCTCGTATGATGATTAAAGATGTGTCTACCTAGATACTATTACTCCCTAGTTATCTTTTATTGGTGGTTGAATTGTCACGTCCTTATTCTTAACGCGTTGTAGTTTCTAAGGTCGTAGGGTGTGCTTTTATCCCTAACTCTTTGAAGCTACCTTAAGGTTAATGACTACGAAATCTCTAGGATTCATAAACTTAACACTAAGGTTATCTTTGGATGTTTAGCCAACAATTCCACTAGTAATTATAAACTAATGTTCAACAAAGATTAATCAAGCATTAAAAACACAACGATGGCTTTAAGCACTCCTAAGCCAATTATAATTAAGATAAGAGACAACCAATCAATATTTAATAACTAGGTTTCATAGATCTAAGAAAACACACAAGTAAATTAGCCGAACATGTTAAACATGCAAGCATACACACATTCAATTGAAGACATAATGAAATCAAGGGAATAAATAACTTATCTCGATGTAAAATAGGGTATGAGAACCCTAAAATACTGTCCAAACCAGACTAAAATCGTTTTAGGTTTTTACTCCACAAGTCTACCTCTTTAAAAGTCTGAAAATCGAATTCTATATATAGTTTTACAACTGCGACGGCGTCACCTTTTAATTGTGACGCCATCAGATCACCGCTATTAGGGTTTCGTCTTGGCCAAGTCAACTTTGGGACGGCGTCATGTTGTGGTTGTGGACGCTCTTCAACTCGCGTCGTCTGAATCCGGATCTTGGCCGTGTGAGGAGAAAAGTCTTCATGACGCCCTACTCTTCAAAGCCTGACGCCGTCAGGTGTAAAATAGCAATTTCGCTACTGTGTCGTTACAAAATCGAGGGGCGTCGTCCTTTGTGGGACGCCGTCGGGTGCATTTCCAGCAACATGAGTGTCTTGATCTTGACTTTAGCCATTTTCTTCACATATTCACTCCTTTTCGTCCAAATAAGCATCATTCCAGCATTTTTCCTTCAAGAGACCTAAAAAGTGTAAAGGAACGAAATTAAGCAGTAACGGATATAAAAGTGGGCGATTAAGGGCTTAAATGACCCTTTAAAAGTGTACGTTTTAAATCCTTATCATCTTCCTCAATAACTTGATTACTATGTTCCATTTTCCTAAAGAATTCCTCAGGCGTGTCATATGTTTTGGTAAAATGTATCCCACGCATGCAACTAGGTAGCTCAACTCTAACCATCTTACAATATTGGTCTGATTCAAAGTCCATGTTTTTAAAAACTAGGTCTTTTTGTTAATGGTACCTATAGTCGGATAAATCCTCATTTTTTTCTCAAGTTGTGATGTATACAAACCTATCAATTCATTCAACTTATGGTTCACGGTTTGGAAGCTTTCCTCAAAAAATTTCCAAATGGTCCTACTAAAAGGAGTTGATCCTAACAATGATTGTTTATAAAAGACACACATGCACATAATTCATCAAACCCATCTAACTTTACCCCCATCTCCTCTTGGATATCTCAAAGATCGCTCAAATATTCATTGGAACAACAAGAAGCAAATCTATCAGTGAATACAATATTTCCTATAGTGTTAATGATCTAAATGGAATTTCATCCGCCATGGTGACAAATGAAAATGGTTTTACAAACAAAGGGAACAAAGAAAAAGATAGACTAAAAGAAAGCTAATGAAATAAAAAGAAAAATCTCACTTGATAGGAATCTAGTGAGTAGACCTAAATGAGATAGAAATCGAAACCTAAACTATTCCCCGGCAATGGCGCCAAAAACTTGATGCAGATTTTGCAAAACACAAGAAGTTTGACAATCCTTCTACGCAGTGTACCTAACCGTTGTAATGTAGTATAGGCAAGATATGGGGAATTGATCGTTCTATAGGGGAATAGTGTTGTGAAGGTCGAAGTGTATGACGAATCAGGTCTAGAGGTGAGGGATGATTATTTTTGTATTTTATATTTTAATAGAAAGCAATTAAAAATCCAGGGTTTGAGAGAGTTTGGTTTTAAAACTACTAATTAAACTACTACAAAACCAAAGCAATAAAAGTAAATTAAGGTTCTACAAGAGAAGTGAAGTGTATCTACCTATGATGTATTACTCCTTGCTAGTTATCCAGTTCTACCTACTGAATTGTCACATCCTTGTTTTAATCAGCGCGTTGTATTCCTTTATTGTTGTAGGGTGATGCTGAATTCCCTAACTATATGAATGTATAAGTCTCCTTTAAGAATCCCTTGATCTACAAGCGACAATTATGTCGTCTCCCTAGAAACTCTTACTATCAAAAAGAAGCAATTCACACAATAAATACAACGAATAAAACAACCAATACACTCTAGTGTATAAAAGCGTTTAGTCGGATTTACAAGCTAATATATGAGTGAAGAAGCTAGTTTTCCTACTCCTAATGCAAGACAACCAGTTAAACAAGAAACAATAGGAAGCAATAAATATAAACTAAATCAATTTGACTTATTGAATTAGTCATGCCTTAATGATGAAGATAGAAACAAACACCATTAAGAAAATAACAAGATCTAATTAATCATTAACAAGTTTTAACAATCATAGGTAAACACTAGGTGAATAAGCCAATCAAAATAAATGAAAAACAAGCAACAATAATGATAATTGAAGACATAAAATAAGATTGAATCAATAAATAAACCATTACAAGATGTTTATGGAATGATTAAGACCCTCTAAGTTACTGGAAAAACACCTACCTAAACCCTAGAATCGCACTTAAGGTTTAGGGATTACAAAAAGTGAAGTTATGAGGTTATATTTATAGCTGATTTTTTTGTCTGTAGCGTTGCGACGGCGTCAGCTCTAACAAGTGATGGGGTCACAAACCCTTTTTTTACCAAATTGTAGATCTTTTCATCCTGATCACGTGGCCTTTTGAATCACTCAATCACCTCAATCCGAGTTCTTATGCAAAGGATATGGCCAAAACAGTATCAACTACTTCACGCGCATGTTGTGATAGTCTTGATCAGCTTGTGACGGCATCACTTATAAGTTGTGATGCTGTCGGCCTTGGTCTTGGCGCCATCAAAAGGAGGTTGTCTCCAGAGACTGAACCGTCACTTAGAAAATTATCTCTGAATCTTCATGTTGATTTGCAAGTGACGATGTCACATTGTAGCTTGTGACGCCGTCAAGTCCCCTTTTCCTGACTTTTTCGTGACTTGATCTTTTTCTTGTCCAAAATAGCCAAACATATGTCGATTTCCAGGTTTCGTGTCACAAGTACCTAAAATGTGAAAAGAAACAATTTAGGGAAATAATTGATCACAAATGCACGAGTTTAGAGGTTAAATGCCCCCTTAAAAATGCACGTTTTAGATCCTTAACAACGTATTTGTAGGTTTCCCTTTAATCATTATCATCACACAATGCTTATAACTTAGAAGATGTAATTGAGAATGAGAGAGAGAGAGAGGCAAGGTAGAAAGACGGTTGAGAGAAAAAGTATATTTCTTAGTGAATAGCAAAACTACACAGCCTATCTAACCACACCCCTTACCATGAGGTAAGGGGTATTTATACTACTTTGGGTTAACGAGGTAGCTGAGATAGCGAGGTAGAGTTCAGACCTAATTGGCCGAACTCTTTTACTTCATTACATGTGGGCTGCCTACCTCGCTCCTTATTACAAAACATAAATCTAAACTAAGGTTGTGTAGACTTATTACAAATACAAGACGTAGGATAATTAATATTTTTAGAATGAATCCTAACAATCTCCCCCTAAGGGTTGATTATTCAGGTCTTGGCTCAAAAGTGCTAAGTCTTGGTCTTGCACCAACGTAACTCTCCCACCTTCTCATCTGTTCTTGAAACTTGATATGCTGAAAAATGCTTCTTTCGAACCATTCATATTGATCCTTCTCAACAAGAAGAAGTTTATACTCATCATAACTAGTCTCGTTGTTTTTGAGTCTCCTGTATATCTTCTCATGCACCCTTTTCAAAGTTGAGTCGCAGAACTTAGGAATTTCTTCAATTTGAAGGATTCGTTTTTCTCCTTTGCTGTTCCTGTATAAGTATCCGATGACTCGTTCAGATATTATCTTGAAAGAGTCATGGTTTTTAATTCCTTTAACCTTGATTGTAGGTGCAGTTAGATTAACACGCCACTGGTAGCTTTCAATGCCCAACTGATAGTCTTGTACCCTTGCCATAATTATGCTTGCTGGAATAAACACCAACAGTGAGTCAAGTAGACGAGTCTTGAAGTGATCCATTTTCTTAATTAGACAATGTAAAAACAGGTCTTCAATGTCATTCAAGTTTAGATACTTGAATTCAGATTCAGTGAATTCATGCACACTTCCATCTTCTCTAACCACAACGATCTTTGAGATGTTTTCATATCCCAATAAACCGATACTTTCAACATTTAGCACTTCCTTGATTCTGTGGTTATAATCTAGTTTATCGTCGTTCTCATTGATGAGTCATTGTTTTACCTTGTACACAAGCTTCCTTCGGTCATCGTACCAATAATGAATGGATAATCTGGCCTCTTCATTGAAGTTCTTCCAATCGATCACATTCTTAACCAATTTTTCGGTGATAATTTCTTCAATGTCATCTTCAGTGAATTATGTTGGGGGAAATGTGAAGATTGATAGCACGTAAGACTTCTTATCAGTGTTGCCGTGTTTCAGATATGCAAGATCATAGTTAGAAACCTTTGTTGGTTTACATGGATCTCTGGAACAACCATAGACAACTCGATTACTGTTTCGTGACTCATATTGGTCCGCTAGAACTTCTTTGATGTCTTCCCAGTGCACGTTTGAGTTCATATACTTTTCCATTCCTTGAGTGTGATAATCATACTCAAAGCTTCTTGTACACTAGTCTCTCAGAAATTTCATTTACGCATGTTTCATTCCGTAGAAGGCTACAATAGTTGGAACCTTGTCCCATTTCTTCATTTCATGAAATTTATCTTTAAACTTTTTAGACGGTTCATGATGGATTTGTCCTTTTTCCAGCTCATACCAATCATCAAAATATCCATCTGATAACTTTGCATTTCTACCCAAAGGTTCTTCCTCGTGTAATAGCCTTTCAAGTTCTGCTTCATCTTGATGTTGTTGGGTAGATGATGATGGTTGTTGTTGTTGAGTTTGTTGTTGTTGAGGGGTTGTTTTGTTACCAGTAGAGGACGATTCTCTGAATTTGGTGCCTCAGTTCGCATTCTCCCCCTCAGGATTACCACTGTCGGGGTCATCCCGGGGATCTCTGCGAACATTTCAATCTCTACATGTTGTTGGTGTGCTTCGTTTAAGAATTGCCCTTTTCTTCAACACATCAAACAAATCAGATCTTTCGGCTTGGAGAGATGGATTGGCGATCATGTAAGCATATAAACTTTTTCTTTTCTCCTTCAGTACTTCACTTTGAATGATTTCACTCATGTGATTATGCACTGCAGCAGCTAAGACCGTTCCGACACCTTCTTGCAACTTGTAAAATTAGTCTTGTGTAATGAATGTTTCTTGCATAGCATGGCAGATTTGATCAGTTTGTTCCAAAGTAAAGTACGAAGGAGGAGGTGGAGTTGGTGATGAGTGATATGTTGGTGGTGGTGTAGTAGGTTGAGCTTGTTGAAGTGACGTAGTAGTAGCGTGATAAGGATTTCAAAAATACGCTTTTAGGGGGTCATTTAAGCCCTATTTCGACACATTTTATATCCGTTACTGCTTAATTTCGTTCCTTTTTCACTTTTTAGGTCTTTTGGAAGAAAAATACTGGAATGAAGCACATTTGGATGAAAAGGAGCAAATACATGAAGAAAATGGCAAAGTCAAGATCTGAGCCACTCAAGATCGCTCAACGATGCGTGACGGCGTCCCATCCAAAGGCGGCGCCAGTCCCTCTATGAAGACTTGATCAAAACATGCACGCGACGACTCAGTGAAATTTCTGGCCTTATAACCTGACGGCGTCATGCTTTAAATATGGAGGGCATCACTCACAGTTTTCACTCCAGACGACCCATATCTAGAATCAAGACGACGTCTCAACTAAAGACCGACGACATCACAACTCTAAAGTGACGCCGTCCCATCGATAAATTGGCCCAGATGAAACCCTAATGACGGCGAGCTGACGGCGTCCCATGAAAAAGGTGACGCCGTCGCGATTGTAAATCTATATATAGAATTCGATTTTTTTGTATTTTAAGAGGTAGACTTTTGTAGAAAAAAACCTAACTCAGTTGTAGTCCAACTCGGACAGTATTTTAGGGTCCCATACCCTATTTTACACATCGAGATAAGTTTATTAATCCAAATTATCATTATGTCTATCTCATATTCGATTGATTGTGTGTATGCTTGCTTGTCTATCATGTCTAGCTAAATTACTTGTGTGTTTGCTTAGATCTATGAAACCTAGTTATTTATTATTGTTAGGTTGATTCTTGTCTTAATTGAAATTGGCTTAGGAGTGCAACTAGACATCTTCATTGTATTTAATGCTTGAGTATGCTTTATGATGATATGGTTCATGGATGAAATAACTTGCCGACTCCGTGAGTCATATACGAGAGATAACCTCAAAGAACTAGGGACCACGCATACCCTACGACCTTTAGGAATACAACACGTTAAGATAAAGGACGTGCCAATTCAACCGACCAATAAAAGATAACTAAGGAGTAATAGTATCTAAGTGAACACATCTTTAATCATCATACGAGCACAACTCAATTAGACATAGCTACCCATAGTAATTAGATAATTAGATAATTTGATAAAGTAGAGTAATCGGTAGAAGTACCACCCCAAACCAATTGCCCTGATATTTTACCTTAGCTTTCTAAAAAACCATAAAAAGATAAAAAAGAATCATCCTCAACCCCACCTTCTCGTCATATATTTCTTACTAGCATTCATATTCCCCTAGAGAACAATATCAATCCCTGAGGCTTACTTCATACTACACTACAATGATTAGGTTCAATGCCTAGGAGGTTGAAAAACTTGCTCGAAGAAAAGGAAGTTTCCTTGACCTCGAATGCGCCTTTCGCGCGCATCAAGTTTTTGGCCCCGCCGCCGGGGAATAGAATTGCTAGTTAGATCTCTATCTCGTTTAGGTTCCCTTTCTTGATTCCTATCAAGTAAGATGTTTTCTCATTTTCATTAGCTTCCTTGTAGTCTATCCGCCTTCTTTGTGTTTTTGTTCATAAATCTCATCACTCACCATGATTCGCATCTTTTGCCGGAGAAACTTTGCACTACCCGCTCCTAACCCCGCAATGGAAAACGTAATTCCACAAAACCTTTCACCCGTTCACCACTTTGGAAATCACCTAGGGTATAATGAAATAAATTGGCAGCATAATAGTCCTTTCTACGATTCGGATTCCGATGAGGAATTTGATGACGGAGAGGAAATTGACAACGGGGAAGTCATCGATGAAGTTAGGTTTGAGATGGAAGAAGACCCCTCCCAATGTTTTGACCCTAGGTGTAGAATTGAGGGTGATAGGCCCTTCAACACGCAATTCCCTTGTAAAATAGGATTTGAGAGTTTTGATGCTTACTTGAATTCATTCTTACCTTTAAACTTAATCTCAAGGAATCTATATAAAAAAATTAAGGTGAATTAGTTAGTCTATCAATGGAACAATGTTGTTGATGCGCTCACTCACTTGCACGTGTTTGTTGGAAGTTTTACCTATTTTGTTGAATTCATTGTTTTAGAAAACTTAGGAGAATTCATTGATGGAAGCCTCACTCAAGTGATATTTGGAAAACCCTTTAAGAGAATGACTAAGTTGAATGAACGGATGGTTGATGGTTTAGTCACATTCTCTAGTGAAGTTGAGGATTTTGTCTATCAAATGCCCCGTACGCACCCTAGGTTTAAACACAACGATATAGAGGCATGTAATCGGATGGCTCCCATTCCGATACTTAGTGAAAGAGACAAACAATGGGGACTTAGACATACTTATGAAAAAAATGAAAGGTACTATAAAATATGCCTAGAATTAGGAGATGATTACAAGAAAGATGAGAGAACATTAGAATGGCTTAGATATGGGCACGTAAGCGTGCATGAGACTACGTAGGAGCACGACTTCGAGTCTAGCTACAAGACTCATAAATAAAGAAAATCGCTTCGTGGGAGGCAACCCATGCTTAATTGTTTGCTTGTTTTATTTTTCAATTTTTGTGTGTCTTATATCTTTTTCATTATTGTTTATTCTCATGTTAGATTTTGTGAAAATGCTTTATTTTGTCTTTAACCTCGTCTTAATTACATATAAATGTATTTTACAAAAAGATAAGTGTAGGGAAGATTACATACGTTTTTGAAGAACATGAACATGAGAATTACAATTAGTGAAATTGATATATATGTGTGTGTGTTAGAATCAAATCCTTGTATCGAGTCAAAATGGATGTTTTGCAGGAATTTTTCCAGGTTTTAAAGATGTAATTTTTCTAGAAAAATGCAGCAGACTACTTTCTATCGGGACAACCTGACGGCATCAGGATTAAAGCCTGACGACGTCAGGATTAAAGCCTGACGACGTCAGGATTAAAGCCTGACGACGTCAGGCTATGTAGAAACAAATTAATCAGTTTTCGTTTTCTGTGCAACTTAAAAATTTTTGGAAATTCCTAGGTCTTAATTTTCCGTAAAAAACTGCAAACATCCATTCCACAAGCATTATATCATACTTGCTTTCTAGTGTAGTTGTGTGTCATATATAGTTTTACCGCCGATTTTACGCGAAGGTTTCGTTTGTTTTCTTATAAGTGTGCAGGTTATATTTGGCAAGAAGAAGAAACACAAATTGGATGAAGCTTATTACTCATGCAATCTTCTTGGAAAAGAATTTAACCGCAACTTCTCACGTATCCTACCGAGCTAATCAGGGGAGTACTAGTTTCTTTTCCTAACTTACCTTCCTTTATCATAACTTTGATACTTTCTGGGAACATTGGGGACAATGTTCAGTTTAAGTGCAGGGAGGGAGAAATATTCGTTAGGGCAATTTTAGCGCCAAATTAATTTTTTTATGACATTTACGAGCTAAACTTTAGTCTTAATAAAGCGTCTCATGGATAGAAATTATATGACTAGAACAAAAACCGTTTACCACTCAAATTCCACCCAAAAATATGAGGTTCGCCCCTAGATCTTTAGGAATAAAAGCATTCATCTTTAATGCTTAGAGAGTGTACCAGTAGTATAATAGATTCTAGAACTTGTTTTGTGATGCATTTCGAGATCGCTAGTGAGACTACACTTGTGTAGTTAGGAGTAAGTAAATGATAAGAGGCATTAGGATAACCCATGTTTGAAACCTGTATTATAATTACTTATTCCACATCAGTTGAGTAATTACCCTACACCCTTGTGATGTACTCATCTTTAGTACACGATACCCCTAGTTAACCCCTCAGAGCCTATCCTTTTCGTGGTTCTCGTGATGTTTCGATTTTCCGGAATATCAATGAAGAGCATTTTTTACAATCCACCCCCAAATGTACACCCAAATCGCCTTAGCCTACCTTGTATGCACTCATCTTTAGTGGATTATTGTTATCATTAGTAAACCCTTAGTTCAAATATCTAGTTACTTGCATGGTTGCTAAGTTGAGTCATATCTTTTGTACATAGTTTTGGGACGATTGGGACTCATGGGTAAAAAGTAATATTTTATGGAGTAACTGGAAAGAACGATAAATTCAAATTCCCTTTGTCTACGTAATTAAATACTTCAAGTGTTTTGATCTTTTCAAATCGGGTCAATTAGTGTTAGAGAATGAAACTCAAGTGTAGGGATGCTCCTATAAATCCCTTATTTTTTTATGTTATCGTAGAGGATGATATAGTAAAAAGGTAAAAAGAAAATCGAAAACAGAGAGTGTTCAAAAAAAATGAAGAAAAAACATACGGGCTACCATCCTACATCTATCTTTATGTTTATGTTTTTAAATTTATGTCTGTTTTGTTTCAAGTTATCTAGAGTTAGTGAGTCGAGTTTTGGCTTAGCAACGCCACGCTTTGCATGCTTGTAACATAAGATTTTTGACTTGCCACCACTAAATATCCCTATCCAACAAAACCCTTTGTTTCCTTACCCTAAGCCTAATGTTACAACCCTTGTAAAGACCTCTTAGATAGTTGTTCCTAGGTGCTTACGCCAAAGCGGTGGAGGTTTGATCTATTCTCAAGCTTATGGCAAAATACTGGAATGAAGCACATTTGGACGAAAAGGAGCAAATACATGAAGAAAATGGCAAAGTCAAGTTCGAAGCCACTCAAGAATGATCAACAGTACCTGATGGCGTCCCATCCAAAGGGCGACGTCGTCCCTCTATGAAGACTTGATCAAAACATGCACGCGACGGCTCAGTGAAATTTCTGGTCTTATAACCTGACGGCGTTACGCTTTAATTATGGAGGGCGTCACTCACGCTTTTCACCTGCACGCCCGGATCTAGAATAAAGACGACATCTCAACTAAAGACCGACGGTGTCACAACTCTAAGGTGACGCCGTCTCATCGATTACTTGGCCCAGATGAAACCCTAATGACGGCGAGCTGACGGCGTCCTATGCAAAAGGTGACGCCGTCGCGATTGTAAATCTATATATAGAATTCAATTTTTCTGTATTTTAAGAGGTAGACTTTTGGAGAAAAAAACCCTAACTTAGTTGTAGTCCGACTTGGACTATATTTTAGGGTCCCATACCCTATTTTACACATCGAGATAAGTTTATTAATCCAATTTTCATTATGTCTATCTCATATTCGATTGATTGTGTGTATGCTTGCTTTTCTATCATGTCTAGCTAAATTACTTGTGTGTTTGCTTAGATCTATGAAACCTAGTTACTGATTATTGTTAGGTTGATTCTTGTCTTAATTAAAATTGGCTTAGGAATGCAACTAGGCGTCTTCGTTGTATTTAATGCTTGAGTATGCTTTATGATGATATGGTTCATGGATGAAATAGCTTAGGCTTGCCGATTCCGTGAGTCATATACGAGAGATAACCTTAAAGAACTAGGTACCACGCATAACGTACGACCTTTAGGAATACAACGCATTAAGATAAACGACGTGACAACTCAACCAGCCAATAAAAGATAACTAGGGAGTAATAGTATCTAGGTGAACACATCTTTAATCATCATATGAGCATACCTCAATTAGACATAGCTACCCGTAGTAATTAGATAATTAGATAATTAGATAAAGTAGAGTAATCGGTAGAAGTACCACCCCCAAACCAATTGCCCTGAGATTTTACCTTAGCTTTCTAAAAGACCATAAAAAGATAAAAAAGAATCATCCTCAACCCCACCTTCTCATCTTATATTTCTTTTACTAGCATTCCTATTCCCATAGAGAATGATATCAGTCCCCGAGGCTTACCCCTTACTACACTACAACGATTAGGTTCACTGCCTAGTAGGTTGAAAAACTTGCTTAAAGAAAAGGAAGTTTCCTTGACCCCGAACGCGCCTTCCGCGCGCATCATAATGGCAGCAGCAATCGCCATTAGTACATGTTCCAAGCCTGAAAGGTTCGTTTGTAAGGCTGGTGAGGGAGCAGGAAACTCCAACTCAGTGAAGAGTGGATTACCTCCAATGTTAACATTGGGGTTTACACTGGCCATACCTGATTGCTCAGGATTTCCTCCCGATCCCAGTAAAACAGAGTCTACTACAGGAGTTGTGCTAGTAGTTCTTATTGGCTTAAGAAGATCAGTCAAAGTAGGAACTATCAGCTCTTTTGCAAGATGGTTGGTATCTTGTGAAGACGTTTTCCTAGGGGAGATAATAGTGTGCGAGCTAGAATCTTGGTGGGGTGCCATATTGTATTGATCCGCATTAACATCAGACTTAGTATAATCAGAATCATTTCTATCTTTTTCATTGGGTATCTTTGGTGGTTTTTCACTTACACTCAACCCTACATTTCCGCTTTCAACCAATTCTTCTATCTCTACAACTAGATTATGAGTAACCTCAACCGACTCTTCCTCAACTTGTTTTGTCTTGAGTAAACCTCGTTTACTTTTCTTTTGTTGTGGTTGCGGTTCCCTGATAACAATCCCTGCACTTTGCTTCTTTCGTTTGTTCCTAGGGCCGCTAACTTCTTTCCTATTCGTTCCAGGGTTAGGCTCCATCGGTTGCGGTGTTGCCATAGGAACGTCTATTCCAGCTCTTCCATTCACATAATCGACGTACGCCTTAGTATCCCTTACTTCCTCAGTTAACATCCACTTAGGGATTGCCATTCCTTGAGCTGTAGTGTTAGTGTTTTCAGTCTTGACTTTCGTCTTTATTGAATCATCATTCATATCATGTTTTGATGCTTCAGTTCGTTTTGGAATTTTGGGATATGTATTTAGGATATATGCGATGATGAGTTTGGTGAAACGAACAAATGGGACAGTGTTAGTCATTTTAGACTTCTAGAACATAAAATCTTCTTATATTAATGAGGTGTAATCAATGTGCTTCCCAGTAAGAACTCCCCAAAACATTCGTAGAGTATGCAAAGTTGACCCGTTGAGTCCTGTAACCTTGGCAAATGTGCATCGATTGAGGATTATGAAAAGTGTGTTCCAAGGTTGAGGAAGATGTTTCCTTTTAAAGTTTGATGCAGTGGGTTGCTTAGGATCATCGAACCCCAAGGATCTCAGACAGCCAAGAATCTCAGGTTTGAATTGGGGTTTCTCAACGAAGTTGACATGGTTATTGCGAGTACGTCCCGATAAGCACAGTGCGGAATTCATCGAGGGTAAAATGATCTTCATAGCTTTCGATGTTAAAGGTGTAGTGGTTGGTGACGAACTTTACGGTTTTCTAGAATTATTTAATGTAGATGACTCGGACGACTGCAGAGTTGGTAAGTGTGGAAGTAAGTAGGTCATTTATGAGGATTTAACATATGACATGGTGCCTGTTATTGTAGCTTATGGTGTTGAAGTTGACTCGAGCATTGCAATTTTCTATACCAAGATGAGTGTGCCCAGGTACAAATTGTTTCTCATATAGTAATTGTTGTTAAGCTTGTTGTGCCATTTAAGTTCTGAGATAAATACACAACTGAATTAGATTCAACGAATACAAAGGATTTTGATTTTCTCTTTTTCCACTTTGTCGGTTTTTATACGTTCTGGAAATTCTTTTACGAACGTATTTTTCTCATTTTCTTTCCTGTGTTCCTTGTACTTGCTTTTTCTAACACACGACGTATTTCTTTTCACATACGATTTATCATTATTTTCTGCTTTTCTATTTCTCTCTTTCTGTTTTTCATATGTTCCTCATCAAGAAAAAATATTTCAAATTAGTGATCTCTTTCCAAATTTGAAGTGATATCTTGTTTTGAATTAATGAATCTCATTGACATAAGAAAAATCAAGAATCAGCTTTGCATTTGAAAATAAGTTTTGAAAGAGACTCACTCATTTACTTTATTCATGAAAGCACACTAGATATAGTTCATTACTTAAGAGCCAGGGAGGGACACGCTTACATGGATAAACTAACAAGAATAAATCTAATTAGTTATCGGTAATTATTACCCTTCTTAGGTCTCTAAAGATAAGAACAAATCTAGGTTCTATCAAGGTGAACATATTTTTTTCACAGTTTCTTTGAACTTTGTGAGATTACGTGATCAAAAAGAGTTGGCACATAAAATCTAAATTTAATCTTAGTGAATCTAGGAGGGACACGCTTACATGGGTTGACTAATACAACTAGGTCATCTTAATTACCAGAAATTATTACACGTCGTAGATTCAAAAAGAAGAAATTCAAGCTTTTAATGCTTTTTGTCAATGAGAATTTGTGAGATAGACTGAGGTTATATATAAGATCATGCGAGACACATTTACATCACTGTTTAAACACGAATTTCCATTATCAGCTTTGAGGTGATAACTAGTTCTGATAAAGCAGCATGAAATTATTACCCGTCCTTATTAAACGACAGTTTTCTCAAAAATGGACCTTTTGAAAAATCCCAGTATTGAATCATTCTTTGAATCTTAGCTTGATTAGAATCGTTATATATCTCAGAAACTTCAACAACATCGTTTATTTTGAATTTAATCCTCAATTTTGAAACATGATTTTATTATGGTTTTGGAATGTTGGAAAAGCATTTGATCCCTTTTTGGCAATGAATTTTCAAAAGTTGTCACCTCTTTGATTTTTTTTTCAAATTTAACACTTAAAGTCAGCTAGTCAAAGTCAAAGTTGACAATTGATTATTGACCAACGAGGTAGCATTTTTGACACAAAGCAGCTTGGTAGATAGTTGACTGTTTGACCAACGAGGTAGATATGAGCTACCTCGCTTCTCTAGGCGAAGTAAACATCATTTTGAAGTTTTGTGTTAAAATCAATTCACTTAGGTTTCTAAGCTTCCCAAACGCATTCTAAACACAATGGCAACAACATTACAAGCCAATATCCTCAATAATATGGTCAAAGACTTACTTCGCTAAGACCTAAAACCCTAATTGACTCAAGCTCTTATTTGTAAGCAAATCATGTAACTGCACTATTCCTACATGTTTTTCATCCAATTTCGAGCATAACGCATATGAAATCTAGGCCTATTAAACACTAATAGTGATCTAATTTAAGAATATGCATACGACACCCTGAATATGCTCAATAGATCAAAGTAATTGACTAAACAAGAATGAATCAAGGGCTAAATGAAAGAAAAAAAGATGAATAATCAATAAAGAAACTTACAAATTTGAATAGAAACTTGAAAAGGGGGGCTTTAGACATGTCGATTAATAAAGGCGAATTAGTCACCGCGTGGTAGCGTTTGAGCAGCTTGGTAGGATTTGGAAAATGATCCTACCACACTGAAATTTTTCTTTATTTAGTTAATTGCTACTTCGCTGATGACCAGGGAAAAACTTTACACATTTGGTCCTTTGACTTGAGGGTGTTTTTTCATGAATAGTCCAAAGTGTTTTATTTGCTCCCCCTCAAGTTAAGTATTTTTTCAAATCAAGTCCGTGCATTTTAGTTTTGCTCCCCCTCGAATAATGATTATTTATTTTAATAATTTTTGAGCAATGATTCGAGGGATAGACACAATTGATGATGAGTATGATTGAAGATTCCATATTTGTAAAAGATTTCAAACTTGTTCATCGTGAATCAAATTTTCTCCCCCTCAAAATGTGTTGTGTTTTTAATTTGAAGGATATATTTGAAAATGAGAACATATTTCGAGAGATCGATTTAGTATGAAGTTTGCACTAGAAAGAAGAATATTTTTTGTTTTTCTGAAAAGTGGTGAAAAAGAAAAGTATTTTTGTGTTTTTGAATTTGTATTTTTATATTTTGTTTTTGAACAATATATTTAGATTTTTGAGAAATTTCTCAAAAATCTCTGGTGTTAAGCACCACATACCATTTTGACATACCAGAGCTGAGAATAGATTCTCACGAAGAATTTTAGTGAGTGAGTTTTCCAATTTTTTTTTAATGCTGATGAAGTAGCATACTATCGTGCCATTCCCGACATGTTCTTCGTTGAAGCTTTATTTTCTCTTTTCTTGTTGAGTTCATGTTCGTAATTCAAGAGAATTTGACTCAACCACATTTGTTCCCGGTATGCTGTTTATTGATACATTCTTCATGTGAAAAATTTAAGTGAGGTTTTGTGGATGGATGTATCAGGGGATGGGTGTGATATATGCTTTGCATTTTTGATGGTTTAAGTTTGCTTGAGGATGACTCAGTGATGTATACCCGTCGAAATTTGCATTTACTTCCTCATCTTATGCATGTGGATTTTCAACAGCTTCAAGTGATTGATTTGAGAAAGTATTGATGTTTCAGGTGTGGCAACATATGGGATGTGTATCAATTATGAGTATGGTGAGTGGTATAGCAGAAGCATTTGTAGTACCTGAAACATACTTTTATAAGTAATCACGGAACACCTGACCAAAGTGATTTCGGAATAGATAATTTTGCTGATGAATCCTGAGATATTATATTGGTAAAAATGGGTTCTAGGCTAATTTGCTCAGAAGCCATCGCCGTAACCTCTTAGATGATTGAATACCAATAAATTCCCATAATCTAATTGAGATAATCCAATATCCCCGAATTGCAGTAAAGTGATTGAATCCAAACATGACTGATAAGGATTTAAAAGGTACACTTTTGAGGGGTCATTTAAGCCCTTAATGGACCACTTTTATATCCGTTACTGCTTAATTTTGTTCTTTTTCACTTTTTAGGTTTCTTGAAGGCAAAATGCTGGAATGACACTTAGTTGGACGAAAAGGCGTGAATATGTGAAGAAAATGGCCAAAGTCAAGATCAAGACACTCAAGCCTGCCGAAACGCACCACGGGCTTCCTGAGATAAAGGGTGACGGCGTCCCTATAATTGCGACGGCTCATAAGTGAAATTGCTATTTTGTACCTGACGGCGTCAGACTTTAAAGAGTAGGGCGTCACAACTCGACGGCCTAGATTTAGATTCGAAGGCGTCGAAGGTGGCCGACGACGTCACAACCACAAGGTGACCCGTCCACAAAGTTGACTTGGTCAAGACGAAACCCTAATGATGGCGATCCGACGCGCACAATTAAAAGAGTGATGTCGCCAGTTGTAACTCTATATATAGAATTGAATTTTCGGACTTTAGGAGAGGTGAGATTGTGGAGTAAAACCTAATAACGATTTTGTCGCTCTTGGCAAAGTATCTTAGGGTTCTAATACCCTATTTTACAACAAGATAAGTAATTTACTTCATTGATTTAATTATGTCTTCAATTGTATGTGTGTATGCTTGCATGTTCACCATGTCCGGCTAATTTACTTGTGTGTTTGCTTAGATCTATGAAACCTAGGTATTGAATATTGATTGGTTGTCTCTTATCTTAATTGTAATTGGCCTAGGATTGCAATAGGTCATCGTTGTGGTTTTAATGCTTGAGTAATCTTTGTGAACATTAGTTTATAATCGCCTAGAGTTGTTGTAGGCTAAAAATCCAAAGATAACCTTAGAGTTAGTTTATGAATCCTAGAGATTCTGTAGGCAATAACCTTAAGGTAGTCTCAAAGAGTTAGAGAAGAAAGCATACCCTACGACCTTAGAAGACACAACGCGTTAAGAATAAGGACATGACAATTCAACCATCAATAGGAGATAACTTGGGAGTAATAGCATCTAGGTAAACACATCTTTAACTATCATACGAGCACAAATCAATTAGACATAGACTACCCCTTAGCTTAGATTAGATAATTAGATAAGTAGAGTAATTGGTAAAAGTACCACCCCCCAAATCCAATACCCCGAGATTGGTACCTTTCAATTTTCTAAAAATATAAAATGATAAAAAATAATCTTCCTCAACCCCAACCTTAGCGTAGTAATTTCTCACTAGCATTCCTATTCCCCTAGAGAATGATATCAATCCCGAGGCTTACCCTAATATTATACTACAACGATTAGGTTCACTTCCTAGGTGGTTGAAAAACTTGCTCGAAGAAAAGGAAGTTTCCTTTGACCCCGAACGCGCGTTGTACGCGTATCAATGACCATAACGAAGAAATTTTCAACAAAGTTTGTAGGCATTTGTATATGTTCTTGGCCATTTTCTTGGAGCAATCACACTTGTCAGTTTTGAGGATTTGATGAACCACCTGCAATACAGGAAGAAGACACAGATGAAAGAGTTACAGAACTTGGTTCTGTATTGTTAGCGTTAACAGGATAAATTTTCTTAGGAATCCACTTGTACTATGGATTGTGTTCGAACCATTTCTACCAAATCCTACTAGTAATTGCTTTAGTCTTTGTAAACGCGCTGGATGGTTTTGAGTTCCTAGATTTAGCAACTACTGGTTTTTTCATGGTATGCTTAGGTTCAATAGTGATCTTAGAATCAATAGTGGTAGCTATAGTGGTCTTAGAGACTATTGGATTCTTAGAAGCACTTGACTTTGGAAAATTTTCACCACATAAAACATCAACATTTGAATTAAGACCATTCAAAGGTTTATCATTAGTTACAACAACTTTCCTATTACATTTATCCAACGCGACATTTAATCTAGAAATAACATGATCCTTATTCGATATCCTAGGGTGATCTTCTACTTTATTCGTCTTCCGATTAGTATTAGGCGAGATCCAATTCTTCCATGTGGTGCTCTTAAGCTGTGACCCGTCAACACTACTGGTAGCATTTACTCTTGTGGAAGTGGAAGCAATCACATTAGGACTTGATGTACGTATTTGTATTGTGTCAATTTTATACATTCCTAGTGTCATAACTTTTGTTTTATTATCATTATGATTTTGGGTAGGTAAAGTCTGTGAGGTGACTGGTTTTGATAAAACATTTTTTTCATCATCTTTAGGAGTAAACCGAGATTTTGTTAAAGATGAAATCTTTTTTTTTTGTTTTGAATTTGGTATTCACAGACTTTCCTCATTCAACAATTCTCAATTTTCCTTTTAATTCATCGATGATGAATACTTGGTTTTTGGCTCTCCAACTAGCATTCTCACGTTTCGTCTGAGTCCATGATTTCACTAACTCATTAATTTCCTTCTGTGATTGAGCACGTATCTTATTTAAAGAATAAAAATTATTTTGTATTCGTTTTTCAGATGCTCAATCTCTTTTTCGTGCATTGAAACTTTAAAAATCACCGACACGTTCTTGTCATCAGGTTTTACAGCATTTGATGTCCAGGTTTTTTCAAAATTTTCTTTTTCAGCACGATTTTGCAATTCTAGTTCAAGATTGAGACTTTGAGTTTGACACCGCTGAATATTGCGTTCAATTTGAACAATTTGATTTTCAGAATTCGCTCGAACATCATTTGACTCTTTTAAGATACGTGCATTGTCTGATTTTAATGTTTCATTTTCCAACTCTAATGCATGATAGTATGAAGGATCACAAGGATATAAAGCAGCATAAATCACATTGGTAATCACGACGGCTTCGAGGAGTTGGTCGATCTGAGTTTCAAAACATTTGTTTTCCCATTTCTCATTTTGAAATTCTTTTTCAAACACATCAAAAACATTTATCATCTCCTCTACTTACTTTATTAGTTCCGACTCAAAGTGAGTAATACAAAAACGCAGGTGGTCAACGGTTGGCTGAACTTCATTTTTGAGCATGTTTCGAATTTCTTTGAAACTTGGTGATTGAAAATTTGAAGCAGTTACTTCTATTTTTGTTGATATTACTTGTTCAAGTAGATTTACGTCTTTTTTAAAAGTTGACATATACCGTTTGACATGACTTTTTCTTGGTAACTCTGGTAACGTATTTTGTTTGTTTTAACAAAGACATTTACTTAGAACAATATCGGTTGTAAAGTAAGAAGATAAAGACCATCGATCATCATCAATTTCACGTTTTGGAACAAAATGCTTATAAAGAGAGTTTAATTTTGAATAATCAATTTGGTATTTTAACATGTTGTTCATCTGATCGACTCCGTTCTGCCCATTCCTCATATTCATCATCTTCATACACATACATTTTTTATGATGAATCATAAAGAGTGACCGCATTATATAATTTAGGTTGGATCTGAATGGCTTGTCTAAGGAAACGTGGAATTTTGTATCCAAGTACAAATCTTTGTTTACCATCATAATACAGGCGAGGCTCATGATTAAGCATGTGAATCATTTGAATCAAATAACCTGTTTTATAAATGATATTTTCAAGAGAATTTATTTTATATTGCAACTCGATCACTTCGTCTTGGTATTTCTCAATTTTTTCACGTGATGTTCTTTTATATTCAGAAAACTTTTCATGTAAACTTTTCGTTGTTCATTGATTTGAGCTTTGAGTTCCAGATTTTATTTTTCAATTTTTGACCGCTTTTCATTACCAAGAACGAGTTCATGATCAAGTGTTTTCTTTAGTTTTTGTTCACGTAAGAAAGACTCTTGAAAAGCAGTTTCAAAACATTTACCGTTTATCAATGGTTGTTTCCAAATACTTCACACGTTCCTTATCGTTTTCTAGATCTACGATCAAAGCACTATTTGCTTTAGTTATGTTCGGATTGACCGTATTTCACTTATTGATCTCAGACTTCAAGTTATTGATGATTGATCAAGTGTACGATTCTGATCATTTGGATTTGCATGATGTGCAACATTGTCCTCATTAATGTCTACATATGAAGGGTCATCAAATACAATATCACTATTTATTTGATCATCCACATGTAACACATTAATTGATTTAAATGACCCAGAATGCTCATCTTCGTGATCAGGAAGAGATATTATATTATGCATATAGCAGTAATCAAAGCCCAGCACCTGATCGTAGCCTTGGTTATCTGTAGAGTCAAGAGGCAACATCATAGTCTTTGAGTCATCACATTCATCATCCATGCTTAAACTTGTCAGAAACCCAATCTCTTCTATAGTAAGTATGTTTCCAGGACCGTTTTTGTATCAGTCATGAGCTCTGCTTCATCATCTATATCATACAGGAAGGTGAAATCTTCTTTGTTCAGCTTTCTTCCAGATTCTTCCTTCATTGCAATCAACATCTTCTTCTTGTAGTAATATGAGTTTCAAATCTTTTGTTTTGGGCAGATTCTTAAGCAGTGAACCAATTTATTACAAGCTGAACATGCAGACGTTTCAACAATATTATATTTTCCTTTGCCTGCAAGAGTCTGTTTGAGAGGTTCTTTACCAATCTTTACAAGGTTATCAATAAGTGATTTCTCATTTTCAACGATTGTTGTAGGATGATATCTTAGAATGATCACTGGTTCATTTTCAGCTGTGAGAAAGATCCGATCCTTGGTGTAGGTTATTGATCCATGGTTGTTGTTAACTAGTGCAAGAGTTGTTTGATTTGATGGAGTTGTATCAGAGATAGGCTTTGGATAAGTCATGATGGGAATTGGGTGATCTGGTGAGGAGGAAACAACAATCATGTTAGTCTGAGGAACAAAATTGAAGTAGATTTCTTTTTCCAGATTTTCTCTGATTTGTTTAAGTTCTTCTTCCACTCTTATTGTATGATGCAAAGATGCGACGACATTCCACAAATCCTTAGCAGTATCATAAAGTTTCACATGTTTGTATATTTCATTTGGAAGTGCAAGCACAATGAAAAAAATTTCTCTGAAGTCAGCTCTATATTGGTCAAGTTCAGTATCATTCAAATCTTTATCAGTCTGGCTTCTAGTGATTGTTTGGGTTTTGTGGGTCAGTGTGGTTTTCTTGACATAAGGACCATTCTTAATTAATTTTAGCATTGATGCTCCATCATCAAATGTGTAATCCAAAGTTAGAATCTAATGACCATTGAGTGTACATTCTAGGAAGGAACATTGGCGGTCTTGAATCTATGCCAATAGTTAGGAAATCATGAGTAGTAGAGGTGTGACACTTGGAATGTATGGATGAGTGAGACATTTTGTTTTGTGTGATTTAAATGATTTTATGGATCTTTTAAATGATAAAGATGTGTGTTTGTATGTTTCCAAGTGATATAATAAATCTTCATGAAACAGTTCAAGTTTCAGTAACGAGGTAGTACAAGGGTAAAATAGTAATTGCGGTATAAGCAAGGTAGTAGCAGCGAGGTAGAGACAGCGAGGTAGAAGCAGCGAAATAACTTAAATCCTACTGAGTTGAATTAGGGTTTTGACTTTTTGACTTTTTCTACTAAGCTGGTTTTATCCTACTGAGCTGGTGAACCTACTGAGCTGGTTTGTATTTTTTTCTCTACTTCGCTGAAATATGTTTTACCAAAATAACAAGAAAATCGATTTAAAAACAACAAATTTAGAAGTTTAAAAGGATTCTACCTATAAAGATTCTTGTAAAATCACTAGTTAAACTAGAAAACTTAAAGCTTTTTAAGAATAAACCGTAAATATAACAAGAACTAATCATTAAAAATTTACGGCGAGGTTGAAACGATATAGAAAATGCACCAAACTTTATATTTTGATGATTTTCTGTTTTGAAGATACATAAGTAATGTAAATCGATTACATGCAACAAGAAAACAACCACCAAAACATTTTGACACTATTCTTACTTCGCTGTTTGATCGTACGCTTGAAAACTTGAAATATTTGGAAACAAAACACATCTCAATCATCACCATGGTGCTCTGATACCAATTGTAGGTTTCTCTTCAATCATTATCATCACACAATGCTTATAACTTAGAAGATGTAATTAAGAACAAGAGAGAGAGGCGAGGTAGAAAGACGGTTGAGAGAAAAAAAATATATTTCTTAGTGAATATCAAAACTACACAACCTATCTAACCACACCCTTTACCATGAGATAAGGGGTATTTATACTACTTTGGTATGCGAGGTAGGCTGAGACAGCGAGGTAGAGTCCGGGCCTAATGGGTCGGACTCTCTTACTTCGTTACATGTAGGTTGCCTACCTCGCTTCTTATTACAAAACACAAATCTAAACTAAGATTATGTAGACTTATTATAATAAAAGACCTAGGATAGTTAACACTTTTAGAATGAGTCCTAACAGTATTACATCTTTAAAATATAACATAACCAAAATATAATTTTATGTGTTAAAGTATGATTTTATTTATTACAAATATGATTTTATGTGTTCTTGAATACTTGTTGCTCTTGATGAGTTGGTGGAAGGGATTATGTTAGTATGGAGTTGATGCTTTGTTGATGGAATAATGAAAATTATTGGATGGACTAGGTTAGTATAGAGTTGTGATTTGTTAGTGAAATAAAATATAAAATAGTTTTAAAAGTGTATCTATATATAATTTATATGTTGGCTACCCTATTTTGTAAAATCTGGAAAATTGGGTTTAGGTTTTAAAACATTGGGTTAGAAAAATATAAAATAGACTTAATAAACTAAACATGGTCGCTTGAATCGCTAACAACGGACATATAACGAATAAGATATGACTATTTGAAGTTTCGACGAAATATATAATTAAATGCAGAAACTAGGTAAAAATATTCAAAGTGTGGATCTGTATTTATTTGAGTGGTCATGTTGTGAGCTATTTTAAGTGAGTTTAGAGTCCGAACTGATTTTTTTTTGCAACAGGGGTCTTTTGTAGTGCTCGCGTCCTAGTTTTCAAAAAGTTGAAAATTGAGTCAAACGGAATTATAATGAAGAAGTTACAGACCGGTAAAAGTTGGTTACAAACTCATTTTTGAAAGCTATTAAAAATAATATTAAGTGTTTAATATTGATGTAAAAAATTATTTTTCCTATAGAACATAATGCAAACGTGTATTGGTGATAAAAACTTATAAAAACTTATATGCATATCATATATAACATGTACACAACCTAAAACACCTTATTATTTAATTAGGTTGCGGTTAGGGATTTTGTCTCGATTTGCGTCCCACCACATATTTTCCTGGTATTATCATTTGTTTGAGGTGAGTTTCATAAGCCCGCTTTTTACATGTTTGCATTTTTTTAAATACTCTGAGTGAGAATACAATGCTTGTTTTTACATACGGACATAAGTGCATAAACATTCACTTATTGCATATAGTTACCGCATTAGCTGTTAAGCCCACACACATATCATGAATCATTAGTTACTTGTGAGCGCGAATGTTGTGAATAGATATATTGATTTGAAACCCCCGTCCGGGTTGGTCGCGCCAACTGGGTAAACGGACGCATATCATTTGAGGGCATACTAAGTGTTTTGTTAGACACTTACCATGGGCATTCATTTACATGTGCATTTATGCATACATATTACGTTAATTCTTCGGGGTCATGAGCTTAGGGCAATAATGTTACTTTTTCATATGACATTGTATTTGCTATAATGGTCATACGCTAAAATATTGTGGTCCGCACTTGATATTTTCCTTTACTTAAACCTATGAACTCACCGAAATTATTGTTGATGTTTTAGCATATATTTATCAGGTTGTTGATCACTGTACTCCGGTAGACATTGGAGCATATCATTGAGTCTCATTAATAAGCATGCCATCAAGAAATTTTTTTATAACTATCATAACATTCGATTTGAGCGTTAAACTACTTTATATTTGGGACTTGTACTTTTAAGACTTATTATTGTCCAAACTTATTTTATTCAATCGATTATATCTTAAAAACGGCTCATATATAGGTCGTTCTTTATATTCTTGACTTTGTGCTATGAATGTCACGTTCCTGGTTACCTATCCGCTGCGACACATTTTGGGGGTGTGCCAATAGTCCCCCATGTCTCTTCATGGGTGGTGTGCTTGAGTGTGTTAGTCATTATATCAATAAACACATTTTCTCTTCCACTCTCTCTCTACTTTCTCTCTCTTGAAATTAAATGTATTTCGCCTATTTTTTCCCACTCAACCTCCAGATCTAGCTAGTTTCTTGATATTGATTGACCTACAGTAATAGATGCAAACTCCAAGATATGTAAATTAGTGCATAGGCTATGGCCTTTAGCATCTTTTCTTTTTACACATATAACTTTACCAAAAAACATCTTGAAAATGAAAAACCGTATTTACAGTTATTGTAATACGTTATGTTATGCTATGTAACGATGCCTTTATGTGTTTGGATCAATTGTTACTTTATGATTTTTTTTTTAATTTGCGTTTTAAATTATTATTTGAGAATAAATGGTGTAGATCGGGGATCACCATGGCCTCACCTTATTGTAATGTCTTTTATAAGTATTTGCTACAATGTATTAAATATAGTAACTATGATATTGAGTATATGCACAAGATTAATTATAATATTTACATTTATAGTTATTGAACTTGAGTGATGTGAAAGTTTCAAATTAAACTACTCAAATACTAATATTAAAAACAAATTTTGATCATACTTTAAACCCCGAACAAATATAGATAAAACAATATTATTAGTTGTATTTATTATCCAAGCTTCGTGCATGTATGGGCATTAAACACAATCTTGGTCAAACTTTGCACAATTTTGTTTGATAAATAAAATATCTATAAAAATATATGTGTCACAAATAACAAAAAAGAAACCTGAAAAGGCAAAGGTGAAATAAAAAATTTGTTGGGGTTGAATTTAGAATTAACAAAAAAACACAACCCAATATTGTTCTCATATTCCACCATTGATCCCTTCCTAATCTTTTACACCATACTTTGTTCATATGATCCGGTTTGTCTCCTTACATCAACATACGAGTCAACTTATAATTAAGATTTTTTATCGGACTCCAAGTTTTTAAAGTTCACTCCATATGATGATGAAATTAAGTTTTTAAATTTCACTACATCTTATGATGAAATTTACATCTATGAATCTTAAATGTATTATTTTTAGTCGTAAATTATATTGTTCTTAAGTTTTCATAATGTATAAGAGGTAAATGGTCGGTATTTATGCTTTTGTTTTATTAATTGATCTAACTAGAAAGAGTATTCTAACATCAAAGAAATCGGGGTCAAAAAGTGGTCATCCTATTGGGGTGTTTAGATTAGCTTATACTTGTGCTTATAAATTACGCACAACATGCTTATGCTATATACAAGTAATTAAGGACACAAGGATTTGAAGATTTTAAGAAACTTGATGATCGTCTTCTTATAGTCATAATTTACTTTTAAATTACCATAACGAAATTAATATTTCACTAAAATTTTATATTCAAGACTCGTGTGTGCACGAACATTAAACATTAAAACTAGTAGTATACTATCATTAGTCCGCATTTTTTGCTCAAAATATGCATCAAATATTAAAAACAAATTATACTATATGGAAATACTCCAACACATGTATCCAACATGCAGTTTCAGTTTTCTATTACTTGAGCTATTATATGTATTATATATTACTAGCAGGGTACCCCGCTTGTTGTGGCGGCGGGTATCTTGTAATTAAAATTATCAGCAAGTCATACTTTTCGAGTATAAGTTTTTCTTAAAAATAATTTTATGAAAACTTTATATAGAAATTAACTTTACACAATAGCCAACTATTATATAGAAAAATCTATTAAGTTTGATAAAAACGTATATTGCAATACGCTACATCATTATTTTGAAAACCCGACATAACATCTAATCACACACTTAACGTGTTCCTCTTTTTTAAAACAATAAATCACATCGTTATTTTATTTAAAAATACATATATAAATGAATTATGGACAATCATATTACAATGGACGCTGGTTAGATATGATTTTATGAAGCGTTCAAAATCCTAATTTTTTTAGGGGTTTGTTTTTTTATATTTATTCTGGTAATCATAGATGTTGTTTATTGGTCGAGGGTTAAAGAGGGACGGAGAAAGGATTTTTGAACAGTGGTTCTCGTGTTCAGAATAATAATGAAGGAAAATTGGGAAAGAATCAAAATAAAGAGGGTTTCCTGCGGAGTTCATCAGCATCAAGAAATGTTAACGAGGCGGGGAACAATAAAAATCTAAAAGGAAGTGAATTTCCTAACACTAGTCCGACCTCATGTGTTGATGGGAGTAATGTTGTTGGGAGTAGTGGGAATCTATCTACTGCCACTCAATCACAACGGATATCGTTTGCTGATATTCTTAATTCTGAACAAATGACGAAGAAGACTAACTTCTGACCCCTTGTCAATGAGGTGAAAGTGGAAAAATTCGAAATGGTTCTCCCTAAGGCTACTATGGAAAATATTAAGAACATGTATGCGAATTCTCTTGTTGGTTATTTCATTGGTAACAGTGTACCTTTTACAATTGTCCAAAACTATGTAAACAACACGTGGGGTAAGTTTGGTTTGCAAAACCTTATGATAAATGAGGATGGTGTGTTCCTTTTCAAATTTGCTAATAAATCTGAGTTGGATCAAGTTCTTGAGCGAGGTCCATGGTTGATTCGTAACACGCCTCTTATTCTTAATAAATGAACTCCTAATATGTCATTGAAAAAAGATGAGGTAACAAAGGTTCCAATTTGGGTTAAATTACACAAAGTTCCTTTGGTTGCATATTCGGATGACGGTTTGTGTTTGATTGCTACTCAAGTTGGAAAACCAATTAGGTTAGATGCTTTTACAAGCTCAATGTGCGCTGATTCATGGGTCGTATTAATTTTTCCCGTGCAATTGTGGAGATTAGTGCCAACACATGTCTGAAATAAGAGGTTAGCATGGCTATCCCGGTTGAGGATGGGATTGGATATAATAAAGAGATTATTACAGTTGAATATGAATGGAAACTGCCATATTGCTTCGATTGTAAAGTCTTTGGCACTCCAATTCAAGCTTCCCTAACAAGGTGGTGGATCCGGGAAAGAGCGATGTAATTGTGGATGTGCAAAATGATGGTTTTATGGATGTCACTCGTGAGGGAAATAAAGGGGAGAATAATAGTTACAAGGCTGATTCTAATCAGTCTAAATCCCATCTACTGGGTAGAGTCAGACTTAATAAACCAAAGCCGAATTTCTACCACCCCATTGCTAAACCGACTAATGATCGTGGGGGAGTTTCTACCTCTAGTCCTAAGGAACAAGATGTTCCATCTAATCCTGGTCTGAATGTATCGAGGCCAAATGACAACGGTAAGGCTACTACACCGCAGTCTGCTTGTAGTGGAACAAATATTTCTGTGTCAAACACTTTCGACGTATTGAATGAAATAGTAGAGGATGAAGAATGTGGAAATTTGAAAACCATAGGTTATATAGAGATCGAACAAGTGAACGAAAATGGCAAAAAGGAATATAACGAGAATAAATCTAGCAGCCCAACTATTAAGCCTCCTAGGAAGACTGATATTTGGTCTAGCAAGGTTGTTTTGTCTCTTGGGGGTTTTGAGTTTAGTGAGCTTGGTGAGTCTGACGAGGATGAGGTATTTGAACCTAATGATGATATGGCTAGGTATATGTCCTCGTCTAGAGGAGGTCAGCAACTTGAAGTTGATGATTTTGATTTTTCTGACGGATACGAGGCTCAGATCTATGACTTACCTAGGAAAAAGAATGTTTTTTTATCAGTTTGATATCCGGCTTAAGAGTCGTGTTAGGAAGTAGTTTTTCTTACTTTGGTTTTCATAAGATTGGCTTGTCTTTCTTATGTAGTGTGTAGGTTTGTAGCATTATAGGTGCTTGGTTTTGCCTATGTAATGAGCCGAGATAAGAGACTTCACTCTCATCCGTTGTACTTAAATGTTTTTTTTGGAGTAATATAATTTACTTGGGAATCCCCCTTTACAAAAAAAAATGAATTATGGGCACATAATGATTGTTGGTAATTCTAACTTGTTATTATATATGTAGTAGTTACTTAAAAAAACAAAAGTATTACAGTAAAATTAGTTTTGTTACTAATGGGCCTAACAAATAAACGAAAGATAATGAATTTTAGGCTTATATTTTATAAATAGACTTGTATTGCCCTAACGTAAATAGTGTTTTTTACTTGTAATGCTTAAAATTTATAAATAGACTTGTATTGCTTTAATAGGTAAATCAATAAAATTCTTTCAATTATTTTTTAAAGGCAACAAATATATATATATATATATATATATATATATATATATATATATATATATATATATATATATATATATATATATATAAGAGGAGGCATGCCACATAAAATGCCACTTGACATCCCATAATGCCATGTCATATTTCCATGTCATCATTGTATTTATGTGGCATTTTTTTAATTTTTTTATTTTTAATTTTAAAATTCGGGATTAATTAAATGTTTAAAAAATTTGGCCATTGCAAGATTCGAACCTAGGTCTTAATGTCCACACACAAGCACTTCAACCATTAGAGCATTCCAATGGTTGTGATAGAATTTGCAAGTCAAAACCTAAATACTACGGTTTACAAAATATGACACAAATTTTATAAAACATATCTATTCCTTAATTATACCTTAAATTATATGTTAACCTAATCCTCCTAAAACCCACGACATTAGTATCATTCGTTTGATTATTTTTTCCCAGGTATGAATCTAAATAGATTCATAAACTATACCTGTTGATGCATAATCTGGCGCGGGCTGGATTCGACGACTCTCCCTTGGCCGTTCGTCGTCTTCTCGAGCCCTAAGTAGATCTGTCAACAAAGAGAACCCGTTAGGAGTGGACCCGAGGCCGTAGCCCCGGGGTCCACCTCCGACGGTCAAGTTAGTATTGATGCGATGTGATGAGTTAGGGTTAGGGTAACCTGTATCATGTTATCGTCACATATATCATGTCATCAAGAAGGAGATCCAGCCATGTATTTATAAGGCATGGATTAGGTTTTAGGCGTAGAGTGGGCTGCTGTCTGCCGGGCCTGACCCATTCCTGGCCCAGTCCAGACTATACGTCCACAATACCTATATTGTAACATATTGTAACACGATCATCATAATATACACAATATACTTATATTGTTTCATGATATAATTATATTATGATGAAACAATAATATGATATTATGATGAAACAATATAAGTATATTGTGAATCTAAATAGTTTAAAAATCTAAATGGCCCGTTTGCACATATTGTAACACGATCATTCTATCTTATTGTAAGAGTAACTTTTAGGAAAGATTCATATGTCTTTGCAGTGAATTAGATTTGTTGCTTATAACAGTTGATGGTTTATTTATTGTAGGGACTTGCATTACTCGCATTACAAGCTCATTACTCAAAGCTTAAACCACCTGTTTGTAACATCTTTTTACCTATATCAATATGTGAGACTGTGAGCGGAGGAAACGTTGTGCTACTGTTCTTTGCGCTCTACCTCCTTGCTCTAGGTAATGCAGGTGTAAAAGCAGCATTGCCATCACATGGAGCAGATCAATTTGATGAAAAAGATCCGAAAGAGGCTAAAGAGATGTCAACTTTCTTTAACTGGTTGCTACCAGGTCTTGCGGTGGGAGGTTCAATTAGTTTAACTTTCTTTGTGTGTGTGCAAGACAACAAAGGTTTTGACAATGGATTTGGGCTATCTTTGATCGATATGTTCATAGGTGCACTTATATTTATTTTTGGACTGCCAACATATCGGATATATGTTGTGAAGGGAACCAGTGCTATTACAGAAATTTTACAGGTTGAGCCATCTTGCTTAATTAATACTGAAAGAAGGGCCTATTATGTATATTATAAATTAACTAATTGAGCTTGAGTTACTTTTCAGGTTTATGTTGCAGCCATTAGAAATAGAAATCTTCAACTTCCGGAGGACCCATCTGAACTACATGAAATCCCCATAGACAAAGAGGCTGCAGTTCATGAAGAATTCTTACCTCATAGAGATGTTCACAGGTTTAACTTCTCTATCATATTTAGTTCGTTTTCATTCCTATGATCTTTAAAGTTTTCAGCTGAAGATTATCGTTTTTCCTAATATAGGTGGTTAGACAAAGCAGCAATCCAATCCGATAATACTGATCAAACTCCAAGTTCATGGAAACTTTGTAGGGTTACACAAGTAGAAAATGCAAAAATCTTACTAGCAATGGTTCCAGTTTTCTTGAGTAGTATTATTATGACACTTTGCTTAGCCCAACTCCAAACATTTTCAGTTCAACAATGTGTCACCATGGAATCATGGATATTAAGCTCTCAGATTCTTTCAATATGCCTTCTGCATCACTCCCGATTATTCATGTAGCATTCCTCCTCATCCTAGACCAATATTTGATCAAATTATGAACAAAACAATAGGAGTTTGTAAACTATGTCATGAGGCCTTTCACAATAAAGATCGCATAAATGGACTGAAATCCCTTTTAACTGTAATCTGTGTGAAGTCTTGAAGCACACAACTTTGGTGCCCTTATTTATAGCATCTTTCTGGAACAGGTACCACTGCATCTCTGCGCAATGGCGATTCTAATTTGCGAACAGATGGAGTGCCTGAGCGTCCCTCTTTCATGCAAATTACAATATCACGTTCTCTACAACTGATCTCCTCTTACTTCCGTATTCATTTGTTTATTTTTTTCTTTATCAATTATGCAGAACTACCATCACGTTATATATACCTAGGAAGGTGCCACCATCAATGCACGGTATGATTCTGCTACTCTTGACAATCAAATTGCCCAATATACATGTAAGTACATATTTGTTGTATTGTTCAGTCTTATATATGCTTCCAGTATACATGTAAGTCTTATTTGTCAACCCAACCTGACTCACACTGAATGAGTTATTTTAAGCCAAACTTGTTTTAAACCGTCACCCAACCCTTACAAATACACACTAATTAATGTCACTTTTTAGAACAGAATGGGAGCCTATATGTGCTTAAACGATAGTGATGTTACAACCATACAAAAAAGAGTAAACTTACCAAACAATGGTATCATAAACTTTATTACCGGGTGAGGAGAACCCTTGAACAAAGTGATCTTTTCGGAAAGAGACGATGTCAAACAGATGTATAATTTTACTTTTTATGAAGATTAATGAAGATGAAAGGTTTAACTTGAAGATTAATATAGTTATTGCACTCCAAGAACTTGACTAGCCCGTTGAGATTCTAATCCGCTTACTCTGCACCATTCCTGGCTGGAGTGAGAAAAATGTGCAGGTCCAGCAATAAGTCATCGAAGTTGTTAGCCATATAGCTTCAAATGCAACAAAGTTCTCTAAGAAATGTGTTGTACTATGCATAGTAGGTATTTGTGAAAGGGTTGCTGGTATTAAGACCCGTGCCCAAGCTATGAAATGCCTAACCACTTTCTCTAAAGCAGTGGGCCCAGGTTTTATATTTGAAAGAATGTCCAAGATAATAAAAGAGCACAAAAACCCAAAGGTTCTTAGTGAGGGACTGTTGTGGATGGTATCTGCAGTTGACGACTTTGGTGTTGTACATCTGAAACCTGAAGGATGTAATTGATTTCTGCAAAGATATTGGTTTACAATCAAGTGCTGCTGCTTCTAGAAATGGTACCATTAAACTTATCGGTGCATTACACAAAGTTTTTGGTCCTGATATCAAAGCATTCTTGTCAGAGAGGCTGAGTGTGAAAAAAATACTTTTGATGGTGCAACTGCTGCACCAAAGAAGACTGTCAAGGCATTTGATTTGGTATCATCTGTCTCTTGTGGTGGGCTGGATAGTTTGCCACGTGAGGATATTAGTGGAAAGATAACACCAGAGCTCTTGAAAGGATTGGAGAGTTCTGATTGGAAGATGCATTTGGAATCTATTAAGGCAGTTAATAAATTCGTTGAAGAAGCTAACAAGCGTATTCAGCCTACTGGAATTGTGGAATTGTGTGGGGCTCTTAGAGCTTGGTTATATGACAGCAACAAAAATTTAATCAAGGCTACTCTGACCTCTATAAGTGGTCTTGCATCTACTATAGGACCTGAAATAGAGAAATCTAGCAAGGGAATTTTGTTAGATATTGTGAAATGCATTGGTGACAACAAAAAACACATGAGAGAATGTACGCTAGCGACTTTGGATTCTTAGGTTGCTGCTACTTATCCTGATAAGATGGTACCATATATCACTGCTTCAATGATAGATGCTAAATTTGGTGCCGAAGGACGCAAGGACCTTTTTGACTGGTTGTCAAAACAACTTACAGGATCAGCAGAGTTTCCTGATGCCGTTTAATTGTTAAGACCAGTCACTGTTGCTATGAGGGATAAGTCTGCCGATGTTTGTAATGTAGCTGAGGTGTGCTTGGGAGATATTGTTAGAGTCTGTGGACCACAAATGGTCATGAAGATGTAAGAGACATCCGAGGACCCGCGTTGGTAATTGTTCTTGAACGATTGAAGTCACATGGTGCATTTCCAGAAGTACATAACAACACAAGAACTACCGGAGCTAGGCCAACAGTGAAAACAACCTCAAGGATTGGAAAGCTTAACGGATACGGATCAAAGCCTGGAAGTAGAGTTATAGCTTCGAGACGGGTTTCAGCAAAGGGGTCAAAAGCAGAGTCTATAATGTTTGTTCAAGATATTAATATTCAGTCACAAGCTTTACAAAATGTCAAGTACTCTAACAAGGATGAAAGAGAGCGAATTGTGGTTCGTAGGTTTAAATTTGAAAAGTTGCGTTTGGAGCAGGTTCAGGAGCTCGAGAATGATCTGATGAGATACTTTAGGGAGGATTTGCATAGGCGGCTTTTGAGTATAGATTTTAAAAAGCAAGTTGATGGAATCGAGAAAGTTATAGAAAACATGGTGGCTATGTCCCAGATATACGTTTTGTTTTTAATTGAGAAACAACTAGAGTTTATTAAAGTTCTTGATGTAACAATGCATATTATTAACCATAATTACGGGGTATTAAAGGGATCCCTTTTCATTGTCGATCCTACTATGCAATAAAGTTTCGAAATTTATGAATATTCTATAATATATATACAGTATGCATGAGTGATTGGTTCGTAGAGGTGAGTATTTTTATTTAGTTCCCAAAACAAAAGTATAAAAATAAACCATGTAGATTTGCAATGTAATACCCCTAAACCAGTATGGTCCGGTGACCCATGATAATAAGTGGCTGTCGATATTCTTTTGACTTTATTTTTAAGATTTATTTGATTTTTGTAAGTTTTTGGTTTCGATTGCATACAACTGATTCTACTTAAACATGTTTTGATAGTATTTCCTTATGTTAATTCACATATTTGTTACTGATTGTTTTAAATCTGTTTGATTTTGTATGAAACTGCAGATGATGTCTAATCCCGAGTTGTTGAAAATGGCGTCAGAGAGTATGAAAAATAAGAATGAGGATGACTTAAGATGCGTTGTGGAGCATTTAAAATACACTCGGCCAGATGAGATGGCTAATATTGGTGCCAAGATGGAAAATGCAACACCTGAGGAGCTTGCTTCTATGCGCTCCCGAGCAGATGCACAGATCAGATAAATGCAGCTCAAATGCTAAAGCAAAAGGTACCTAAATATTGATATTCTTGAAGGTTTTATGCACATACTACATGTCATACTGAACATGACACTTCATCTCAATTTTGACAGGGGAACGAGCTTCACAGTTAGGGAATATATAGTGAGGCATCTGAGAAGTATTAAAGGGCAAGTGCAGCCTTGTGATCTTAATTTTTTTCATTTTGTTCTTGGTAATACACATTTATTTTTATTTATCGATTTTCCATGCTAACTGTTTCATCTATCTATCTCTGTTAGTGAAATAAGCAAAAAAACAATCTAAAAGCTATACCGTCATCTAAAGTGGGAACTGTTCTCTTGGCTTGCTCTTTGAATTTGAGGTCATGCTACTTAAAGACAAATCAGTTTGATGAGTGCATACAAGAAGGAACTGAGGTACGCAAAATATTATCCACTATATCTTATCAATATATCATAAGATGGAGCGTCATACTTGAACATTTTAGCTAGGGAATTTATGTTTGTTCCTGCAAACCAATTGAGAGATCAGCGAGATAGCGTTGTAGATATAGATGACCCTTACTGAGATGTTAAATGCAACATACACTTGAGAACTACGGTGAAAATATATACTAACAGGTCACTCTTCAATTGTTTTATTAACAGGTCACTCTTCAAGGCACATACACTTGAGAACTACTCAATTTTATTAACCGTGGTAATCTGAAACTGCTCCATTGAAAAATACGTAGTAATTCGTTTTATTAACATGTCACTCTTCAAGGCACATTGTGGCTCATAGATTTTTAATCTTTTAACTGTTTTTCTTTCCTAAACATTTCAAATTATAGACTTTAATTTTATCACTTTTGATATTTTTACTTGGTAATAGATTAGTTGTTTTGATTATTTACTGTAACTATGATATCAGAAACCGTGTTGCCAAATTTATTCAAGAAATACATGCAAACCGGTGTAGATACACAGCGTAAATATGGCGGGAGTGGACTAAGATCGACACCACGGCTAAAGTACCAAGGAGTTACATGCTTCATCTGCAATTTTATGGTAAGATTCATCCCAGTGAATCTCTGAACCATTTGATCATATTACTTGTCTGTTCACTTTTGGTACCCAAGAACATTAATACCAAACAACCCATTTAAGCACGTACTATGGAAGTGCAACATAACCTGATAATGGTGGGTTCAATAGGAGTCCATGGGTCATGACCATCCTGCTGTCTTTTCTTTTTATACCCAATTTAGAGCAAATATCTGAACGGCGACAAAGGCCACTATGTTGCTAAGCCGTAAAATATGCTCTTAAATGTTCGCGATAGCGTCATCGCGAGTGTGGCATTATTTCTTAATTTTGTTTCTGTAATATGTCACCAAATAGTTCATAGGTATGGTCACAAGTCCACCAATATGAAAAGAAAGACACATACTGAAAAATCAACAAAATTTGGGTTAAGGATTACTAATATTATCACAGGCGTGCTTGACCTTGTCCAAGATTGCATTTTGTTTGTTTCATCTCGCTTATTACTTCTAGATAGCATGCTCTCTTTCTTATCCCTCTTAATGTCTTATTCTTTTTTAGGTCAATCCATGATGTGAAAATACTACAAACATCAGTTAGGGATTGATTCTCGTCTGTATCGCAGGTTATATTATTTAAAACAACGTACCTTTAAATTAATACATGAATAATTTTCATAAAGTTGTTGTTAACTCATCACTGTGCAATCCTGAAGAGGCCCAATAACTTTTAATAGGTGCTACAAAACGGGATTGGAGTTTGTATGTGGGAGATAGTATTTGCATTTGGTTATTTCGTCATAATGTATGTTGATATGATAAGTCGTTATGCGAGTCCAAAATGTAGCCAAAAAAAAAAACTTATTTGAGGTGCCTGGTAAAATATATTCTACACTGTGCAAGCCCATTTTTTTTGTAAAGTATATCATGAATTGACCCATTTCATTTCACTTTTTTCATATTGGGAAGTTGCCTTAACAGCTTATGATATGAAGATATTTTAGTTTCTACAATGAGGTATACTAGGAGTACACCTAATATGTAGTTCATCATTTAAGGATGGCTAACTTCAATCTATAGCCTATTTAGTTTAATATAAGTCACATTATAATATTGTCAATTCACGTTACATGGTATGGGTTTACAACTGAAATGCAAGATAACGCTACAACGGATTATGTTTTAGATGAGGTGAGATACATATGTTTCAATGGGTCGTTGTGACCGTGTATGTACCCATTGCCAAGTTATAATAAAAAAGTGAAAACATATTTCAAAACAGTCTCCTTTATGGCATGTTATGTTACAGCTGCTCAATTTTTTCTCTCTTTTGTGTGTTCATACGAGCACAATCTTTTCTCTCTTTTGTATTCAATTGCAACAAAAGACACATGCTCCAATATTCGAAATTGTTAGTACCAACTATCGCATATAAGTTTATTGCAATCATCAAGCCAGTGCATTTGGACAAATCCACAAGGATTTAAACATCATCTCCAAAAGTGGTAAGGTTTAATGGTTTATCTATTGGAATTAGAAAATTCCATGTTAAAGTGTCGGTCACCCCAATTATAAGTCTAGCATATGTTAGCTCGTAGACGTGTCGTTTGTTAAGTTATTTAGTAGTTTATTAGTTAGTCAATAGCGTAGAATAGTTTAGTGTAACACCGTGGAGGAAGGACGGGTCTTTACCCACTGTATACCTGAACCACAGACCGATAGGAGGTCGTGTATTTGTAAGTATAAATACCCCTTCCATCCATGGAAGGGGTGGTGCTTCTCATTCAATCTAATATTCCATACTTTGTGTAAACCTCTAGCAAGAACACCCTCTCTCTCTACTAACTCTCTAACTATGGCAAACATGTATTTTGATCATCCAAGACCACCCGAATCATCAACACAATAAATATATTGGATCCTAACAATTGGTACCAGAGCCAAGGTTTTTGTGTTTTGATGATTTGTTCGTGGTTTTTGAATCTTGTGTTTACTGTTTTTTGTACTTTTTGGTCGGAAAATTATATTTTCCTTTTCGTTGTGAAGAACAGTTTATACATTTTTGTTATGAATCCTTTTCTGTGGTCACTAATGTCACATGTTCCATTCACGTTTTATACATCTGCTCGTTTCTTCTTGTGATTATTTTGTTTCCAGTCAAAAGTGATTCATGTGGTCAAAACGGATAAACAAGAAAGCATTTCTATGCTGTTTTTATGGTCACATCTTTTGGTATGCTACCTTATGAAGAAAAAATGGTCATGTTTTAGTGGTCAAAACAGATACTGTTTTCTGATTTTCTGGGTCAAAACTGATTTTCTGGGTTTACTTTGAAGGTGGTCGGAACTTGATCTGAAAAGTCATCGGAAAATGGCAAATATCAAGTTAGCGACTTGTTTAACTGTTTTTGTCATGCTAGCGAGTTGGCTATTGAGTCACTTGTTGTCGTAGCGACTTGTCACTATTTTGATAGCGACTTATGTCATCTAGCGATTTGTATTAGCGACTTGTACCTGGTAGTGAGTTGTTGACTATTGAGTCAACAACTAAAGCGAGTTGGCTTAGCGACTTGCTTAGCGAGTTGGCTTAGCGACTTACTTAGCGACTTGCTTAGCGAGTTGCTTAGCGACTTGGCTTAGCATTTGGCTTAGCACTTGACTCAACACTTTGAACAAGACAGAAATGAAGAATGAGATGACTTGACCTCATGACCACAAGACAATCATACCAAAACAGTTTCATGAACCTCAGTTTCAAACATCATTGGTACATGGTTAAGTTAACGAAAATGAGAAGCCTCGAAACTTTCTCAACAGATCCGAAACTCATATCCAACAAAACCCAACAACTTCAAACTATCCTAACCTATCCTCCATCTTCTACATCTTATCAATTGAATCAAAATGAAAAAATTATAATAAACAATCTCAGATTATTACTTCGGGGTATTCACTGAAACATCAAAAACCATTGAAGGTTCACACGAAGAAATAAATCATCATCGATCTACCTTTTGAAGCTACCCTTCAATTAATATCCGAACACAAAAGATAAGAGTGATAACAATTATGTTATACCCATTTTCTTGGCTCGTTCATGACCACAATCAAAACATTAAAACAAAAACGATTCTTACACCTACCCGAGACCTTAATTAAAGATCTTGAAGGAACACTTTTGTTCTTCAGCCGTGCTTCAAAATGAAAGAAAGGAGATTTGTTTGTGGTTCGATGAAGGCAGTTATATGATTGTTTTTGGTGTTCGGTTTTGATGATGGGATTTGCTTGGCTAGTGTTGAAAGAATTTTTTATGAAGGTTGATATACGTTTTTGTTCCCAGATCTTATTTGGTGAGAGAGTTAAGAGGAGTAATTTTTGAGTGGTAGGCGGATGATAATGTGGAAGGGTTAGGATAATGACCTAAAACTTAGGATATCCACGTTTTATACAACCGAATAGTACTAACCACTTGACCTTCAGGTTTATGTGTATTGGATTGGGCCTAGTGACACATTAAGTAGCATACGTTTATGTTGTTTGGGCCGTGTAATGGATCGTGGGTTTGCCTTCTCAGTTGGATTTGGGCCTTGCATTCGTGTTATTCAAATGTTTAAAGATGGGATCACATGGTATATTGAGACTCAAGAAGTTACATTTCCTTTAAACTAATATTGTACAAATGGTGTAATATATCATCATGTGGTATATTTAAAGTTGTGAAATATGGGATTTATTTAAAATGAGCCTCTGTGGATGATGGTGAGATGGGAACATAACGCGTGATCACACGGCTTGCTTGCAATTTGGATATTACACGTTGTTTTTGGATATCATACGAAAGTTTTGGCTAAGAATATTTCTTGTGCACATGATTCACTGTGAACGGCTCTTTTGTCTACAATGTTGGTATACACGTTTTTTTTGGATAGGCCGAACCTTTTTATTAAGCATATATGGGCCTAGACTTGTTTTTGAGAATGAATTTGTATTATGGTCCAATGCTTAAGATGGTGCATGTAAAGTTGGGTGGCGTGTTGTTTGAGCTTATAAGTTGTTTGGGTTTTTGCTAAGTTGTGATGCTATTTGGGGCTTGTAATGCTTGTAGTGACCGGGAGTTGGATTGGACTGGGCTTAATGGAATTTTTATCGGGTCTCATGAGCTTATGCTAATGGAATGGGCTCAAGTAAACTGCAAGTTAGATGTTGGCCCTAATATTATTATTATGGACCGGCTCATTTCATGCTAATTGAATCAGGTAGCTTTTAGTGGTGATAAGTGATATTTATGGGTTATGGTAATATTTGGGCTACGAGTTGTAACTTGATAATTTGAGATTGTGTGAGATTTGGATTTCATGAGACTTGGATAAAATGAGAATTGTTGAAGAGAATTGATGATGATGGGATTTGATGATGTGATTAGTTATGGTATGCGGATTGGTGCTTTGGTGTATACATTTTCACGGAAAATATTTTTGTCACGGCTTGAACTTTTATTGGAACCAGGTTGACTACGGGGTTGTTTGTGTTCGATATTTCTTATTTGGATGTGAAGTGAAGTTTTTCCGGGCACGTTTACTTATTTTGTCTTCTTTCTTCTACACTTCCGCGAAGATGACTTGTTTGGGCGTTTATAGAGGGTGATGAAGACTTGGCTATTTAATTACGGTTGTGATTCTTTCTTGCTTAACCCACAACGTAACTATCACTTCGGTGTCTCACTCAGTTGAGAATGTCAAGAGGGTTTGTACATTGGATACACCGTTTCTTCTTCACAAGGACTAGTACAAGTTTAAGTAACAAATCTAGGGAAGTTCACTTCATGATCAAGTTTGACATATTGGGTTTACTTCACCAAGTAGTCACTACAATAGCCGACAGAATGTGTGAATGATGTGTTTACCAAAGTGTTGATTGGATGGTTGATGATGTTGGATATTGAACCGTTGATGAACCACTGCATGTTCCCCTAAATACAGATATTCACCGAAACCAAATTTGTCATAACACCTTCAAGCTGACATTGTTTACGGTTTTGTCTTGATTTTGTAAAATCCCGCGAAAGAACCTATTTCTCGGTTTAAATCATAGACTTGTAAAATCCCGTGACAATGAAAACATCCTGGTATTAGTAAAGTGCATTTCCGGATCTATCTTACGGTTTATTCTTGGTTTTGTAAAATCCCGCGAAAGAAACTATTTCTCGGTTTAAACCATAGAGTTGTAAAATCCCGTAATGATGGAACCATCTTGGAGAAGAGAAAGTGTAATTCTGGATCTTACTTGATGCTGGTGCTACGGTTTCTGCTTCGAAGAAGGGATAAAAGGGTGTACTTCATGAATTGGGTGTTTGTTTGGATATTCGTCATGGCAGTTTGGTTATTACTTGGTTTTACGGGGGTATGTGCTTTTAACCATGGTAGGGATGAAAACCATTATCAAAGTTCATCTAAATGTCAAAGAAGGCTAGATTTGAGCAGTTCAGAAGATGTAACAACGACATTAATTCAGTATTATTTATTTGAAGTTGAAGTGAATTATCACGGGTGAGAGTACTTAGTATCTGAAGGTATCGGGGATGGTTGGATGAAGATTCTTCGAGATCCTTGTTCGAGCTTTTTCCAAAAACGAAGACTTGGAAATCTAGTTATTTTTGGGAGTTTTTTTTTTCTTTTACCACGTGGGGGAATTGGGCTCTGTTTGCCACAAAAATAACTATCACTTTAAGGAGTTACATTGTAGTGCTCAGTGTCACATTCAATTGTGGATTTTCAAGAAGGTAATGTACGTCTATTACTTGATGGTTGGTAGGTTGAAGAGTATAGAGTACTTAAGAGATTCAATGGAGCATGAATTCTCGGCACCGCTCTTTGTTACATATGTGCAAGTTTAAGTCACGAGTTCGGGTTAGTTTACTTGTGGTCAAATTCATCATACTGGGTTTTCTCCATCAGCTATCACGACAAAGAGCCTACTGAATGATAATGGGTTGATTACATGCTTTGCCAAGAGATGATGAAAAGAGAGAGATTATGACGTTTGAACACAACAGTTCAAGCCTCGTTCTCTAAAGAAAAGAAATGTGTACGTTTCAGTGCGCATTATCTTTGATAGAAGAGAAATCTTCTTATGACGTTTGAACACAACAGTTCAAGCCTCGTTCTCTAAAGAAAAGAAATGTGTACGTTTCAGTGCGCATTATCTTTGATAGAAGAGAAATCTTCTTATGACGTATGAACACAACAGTTCATGCCTCGTTCCTCAAAGAAAAGAAAAGTGTACGCTTTAGTGCGCTTTATCTTATGAAGAAGAGAAATCTTCTCAATTATGACCATTCTCATCAACATGCTTCATACTTTTTCCATGCGCTTCAGTCATCAAGTGAACCGGGCTACTGTTGATTGTTTTCTGATTCCACTTTCTCAACTATAATGACGATGGCGACATCCTGTGTTAATTTTGCGGGGGAGAAGTGTGAATAGACTACATTTGGATAATGTTCACTTGTTTAGTCAAGAATGGCATCTTCGTATGCAATTCTTGAGGGGGAGAAGAAGTGTGAATTTTTTGCATTGTTGATTGATATTTGAGAATATAAATGGTCATACGGCTCTAAACTCATGTAAGAACCGAGCTTCTTCTTATCGGGTCATCTTCACATGGAGTTTCTCTCTTCTAAGAGCCGTTGGTTGACATCTTCACTCGGATTGATGAGTTTATCGACAAAGTGCTTCCGGTTAATGCTTCACGTATACATCAACATGATGATTCTGAACAATCTCTCTGTTCTTGTTTGATGTGATTGGTAGTTTGGTGTTACCATCTTGTGTGTTCGTTGCGGCCTGATTGCTGATTTCCTTGATGAACATCTTTCTGTTCTTATTTGATTGGGAGGGATTTTAGTTAAGGGGATTTGCAAGATGTAAGTTGATTGGGATGCTTTTTGGTGATGTTCTTGTTTTTGGTGAGTTGAAGATGTTAACTTTCTATTCCCCAACTGGACAATCTTGAAGAAGGTCGAGTCTACAGTCGGTTCTACATATTCTGCTACATGTTAGAAGACTAAAGACGAGTTGCATTTAACGATCTAAAGATTTCTTCTTAATTCATGGCATTTATCAAATAGATTGTCGGTTTAGGGGAGAGCACTAATTGGGGAAGAGTGATATGTCGAATTTAATCCCCAATTAGACTTGCTCATATTCTTCAGCAAGTTGATTCTCACAGATACATCTAAGCTTATGATGCTCTTCTTGACAAATTTCTAGTATATGGGCTTATTATTTGTTGCGATTCAAGAATCAAAACCAGAAAGGGGCAAGGAGACACACATCTAAACACAAAGCGAGTAAACTTGATGAACTTAATACTTCTAAGTAATTGAAGATATCCCGGGAATACAAATGTTATTACCGCAGAGAAACTCAAGGTTTGACTCATGACGAGTAAACTTGATGAGCTTAATACTTCTAAGTGATTGAAGATATCCTGGGAAAACAAATGTCATGACCGCAGAGAAACTCAGGGTTTTACTCTTCAAGGCTTTTAGTGTTATTATTCCAACAACGTGGGGGAAGTGATGTAAAAGAAAGTTTCTAAAGATAAAAGAGATACACAAATGCGTGATGATCTCGACGTTATCACAATCATCAGGAGAAAGAGAATTTTGTACATTGGGGGCGCTCAGCTGTCTCACTTGAGGGCTTAATCAGTGATTCAGAGATATAATCACTTATTCCGAAGTTGACATCCGCAGAGATTGTCATCCGCAGAGATAATCAGTGATTCAGCCTGCTTCTTCAATGTTATCGGTTGTTCTCTCTTTGGGGAATGTGTGTACTTCGGGTCCTTGAGCTTCATACACGATCATCAGGGAAGAAAGCCATTGTTTACCACAAACATTGGGGAGGTGTTTTCTCTCCGGGCATGATGTGTATTCGAGAGAGTTCTTGGATATTGGTGTACTTCGGGTTCTTGAGCTTCATACACGTTCATCAGGGAAGAAAAATGTGAACATGGGAAGGTGTTCTTCATTCCCCTCATGAAGTGTATTCGGGAGAGTTCTTGAGCATTATACTAAGAGACGGACTGCATCATTTCAACTACACGGGGGAGTGTTCTCTTGACACCTTTTGGAATGGATTGCTTCAGACTTCAGTGGTTATGAAATTTGAGAGGGTTATTTATGTGTGGGATGATACGTTGCTGTTCTTGTTGATGATATAGCCTCAAACGAAGAATCACGGTGATTATTCTTAAAAGGAGCAGATGGGTTTATGATAATGGTGTGCTTCTTTGTGCACCTGGCTAAAGCAAGCTTGAAATAGAGCTTCGAATCTGCTCAACATAAGGATTTTCATTTTGGGGGGAAGCTGCCAAAGTCTCACTTTCAGATGGTTCAATTTCTTTCTTCGATTCAAGAACCCTGGAAGCTTTGGTGGTGAATGTTTAAGAGTTGATGACTTCTATCTTCTACGACGTGCTGCTCGATATCCTTATCTCGGTACTCGTATCATCATCTTCTTTAACTATATCATCTAATCTATCCTTGTATATATTTTTCAAAAAGAAAATACAAAATTATAAAACCAACAAAAAAGAAAATAGAAAATTATAAAACCAACAAAAACCCATAAAAATCAGAAAATTTGAAAAAGACCAAAAATATTGTTTTCTAAAGACATGTCTTCTGGTATCGATAACATCTACGGTCTTAGAAATGTCATTCAATAATGGCACGGGACTTTAGATGAAGTTCGAGCAGGAGGTGTAAATATTCTTTTCAAAACATGTCAAAACTATGGCTTACAGTTATTTCAGACTGTAACCCGGGCTTCAAAAATGGCTTACAGTTATTTCTGACTGTAACCCGGGCTTCAAATGATGGCTTACAGTTATTTCAGACTGTAACCCGGGTTTTAAATAATGGCTTGCAGTTACTTCAAACTGTAACCCGCGCTTAAAATATGGCTTGCTATTATTTCCGATAGCAACCCGTTCTTAAAGAAAGGAAAGTGTTGCGCTAAACAAATTTTCAAAATATTTCGTGCACTTATCCTAAAATCAAAATGAGGAAAGTATGTCGAAGGACTGCTGTTCCTACACAAATGTTTTTCCGTCTAAAATTCTTCAGAAAAATATTTGTTGTATTTCAAAATGGTGGAAAATGAGTTGCTTTAAAAACAATCAGTTTCAGAGTTTTTATTAAATTTTCAAACTCAATCAATGACTTCAGCGCTTTTAAACTTTTCATAAAATGAGTCATGGATTGAGGGGGATAATGTTTTTCAAATCTACATCATCTAACGGGATTTCTTAATTATCCTAATATGCTTAATTAAAAATGATGTTAACCTATGTTGAAGGACTAGGTGCCTAGGATATGATTGCTAGGATTAGATGATTAGATTTTGATGAACACATTATTCCCATACATTTATATGATCTGATTGATATGTTGCATTGACTTTTATTAGTCGATTGTTGTTTGGGTGATGTCGACCACCATATATTTGTATGTGTGTTCACTAACATATGCAGGTATATTGGTATAAAAGAATGTTCCCGATCCGGATCCCACAATTGAAGATGATTGGATGCCGAAAGGAAAGGGTAACGATATCTTGGGTTGACAAATGAAGAATCGGAGCTTAATTGGACTTCCATGGAGAGTTGGCATTCAAAATGCAACGTAAGAAGAAGTCTCACTGCATCAGCAGATGGTTTTTCTTCCAAACCCTACAACAAAGAACATCAACGAAGCTTCTCAACCACTTAACGTATCTTTGTGCAGGATACCATTTTTAAACAATTTTAAATAATTTGATTAAATTGTTTTGAAAATGGAAAATATTGTTTTGAAACTATATTGGACTAATTTTTTGAAAATCATCGGACTTCTTGTTATCAAAACCTAAGTCACTCAATTATTGACTTCTGTCATGGATTGAGGGGGAGAGTGATTTAAAATAAAATATTTTCAAACGATATTTCTTCACAAAAGTTCCGCTTTGTACTATATAAGTGGTGATCTAAAGATTTAATGTTATGTCATGGTATGATTTTTCTTTAGAATCAAGGTCTTTCAAAATGAAATTTTTTCTGTTCTTGTTTGATTGTGAAATTGTTTTATTTTACTAAAAGATCTCTTAAAAATAATCATACCTGACACTAACAATCTTTAATGTCTAAATCTGGTCCTTATCTATCATTTTTTTTCAAAATTAAATCTTGCCACGTCTTTCCCTCAAACTTTCTAAATGATTTAAATCAATCGGGATCCAAAATTCTAGTTGGTTTGAATTTTTTTGATCAAGGGAGAGATCGTGATTTAAATCTCAAATTTGTTTTAATGGAATCGGTTTTAGTCCTTTAAAGGCACTCCTGCCTCCATGTGCCAAACGATTTCAAATACACGATGCACATGTTGAGGAGGAGGATTTATCCAAAAACATGATGAGTATTTAAACTTGGCCACATATTCTCCCATGTTTTATAAACCTTATTAAATCACTTGGGATCCAAAATCTCAAAGGGTTTGATATTTTTGATCGGGGGAGAATTTGTGATTTAATAATGAAATTTGATAAAAGTTGATCGTTTTGATTCAGTTGTGCAGGCTGCTCTCTCATACGTGCTAAACGCTTTCGAATCTCGAAGCATATATTGAGGGGGAGCATTTTAAAAGAAAAGAAACTATCGAGGTGCAAATGCTTTTATGTTTTAACATAATGTACCTTGATTGAGTTTTCAAATGGTTTTCTTAATGGCTTTTGTGATCGTGGATGTACTTCAAAAGAACTCTTGCCTCTATGTGATAAAAGGATTTTAAATATCCTATGCACATATTGAGGGGGAGAATTTTACCATGAAAATCAAATGGCTTTTTCATATGAAAATTGTGATCAAAGAAAATATTTCAAAGTCCTCTTGCCTCCTTGTGCTGAACAATTTCTAAATAATACGCACATGTTGAGGGGGAGGTTTTCTAAATGATCAAAACTATTAAGGTACAAAATGCTTTGATCTCGTATCACAAGTACCTTGATTGTTTTTCCAAATGATTTTTCAATTGGTTTTAAGGAAGAATGAACTGTACCAAAAGACCGACCAATTAAATTTATGCATGGTGTTATAAGGATGGTTAGGTTAGGTATTAGTTCCCACGATCCGCCAGAACCGGAGGGATCTACCCAGGGACAATCCACTAGATAGTGTAGAGTCTTTAGGTATGATGAAAAAAGTAGAAAAATGAGAAATGGGAAGAGTGCCGACTGAGACAGAGCTAGATTTGGAATTAACCCAACAAGGTTCTAGTTATGAAGTCTTGGTAAGCACTGAAGGGGTTGAAGAATGAAAAAGAAATGAATGTGAAAAAGGGTGAAATGAAATAGCCCTCCAATAATTCAACCTTAGGGCAGACACCGGGTTCACTACATATGCTACTGGTGTTTACTAAGGTAACACTGGTATTGAAGACAAGACGTCATGGACCCAGTGACGCACTGCACTAAACTTCCCAAGCCACTCAAGTTCCTCTTAAAAGGGCTTGTTTCATTCTCACGGGGAACCGACATTATCTATCGACTTTCTCTTAGAGATTGTTGATATTGAAGAAGGAGACCCTCTCCCTAGTCTCTGACACAGGAACCAAATGTGCACTATTGAGTCTAGAGCCAAGAGATCATCCACAATATCTCATTAGGACACAAAATTAATGAAGACTTGCTGTTTCACACAATGTGGAAAGTAAGTATATATTTAGAGTCCTACGCATTATCCTTGTGGTATTGTCAGAACATCCGAGTGATATGAAAATATTCACAATGAAGATGGAAATCTTTCTAGAGCCAACATCAAACAAGCTCTTGGTGGGTGACATGTGAGATCTTCTCGTAAGACCAAACTTGTGACAACTGGATAGAAACGATGGGGAGATTCAATCTTGAATCAACCTTGGTCCAGGAATGGAATTGACGAATACTTTTGGAAAAACCGTTCGATGTGCAAATCTTCTTTTCTCTAGCACGTCGAATGCGTATTCATTTCAAATTCAAAAAGTATCTCTGATTGAAAAATACTTTTAGAAAAACCGTTCGATGTGCGAATCTCTTCTTTTCGCTAGCACGTCGAATGTGTACTCATTCTCTAATACAAAAAGTATTTTGATTGAAAATTGATCTTTCTCATAAAACCTTCGTCGTATTGCAAAACTCTTTCTTCAAGCAATACGCGATTGTTTTTCAAATCATTTTCATCAATCGTGAATCTCAATTTGTCGGGTTCACTCACTCTGTATTGTCTTCTTTGAGACGTTCCGGTTTGAGAACAGCTAGAACAGCTGCGAAACCCTGTCAAGGAGATTCTTAGGAATCCTACCTGATCATAGGCAGTACTTGTACTGATCAATGGGGAACCGTGGGCCGGGTACCTCAATTCAGCGAAAGTGATCAAAGACACTTTCGTGTGTTTTATTGCTAACTGTTGTTTGCAGGTACATTTGGACTTGCTGTAGCTGATCAGAATTGAGGAGTCAATCCAAAGCCGCATGCTCACTGCATCCACACTTAATCTGAAGAAATCATGACTGGTGCATATCTACATAACATGGCTCTGATATTTCTATACTAAGATTCTGCTACGCTGCTGCAAATATCATGAGCCAGTAAAGCTTCCGCTACTCTGATGGAAAGATGTCATGATTCTAAAGTGTGAGCATGTCGGTCCGAAAGTCACAACCTCACATGATGGCAACACAATAAAGGGTGATCCAGAGATTTACTGTGGTTGATGATCTCAATGAAAGCTCGAAGATCATCAAAGATGTGGATCAGTTAAAGGCCTCCACTTAAAGTACAAATCTATGCGGACTTTGAAGAATCGCTACACAAGCACAAAGAATGCGGAATTTGAAGAATTGAAGTCTACGAGCTTGGAACTAAAGACAAAGATAGAATGCTAGGATGAAAAATGTATTTCATGGGGTGACCTCCCTTAGGGGGAGATTGTTAGGAATTAGAAAATTCCATGTTAAAGTGTCGGTCACCCCAATTATAAGTCTAGCATATGTTAGCTCGTAGACGTGTCGTTTGTTAAGTTATTTAGTAGTTTATTAGTTAGTCAATAGCGTAGAATAGTTTAGTGTAACACCGTGGAGGAAGGACGGGTCTTTACCCACTGTATACCTGAACCACAGGCCGATAGGAGGTCGTGTATTGTGTAAGTATAAATACCCCTTCCATCCATGGAAGGGGTGGTGCTTCTCATTCAATCTAATATTCCATACTTTGTGTAAACCTCTAGCAAGAACACCCTCTCTCTCTCTACTAACTCTCTAACTATGGCAAACATGTATTTTCATCATCCAAGACCACCCGAATCATCAACACAATAAATATATTGGATCCTAACAATATTTTATTAAAACTTGTGTAGTATGGGTGATGTTTATCCAGTTTTAGTAAGTGTTTGGGGTTTGCTATTTTAAAGTGTTTATTTGCTTCAAAAACTACCACCATACTATTTGAAGTGGTTATTTGAACCTAAATAATCATATAAAAAAGTAATTGTTATGAGCACTTAATAAGCAATCTCAAGCACTGTTATAGTCTATAACACTCTATATTTGTTGTCTAATAACTTGATGCAATGTATTTTTTTCAAGTGGCAAAATGACAAAAGCTATGTGGAAGCGCATGGTGTTGTAACTCGCACTGCAGATGATTTTGATGTTATGGTTAGTTTGGTTTCGTAGGTTGTAGTTTGTTATGGTTATGTGAATTTTGCGTACTGATCGAAATTAAAAACTTAATTGTTTTAACCTATTTTACCCGACGTGTCTGACTTGACCATTTACTACATCTAATTGTACTGTTGAAACCAGAATTAAATGTGTATATTAATAAATTTAAAATCAACCGTTGTGACCCTTTGTAGTATGGAAGCCATATAATGTTGAATTGAGATATATAAGTGTACTTTAGAAATCGCCTTGGTATCTTATGAAGGTGATGGGTACTACATCTGCACAATCAAAGAAAAGCAAAGACTGCATAGTAGAAGTTAAATCTTTAAGTTTGGGTTACCTTATTTTAGAACTGTTACTTTCACTTGGTGGTTCCAAATTCATTCTACACTCAAAAATTAATTTGTATCATACTATTATTATCATATGGTTTATGGTTATCACTCGAATGAGTTTGGTGATTCGCATCTTAGTGGCAAGTAAGTGTTAAGTTGTTCTCTCTTTTCTTTAAGCATTTCTACTGCACATTATGTTTGGTTGCCTAAATTCATATTAACATTTGATAGGTCTATTGTTCTACTGTTATTGCTACCCAAAAAGTACTTGAATTGCCCTCTCTGTAATCCTTGATCAGTTGTTTGAGCTTTATGATTAGTTGCTATTACACTACAGTTCTCAGTAACTCAAAATATAATTAATGTGAACTGAACAGTTTCTTTTTGGTTTTTACCCGTTCAGGAATGGTGACAAGTTTGACTAACGAGTGCATTACCAGCAAATTAGTGTAATTTGCACACTGCACATCGGAAATGATATTCATCACCGATTTATTGGCCAAAGAGCCAGAGAAGCTTGCTGACCCAATGCTTGCAAACACGTATGTGACACTTTTAAGTGGACGTAATGCATGTTATGGGCAAATGATCGCCAAGGGACAACTGAGCCTCGATATGGGTGGCAACATCAGTGGTAGTAAGGGAATGATCCAGGTACCCAACCTAACCTATTTCAGCCAATATCTAAATATGTGATACGTCATATATCTGTGCAGTTTAAAAGAACCGGATAATAAGTGTTGAGAGTCAACCCGACCCATTTGGGCTCATGGAAAAAAATGTTCGTTTTGACCCGTTACACGACCTTCCCATTTTGCTAACTCTACTATTACTTCTTAAGTTCATAAGTAACGTAAATTCAAAAATCATTGTTGTTCCGTGACAGCTATTTCTACCGTTGGAATTAATGCAAATTCGCTTTTTTTCAAACTCTCAAATGGGTCGAATAAAAAAAAACTTTCTACGGGATGGGTGAATTTGAATGAATGTCACTAAAGTCTATTTTTAATCAACAAACTTCGTAAAATGCTTTATTTTAGAAGAGCTGATAAGTTTAGAATTTTTTTGACTTTTTAAGAGTTTATTATGACTAATTTTGGATTATAATTACAAATAACAGGGCACTAACAGTACATTTTGGGCAACCGTTATTCTTAGCCATGATTCACTTATTGTTTGTGACTCATACACCTCGATCTTGACTCATACACCTCGATCTTGAAGCACATCAGATTATACCGTTATTATGACATTATTCATGGTAAATATTAACAAATCAAATCAAAATGTATCTCTATCCCATTGATTAAATTTGGCATGTTCTAAAATTATTGATTTTACTTTGTCATGGGTGCTATTGGATGAAAAAGGCTGATACATAACAAGTGGTTTCTTCAAAAGCTTGGTCATAAAGGTACTTTAATAAAATAAAATTTCAAATTTACTTACAAATTGCTAACTCTGCACTTTCTTAATAGATACTAAAGCTGAAGCGAATGGAGAATATGTTCGCAAGCACCCACACCAGGATCTTGGCGACTCAAGTGAAGCATTTGCTCAAAATCTTAACCATTCTGTAGATTCATCCATTGTTGCTCGTGGTAACATATTATCTTGTCACTCCTTTTCAATTATCAACCATATATCTTAGAAAGACTGAAGAAACACATAAACTGAATTTTGGCACAAACCACTTGAAAAGGGATGTAACTCTAATATATAAGATAAAAAAGCTATTCGAAAACAATCTCACTTTGTCGCCTTGGTCGTTCAACCATCGTCTAATAGGATAAGCGCCTATAACATTTTAGTTACAATTATATTCTTCTATTAAGCCAGCATCACCATAGCTCATGCTTGACTAGAACTTATCATGCTACAAACACAAGTCATTTATTAGTACTTTATATGATTGAATACGTGTATTCGACTTTCATAGACTCTTCAGGTTCCTTTAGCATATCATGTGTAACTATTAATAAAAGTAGTTCTGAATTAATAATAGATGTAACCTTTTCACTTGAACTGCTAAAGACTAGAATTGAGACCACAACAAATTATAGAGTATCTATCAAATATACTCAAGTAGAAATGTACCATATAAATATATTCCAACTTTTCTCTGAATCTATGCTAGAATAGAAAGATCTACGAAATACATAACCACATAACCACAGTCATGTTCGAATTTTTGTTTTTGAATTAATCATGTTATTTATTGCGACTTGAAGTCAAAAAATAAAGTTGTGCATGCTTATAAGAAAACACACATTGCTATCAATTATATTCAAATTTCAGTTGCAACATTGTGTTGTTCGAGTTATAGATCTGATGAATTGGTCTTGTTGTAGGTTATTGGACTATATGACGCCATAAAACCAAAAGGGCCTAAGTTTACAACTCTCTGACTATAACAAGAAACCACCAATGTTTGTTGTTCATAAAGATGCCAGTAAAGAAATTATACTTGTAAGTAATCTCTTAATACTTACTTTTTATATACGGTAACTCGCAGACACCTATATATATTTGGTGATACATGGGGTGGACATGCTGAAAGTAGCCCAGAACCCATGTCATCTGCAATGGTTGCAAGACACCAGACAATATTCTTTCTTAGGAGAATCTTCTTTTTTCAGGATGCAAAAAGGTATGGCTTTATGTGTACTCATGTTTCAGCTCCAACCAAAAATCCATTCACAAATATTTCAAATTCATCAACATCATGTAAATTTGGTAAAAAAACACCTATATACAATAAGTAAATAAACATAGTTAACAAAAACAAAATAATAATAATAAATGTTAATAATATTATCAAATGTAAAAGATGTTCATGATCAATATTGTTTAGAACAAAATGTTAGAAGTAGTTACCTCATTTGAACCGTTTTATGGATTATGTAATATCAATTATAGTTCTAACCGTTTAATATAATTTTTAATAACTTTTTAGTATATATTTGTATACTAAATCCTAAAAATAAAAACAACAAATCAAAGTATTTACCTGCTTTTAGCCGTTTTAGGGATTATGGTAACATCAATTATAGTTCTTAACCGTTTCATTTAACTTTTAATTACATTTTACTTTATATTTGTTCAACTAAATCCTAAAAATAAAAACCACAAGTCATACCCGTCCATCGGACGGGTTTTGCTACTAGTATATATATATATATATATATATATATATATATATATATATATATATATATATATATATATATATATATATATATATATATTGATTCGCGCAAAACCGTCAAGTTATCTCACGCAAGCAAGCCACTTGTGAATGGCTAGCTGTAAGAAACTTAAAACAGTTCAGACACAAATGCAATGAAGTCCAGGAGAGTATAGTGTTTCCCCGGGTCGTTATGTCCCAGCGAGTTGTGCAATGGATTATCAAACGTTTAGTGATCGAGGAATTTGAACGGGAAAAGGATTTGGTTATGATTATAACTACGGAATAAGCCAACAAATAAAAACGGCTTAAATGAAAATTAAAGGAAAATTAAAAAGATAAAATCTATTAAATAAACGCTATCACTATTTTTACAATGATGTTTTTGTTTTTATGTTTTTATAAAATTGAAATTAAAATCTACGTGACGTACAAATAAAAACGTGAAACTTACACAATATTAACCCTAAGAATATGAAAATGATATTTTTACAAACCTAATGATAAAAGAAAATATTTAGAAAAAGAAAACTATTTTTATAACTAATTATCTAATTATTATTAATTAAAAACTATTTTTAACTATTAAATAATTACCTAAAATGCAAGAAATTAGGAAATAAAGCTAGAAAAATAAAATTATGAAATGGAAAAGTCTAAAATATCAAACTAGAATTTTCAAAACTATTTTTGTATTTTTCTGATTATTTTTCTATTTTTTATGAATTTTAAACTATTTAAAACTAATTAAATTACTAAAAATTACCAAATAAACTATGAAAAATCTGGAAAATTACTTTTTTCACTTCTTATATTTATCTAAACCTAATAAAATTGAAAAATTATTTTTTTGAACCTTTTCTGAATTTTTTATATAAAAAGCTAATTAAAAATGCTTAAAAACTACTTTAAATTAGGAAAAATAGCAAAACAACTTGGAAAAATCTGAAAATTTCAAGAAAACTCTAAAATAATACTAGGAATATAAGAAAAATAGAAAAACAGGCACTTATGTGGAGAAATATGAAACTGCTTAAACAAGTGCTTATCAATAAGCACTAAAATAAGCCAAATGAGACAAATAAACCACCAACTGTTTACCAAAGCTTTATTATGCTAAAATAACTCTAATACAACTTGAAACAACAGTTTATAACTACAGATTAGAAGGCTAGTACAGATTTGATGTATGAGTTATTTGCTCAAAACAGATTCTGAGTGCTTACTTTAAGCACAAGCATAGGCTTATAAATAAGCTCAAATTGAAAACTATGATTTGGAACCTGGAAAGGATCTGGTTGAGACCAAGTGTACCAAAAGCGACCCTGGTGAGCTCAAATGAGCCCTGTGCAAGCTGCACAAGATCTGAGAAAAGCTCAGCACAACCTGGTACAGTGGTGCAGGGCATATTGGCCTGAAAGATGAGCTTGTTTAGAGCTTTTAAAGATTTGGTAAAATTATACAAAAATGATTATAAGAAAGAGGACCAGTTGAAGTTTTCAAATCAACAAGTTTCACTGATTGAGGCTTAAAATTGAATCCAAGAAAAATCTTTCATTTTGGCTCAAAACCTGATTTTCTGTTTTTGACTTTTAAAGCAAATGAGCAAGTTTGACTTTGGTGAACTTTGGATCCAATTTTTATCACTGAGATAGATGTTATATGTTGTAGTAAATGTAATGCAAGCTTTGTTTGAGACTTTTAAACACAAAACCAGAGATTTGCTTCTCAAAATCCCAACAGATAAACTGTTGAGATCATTCTAATGTAAAGTTGACTTAGGTGGTGTGTGGGTACAAGATGAACACAGATTTCAGTGTAACTAAACTAACAAAGCATATCACAACAGGTTTTAACCATCTGCAAAAGCCTATAGGCAGATTAAGCTACGTAACCAAACACTCCTTTAAAAACTGTTATGCCATAAAAATTGATCAAAACATTGATCCAACTTATATTAATGATCAAACTACATTAATTTAACTTAAATAAACCTATTTGAACAGATTATAGCTAATTTTAACAACGAAAACAGATTATGCTTGTGAACTAAATAACAACTTACAACTTATCCATTAGCCACTATGGCTTGAATCCAAGTACCAGAGAACCACTAACCTAAACACCAACCCAAATGAATCCAAAGCAACCCATATCTATCTGCATCAACCCATTTCCAACTGCATTTCCAATTCTAGCCCTCCAGTTGACTTTGGTTGACCAAATCTCTAAACTGCTTGAAACCTAAGTACAAGCTTGCAAAAAGCTATAATTAGCTTATGTAGCTTGTTTCAATTATAGATAAGCTAATAAGACCTTGTACATAAGAACTTGAAGTGGAAATTTTCAACAGTAAGCATAAAATCTGTAATGTAAATAAGAACTTAAATTGCTGCTTGAGAATGGTTTATAATGATAAAATAACTTTAAATAAGTGCATAAAAACAGAGAATTACAATTTCAAACTTGAATTAAGACATTGCTAATTAAAACGACATACAAAAATATGAAAAACTAACTACTCCTTTCCTCTTTGCTTCTCTTCCCTTTTTATACATCCAATCTTCTCATCTCTCTCCTCTGAGTGTATCCCATCAGCAATCTCCACCATTGGATGACCAAAATTAATCCTGGCCATTGAAAAGGATTTTGGCGCCAATTTTGCTATTTGACAATTTAGGTTGAGTGAGGGGGGGAAATGCATTAAATGCATTCTTGGATGTTAGTTGAGGTGGGGGAACAGGTTTGAGTGGATGGTGAGGAGGGGGGATGGGGGATAGCTTGGTTGCAGGCAAAGTAGTTGAGAAGAAGACTTTGGCGCCAACTGTTTGGTTTGACCATTTGATCGACCAGACTAATAATAATCCAAAGGGTTCACAATTGAATTTGACAGGGTCCAAAATTCATTGACTAGGCCAAATGGGTTTGACAAGGGTTTAATTGACAAGGACCTTGGTGTAATTTCTGAAATTTGAGGGGCTTAAGTTGCCAAATCATCAAACTTGTTTCAAGGGACCAAAAGTGACAACCTTCAAAAGTATAAGGACCAAACTTGCCATTTTGCAATTTTCCAGGGGCCATTTCTGCCAATTTTGAAACTTTAAGGACCAAAGTTGTAATTTTCTCAAACTTTTAATATTTTTCACCAAAGGACTAAATTTGACAACTTATGATTTAAAAGGACCTTTGGTGACTTTACTTTTGAAATTATGTGCTCAGGGACTGTTTTTGACAATTTTGAAACTTGGGGACTAAACCGCAATTTTTGCAAATATGATATGTTTTTCATCTGATTTTGATATTTTTGCATTTAAAACACATAAAACACTGATTTGTGATATTTTGATCATTTTGATGTGTTTCTGAGTGTTTTCAGATGATTTTGCAGTTTATTTTGTACAAAAATGATGAGTATTTACACACTCATCAATCCCCACACTGAGATATTGCTAGTCCCTAGCAATCTTTTGAGAAATATTTAATGGATTTCATCTCTTTACCAAAAGCCATTACTTCTGGAGTAGCCAAATGTTTCATTTCAAGTAAGAACCATGGTACACCGATAACCATCCGATTTATTGGCAAATCATAAACCATATAACGGATTTGATGTGTCTTTACCGTAAGCCGTACCCTTCGGACTAGCCAACTCTTAGATAAATTATCAGAATTATCTTTGGTGAGCATAATACCAATTATGGATTTTCCACTGCCTTTACCACAAGCCATAATCTTGCGGGCTAGCCAACTCTTCACTTTTTAGGATATGGTGAGTTGAAAACCATACAACTTATTAGCAAGTTGTCAACTAAAAACGGATTTGGAATATCTTTACCAAGAGCCGTTTGCTCCTGGATTAGCCAATCCTTTTGTCTTACAGACATGGCGGACTGATAACCAAGCTGAGTAAGTGTAGAACACTTACTCCAAAAAAATTTTTTGGCCAAAAACGGGGGAATTAGGTAATATATATGATAAAATTCGTGAGAATTCCCCCCCACACTTAGAAATGAATATTGCCCTCAATATTCAAAGTACCGGCGGTTATGCCGAAACAAAGAACGTAAAAGGGAAATACTACGGCCATTATTTAGAAAGAAGATTTTTTTTTTTTTGAAAAGACTTATATACAAAACATGTGGGGCAACCCCCCCCACACTAGGGTGGTAGAAAATAGAAAGAAGTCAGAAATATGGGTGAAAACCCATATTGTGTGTGCTACTGTTTTTGATTTCCGAGTCGCTAGCTTGACTCGACCCCGAATTCATTTGTTCATGGGGAAAGTAACGTGGAAAACCAATCTCGATCGGACTTTCGTTCACAATGTTAATAAACATATGAACATCAGAAAGTTCCACACCGACGAGATATAACCGCGGTATTGTTAATAGTAGAAACTATAAGGGATGATACCGGGGTCAAAGATGGTGTCCTCATTCCAGAAAGAGAAAAGGGAAAGAGCAACCACACCATCTGTGAAGAATGGAATAAAGACGTACATAAGAATGCAAGTCCATTCCTCAGCAGAGAGAAGCAAATCACCAGTATTGACATCTTTAAGCTTAAACTTGAAGCTTAGATGGTGATTGTCAAGAAGATGTCCGGGAGGGGGGGTGGGAAATGGTTCTTCAATCAACAGACTTTCCAGAAAAAGGATGTCTCCCTCCGGATCAAGGTAAGTGTTATCAATTCCCGTTGGAATTGACTCATCACTAAGAAATGCATCGACTTCATTCCAAAAGTTGTCATCTTCCTCATCGATGAGAGAAGGGATGGAAGAGTCGGGAATAAGACTAGAAGATGATGGATTCTTTTTGAGCAAATCATCCATGGGAAGAATGTCTCCCATTGGATCACAAACATCATCATCCAACTCAGATGAAACTGAAGAGATTTTGGTTTCATCCACAGACTTAACAATCTCGATGCGACAAACTGATGCCGGAGGTGGGACAAGTGGTGTGCTCTTAGAGCTAGCAGTTTCCACCACTTCCGATGAAGTCTCCGATTCTAGATCATCGTCATCATCATCAAGAACACTCTTGACTTCCTTGGTACAGCTTTCAAACCATTTGTTTGAACCAGGGGTGATTTTTAAAGCTTTGAGCTCAACACGTTTTTGGCGAACACTCTTAACCGTGAAATTTGAGAGTGTTGCATTGATTCTTTCGGATTTTTGATCAATTGTGGCAACACTCTGTTTGTATAGAGGTTTGGAGTTCTGGTTGACATTCAATGTGAGCTCTTCGTTGTCAACCCGTATGGTCAACTCTTCAAAGAAACACATCAATCAGAGCACGACTCGTTATTAAGAAAGCTCTCCCTAAGATAAGGGGAACTCTAGGATCTGCATCGAAGTCTACTACAACAAAGTCGGCATGAAAGTGAAACTTTCCCACTTTCATCACGACATCCTCGGCTATCCCAAGTGGACGAGTTACGGTACGGTCCGCTAGCTCGAGTGTCATACGAGTGGATGAAAGTTCAGGAAGAGACAGTTTCTTCCATACTGAGAGTGGCATGAGGTTAATGCTAGCGCCAAGATCGGCCAAGGCGGAGCATTGAAACATCCCCAGGAAATCACACGGGATTAGAAACCTGCCAGGGTCTTCAAGCTTTTCGGGAAGCTTATTAAGAATGGCAGCTGAGCACTGCTCATTTAGAGGGGGTTTCGCCATCTCAGATAGCTTGTCTTTATTGGTGAGTAAGCCTTTAAGCGTGGATGCAAATTTAGGCATTAGAACGAGAGCATCAACGAAGCTTATATCAAAGTGAAGCTCATTGAAGATTTGGAAAAATTTTTCCATTTGCTCTTTGTTTTGTCTTTGAGCTTCTCATCATTCATTCTTGATGGGTATGGAAGCTGACTAGACTTTTGAGCCGGGATGGAAGTGTTTTCAGGCTCAAGATTTTTCTTCGGAACTTCGGGTTCCGGACTTGAAGCTTGGACTACCGAAGGTGGGACGGGTGCGGTACTTCGTGGGCTTGAATAATGCACCTTGTCCGTTGTCTCCTTGGTAACTTGACTCAATGCCACAGGAGGAGGGGGCATAGGAGTCGTAGGTCCATTGTGCGTCTTACCACTACGAGTGGTGACGGCTTTCAACTCGGCATTGGGATTAGGAATTGTATTGCCTGGAGTCCTCCGAAGATGATGAAGCTTTGTTCATATTCATGAAACTGCTCATCATATTCTTTAACTCATTTGTCTGCCGAGATAATGTGGTATCAATTTCCCTTTTTAGCTCACCTCTCATGTTGTTGATCTGAGTTTGCATTGAACGCATGTTTGACTCAGTCATTTTCATGAAGTCATTTGGCATGGGAGCTTGAGGAGGTTGTTGATAACTTTGATGATTAGGAGCTTGGGGAGGTTGTTGATAACTTTGATGATTTGGAGCTTGATAAGGTTGGTTGAAATTGTTCCGGTTTTGATTGAAATTTTGAGAGTTATTGAAGTTGTGTCCTTGATTCGGAACAAAGCGATTTTGATTGCCATGGTTTTGATTGCCATGGTTTTGCACAGGAGGAAAACAGGTGGTGTCATACCGCTAGGTGCACGGTAGTGAGGATCAGCTTGTGGTCGGTATTGATTGTGGTTTACCGAAGCTACGGGAGCTTGGTAAAAAGAAGCATCGGTTGCTTGACAATCATAATACGCGTGAGGACCACTACAAATTTCACACACCTTGTTTATGGCTTTGATTGGTTCCGGCTTATGAATTTCGCTTTTGATTTCCTTTACCTCTTTTATCATACAATGGATGATGTCCGTTAGAGCGGCTAACGGAGCGGCTAACTCGGAAGAGTTACCGGATGAAGAGGCAGGAGTGTTCGGAACATTGACTTTGTTGCGAGAAATAGGGACTTTTGATTTACTCTCGCAAATTTCAAGCACATCTTTAGGTCTACGATTCAAGATATTGCCACCCGCAGATGCGTTCAAAGAATCTTGATCATTACCGTTCAACCCATTATAAAAGATATTAACTTGTTGAAGCTCCGTGAATTCATGATGGGGGCATTTCCTGAGGAGATCTTTGAATCTCTCCCATGCCTCTCCAAAATTTTCATCGAAATTTTGACGAAATCCAGAAATTTCATTTTTAAGATTAGTCGTCTTTGATGGAGGAAAGAAGTAATTCACAAACTTTTGAACAAGATCCTCCCAAGTTTCGATGGATCGAGGGGGTTCTTTTTCGGCCAAATCCGGCTGTCCCTCAAGAGAGAATGGAAATAGCATCAACTTGATCACTTTTTGTGGCACATCCTTGAAATTGATAGTTGAGGTCAATTTGTTAAACCAACGGATGTGTGCATACGGGTCTTCTCGATCAGACCCGCGGAATTGATTCGTAGACACAAGTGTGATCAAATGTGTCTTCAATTCGAAGTGATCAGAACTGATAACTGGTAAAACGATGGCATCTCCATAACCCTCGGTGGTGCCGGAGCATTTCCGCCATAGTGCGTTCGTCTGCCATGGTGTTGCTTGAAATAGTACGAATCTCGGGTTCGACTATTTGGGCAGCACGCCTACGAGAACGTCTTCTAGGAATTTCTGCTAGATCACGCAAAGGACTCAATGATCTAGAAGAACGAGGGCGCATGCACTAGAGTTAACTCTAAGGACTCTCAGAGTTAAGGAGAGAAATGGAATTATGAAGATATTTCAGATGAGAATGAGAATTATGAAGACGTTTTATAAAAATGGGGTGAGAAGAATCTTTATAGGTTTTCTGGTTCTGAAACGTCGATATCACAACAAAATCAATTAACACAAAATCGAGGCAAAACAACAGTGAACTTAACCAATAATCCAAGATGAATGGCTTCTTTGAAAAAGGTACACCAATCACAAGGACACAAAGGCAAGTTTTAAATCTTTAGTTCGGGAACTTATTATGGTCGCACCCCCGCTTAGGTAGTGCCTGCCTTGGTTTGCGGTGGTAATCTTTTAAGTTGTTATTATTAAAGAAAACGACGAATCTTTTGTATTTTTATTATTTGATACATATATAGAAACAAAAGAAAAATATTTTTGTGTTTTATATGTTTTTGCTTGTTTTTGGGTTTTTGGATTTTTTAAATAAAAATATGGATATATATATATAGATAGATAGATGGATGATATGAACAAATGAGTGAGTATTCAAACAACTAATCTGCTAAACGTAAGACAATTAGCACAGCTCCCCGGCAGCGGCGCCAAAATTTGATTCGCGCAAAACCGTCAAGTTATCTCACGCAAGCAAGCCACTTGTGAATGGCTAGCTGTAAGAAACTTAAAACAGTTCAGACACAAATGCAATGAAGTCCAGGAGAGTATAGTGTTTCCCCAGGTCGTTATGTCCCAGCGAGTTGTGCAATGGATTATCAAACGTTTAGTGATCGAGGAATTTGAACGGGAAAAGGATTTGGTTATGATTATAACTACGGAATAAGCCAACAAATAAAAACGGCTTAAATGCAAATTAAAGGAAAATTAAAAAGACAAAATCTATTAAATAAACGCTATCACTATTTTTACAATGATGTTTTTGTTTTTATGTTTTTATAAAATTGAAATTAAAATCTACGTGACGTACAAATAAAAACGTGAAACTTACACAATATTAACCCTAAGAATATGAAAATGATATTTTTACAAACCTAATGATAAAAGAAAATATTTAGAAAAAGAAAACTATTTTTATAACTAATTATCTAATTATTATTAATTAAAAACTATTTTTAACTATTAAATAATTACCTAAAATGCAAGAAATTAGGAAATAAAGCTAGAAAAATAAAATTATGAAATGGAAAAGTCTAAAATATCAAACTAGAATTTTCAAAACTATTTTTGTATTTTTCTGATTATTTTTCTATTTTCTATTAATTTTAAACTATTAAAAACTAATTAAATTACTAAAAATTACCAAATGGACTATGAAAAATCTAGAAAATTACTTTTTCACTTCTTATATTTATCTAAACCTAATAAAATTGAAAAATTAATTTTTTGAACCTTTTCTGAATTTTTTATATAAAAAGCTAATTAAAAATGCTTAAAACTACTTTAAATTAGGAAAAATAGCAAAACAACTTGGAAAAATCTGAAAATTTCAAGAAAACTCTAAAATAATACTAGGAATATAAGAAAAATAGAAAAACAGGCACTTATGTGGAGAAATATGAAACTGCTTAAACAAGTGCTTATCAATAAGCACTAAAATAAGCCAAATGAGACAAATAAACCACCAACTGTTTACCAAAGCTTTATTATGCTAAAATAACTCTAATACAACTTGAAACAACAGTTTATAACTACAGATTAGAAGGCTAGTACAGATTCGATGTATGAGTTATTTGCTCAAAACAGATTCTGAGTGCTTACTTTAAGCACAAGCATAGGCTTATAAATAAGCTCAAATTGAAAACTATGATTTGGAACCTGGAAAGGACCTGGGTGAGACCAAGTGTACCAAAAAGCAGACCCTGGTGAGCTCAAATGAGCCCTGTGCAAGCTGCACAAGATCTGAGAAAAAGCTCAGTACCAACTGGGTACAGTGGTGCAGGGCATATTGGCCTGAAAGATGAGCTTGTTTAGAGCTTTTAAAGATTTGGTAAAATTATACAAAAATGATTATAAGAAAGAGGACCAGTTGAAGTTTTCAAATCAACAAGTTTCACTGATTGAGGCTTAAAATTGAATCCAAGAAAAATCTTTCATTTTGGCTCAAAACCTGATTTTCTGTTTTTGACTTTTAAAGCAAATGAGCAAGTTTGACTTTGGTGAACTTTGGATCCAATTTTTATCACTGAGATAGATGTTATATGTTGTAGTAAATGTAATGCAAGCTTTGTTTGAGACTTTTAAACACAAAACCAGAGATTTGCTTCTCAAAATCCCAACAGATAAACTGTTGAGATCATTCTAATGTAAAGTTGACTTTGGTGGTGTGAGGGTACAAGATGAACACAGATTTCAGTGTAACTAAACTAACAAAGCATATCACAACAGGTTTTAACCACTGCAAAAGCCTATAAGGCAGATTAAGCTACAGAACCAAACACTCCTTTAAAAACTGTTATGCCATAAAAATTGATCAAAACATTGATCCAACTTATATTAATGATCAAACTACATTAATTTAACTTAAATAAACCTATTTGAACAGATTATAGCTAATTTTAACAACAGAAACAGATTATGCTTGTGAACTAAATAACAACTTACAACTTATCCATTAGCCACTATGGCTTGAATCCAAGTACCAGAGAACCACTAACCTAAACACCAACCCAAATGAATCCAAAGCAACCCATATCTATCTGCATCAACCCATTTCCAACTGCATTTCCAATTCTAGCCCTCCAGTTGACTTTGGTTGACCAAATCTCTAAACTGCTTGAAACCTAAGTACAAGCTTGCAAAAAGCTATAATTAGCTTATGTAAGCTTGTTTCAGCTTATAGATAAGCTAATAAGACCTTGTACATAAGAACTTGAAGTGGAAATTTTCAACAGTAAGCATAAAATCTGTAATGTAAATAAGAACTTAAATTGCTGCTTGAGAATGGTTTATAATGATAAAATAACTTTAAATAAGTGCATAAAAACAGAGAATTACAATTTCAAACTTGAATTAAGACATTGCTAATTAAAACGACATACAAAAATATGAAAAACTAACTACCCCTTTCCTCTTTGCTTCCCTTCCCTTTTTATACATCCAATCTTCTCATCTCTCTCCTCTGAGTGTATCCCATCAGTAATCTCCACCATTGGATGACCAAAATTAATCCTGGCCATTGAAAAGGATTTTGGCGCCAATTTTGCTATTTGACAATTTAGGTTGAGTGAGGGGGGGAAATGCATTAAATGCATTCTTGGATGTTAGTTGTGGAGTGGGGAACAGGTTTGAGTGGATGGTGAGGAGGGGGGATGGGGGATAGCTTGGTTGCAGGCAAAGCAGTTGAGAAGAAGACTTTGGCGCCAACTGTTTGGTTTGACCATTTGATCGACCAGACTAATAATAATCCAAAGGGTTCACAATTGAATTTGACAGGGTCCAAAATTCATTGACTAGGCCAAATGGGTTTGACAAGGGTTTAATTGACAAGGACCTTGGTGTAATTTCAAATTTGAGGGGCTTAAGTTGCCAAATCATCAAACTTGTTTCAAGGGACCAAAAGTGACAACCTTCAAAAGTATAAGGACCAAACTTGCCATTTTGCAATTTTCCAGGGGCCATTTCTGCCAATTTTGAAACTTTAAGGACCAAAGTTGTAATTTTCTCAAACTTTTAATATTTTTCACCAAAGGACTAAATTTGACAACTTATGATTTAAAAAGGACCTTTGGTGACTTTACTTTTGAAATTATGTGCTCAGGACTGCTTTTTGACAATTTTGAAACTTGGGGGACTAAAACTGCAATTTTTGCAAATTTGATATGTTTTTCATCCGATTTTGATATTTTTGCATTTAAAACACATAAAACACTGATTTGTGATATTTTGATCATTTTGATGTGTTTCGGAGTGTTTTCAGATGATTTTGCAGTTTATTTTGTACAAAAATGATGAGTATTTACACACTCATCATATATATATATATATATGTATATATATATATATATATATATATATATATATATATTTAAGGAACCAAAACCAAAGTACAAAATAAAAGGCAACCCTCCTCCGTAACAAGAGAATTAAAATGGAAGAGTCCCAAGACAAAACAAAAACTATTGAGATAATACAATCTGACTAGTTGAAGAGAAAGAATCAAAACACAAGATACACTATCCTAGCATCATGAGGAAACTCACAAGCTGGTACCCCAATAAACCCATAACCCACCACATACTTGTAAAACAGAATATGATAGACCAATGAGCCAAACGAAATGGTACCACTATCCTCCCAATATACACGAATTGTTGGCCTTGATTGTGACAACTCGTAATTTCAGGTCATTTTACAAAATTTGAAAATTTCACTATTCATCTCGGGAATTTACTATTCACCGGTTACTATTCAAAATTTTACTATTCACCATTTTCGAAGTCGAAGTAATATTCTGAGAAAGTATTTCAAAATTTACTATTCACGAAACACTATTCATTCCCGGAGAAAATCACTATTCATGCTTCACTATTTCATCGTTTATCGTAAACTAGGTTTACGAGTATCAAATTCACGTAACCTTAATGGTTTAGTTGCGAATTCATGAACAATCATCAATGACATTTCATATAGACTAGGTTTAGTCTACATGTCATCACATCATTATCATCATGTTAGTTCATGCATTATTTTGCATTTTACATTAATCGTATAATTTCTATTGAATAAACGCTATCGCGTAAACATTTATTTTGAATATTGATCCGACACTTCCAAAATAATCATTATATATTTTTATACTCATTTTAAGACTATAAAAATTATATTATTAGTTTAACCGATGTTTTAAATTTATTTTGTATATAAATGGTTATATTTATATAATTACGACGGTTTTCGTATATGCAACTCGATAAATATTTATTTCACTCAATTCTGATAAGAAATGTATTTTTATAATTTTTACGACATCGATATATTTTATTTTGTTCTGTTAAAATTTATTTCTAGCTAACGCTACCCTAAATACTTAATTATACTTACAAACTACACATTATACTTAACTAAAAATGCATTTAATTAACAAAACTACACTAAATCTTTGTGTCCTCATCCATTGTCCACGCCTTTGTCACAAGAGTATCCAACTTTGATTTTTCCACCTAAAATGACCATACTACCCTTGACTTAGATATTAAGCTAGCATACTTTATTTCATACAAACAAACACATACAATACATATTATTAAGGTGAAAAACAAAATATCCTCTCTTCTCTTTCACTCCATGACCGGCCATATCAAGAAGCATGAAGAAACCATGAAATTTTTCTAGCTCAAGTATTTAACAAGTCCAATTAGTGATCTATGTAAAGGTTTTGAAATAAAAACCTATAGATTAATAAAGTTTTCATCACTTTCTTTCACATAATCATTCAAGTAAGCATTTCATGATCTTAATAACTTTTTCATATTCATTTTATTGTTATTTCATCATTTTTGCAAGAAAACATGCATGTTACATATGAATTTATACCACTTTTGTTGTTTTTATTACTTATTATGTAATATAATTATCCTATAATTACTCCTTGGAATATATCACTTTTGATGATGTCTAGGAACCCATGACACCCTAAGAAGGTGTATGGTAGGATTAGAATAGCTTCGGAGTTGTTTTGAATTGGTTAGAATAGGTTTTGTGCGAGAAAAACTCATTTCGACAAGTTTACATAAGGGTCTGTCCATATTTTTGAAATCTGGAAATCTCGACAGTAGATAAAATTTTTTGGCCTAGATATTTAGAAAATACACTTTAAAACGAAAACGTGGACGCTTGAACGGGTTAAAACGGAGTTATAACGAAGAAGTTATGATATTTTCAAGTTTGACGACGAAAATTATTTGTTTCAGAAAATTCAGCATGTATTCTCAACTTTTTACGAGTCAAAAATGAGGCTTAGGCGTTATGAAATGTGTCGACTTATCAAAAATATATTAGTATACTTTGATACGAAGCTAAGGACATATAAAACGTAGAAAACGGACTTGTAACGATTAAATTATACACGTTTACACAAAGTTGCCGTAACTTAATTATATAAGAAAAACTAGTATATTTCTATTAGACAAGTATTACGGCAACAAGAGACCATGTTGAGGGTCATTTTTAACATTGATGTAGTACTTTGTATAAAATGATTTCTTCTAGTAAAAGTAAGTTCGCCAAGCATATATTCCAAAATGTCCGACCGTTTGTCAAGCGGAGTTGTAATGAATTATATACGGTTACTTAAACTTTGCCGAAAACCACCCTTAAACTATATTTTGGACACAAGTACCATACTTAACCTATATTTTTCTTTATGATCGAGACCTCTAGGATGAAAACTTAAATGCTAAAACTTTGAGATAATGATATAAGCTTCCCAAAACCGTTGAGTTCGTTTCCTAACGCTCGACGTGCACCATTTTACGACTAACTTTTCAAGGCCGTTTAGTCACTTTCATGAAAATTTCAACGACACTATTTTACGACGAAAAGTTATAATTTCACAATAAATCACTAAATGATTATCGTAGGATATCATTTCAACGTAAATACTTGTAAAGTATTTTATAACATGACGAGATGTCATAAACATATATTTCGACGATAAATTCTATTTTCAAAAGCGTACAAGTGGTATAGATTACATGTGGATTTGCATGCACGACATTGTTTCATGATTTACATTAGAACATATCATTCATAATAGGTCACGGTCAGAGGTTGCGCCTCATTTCAGTATTGCCATTATATCATCATTATCATTGCAACATGTGATTTTTCATAGCCCCGATTTATTCAAGTTTTTATTTTATTTCAAACCTACGGGGGATAATACATTGCACATCATTTTTATTACGATACCAAGTATATCAAATTCATTACATTGCTTAAGTTACCTCATTGCCATTTAAATGTCCCCATTTCATAATCATGAACCGTTCATTTCATAGAAGCGAGGGTGAGTGGATAGATCTATCGAGGGTGACACCTCTATCCGGGTTGGTGGATTCCAACCGGACGGATGCATTTCATTTCATTATCATTATTTGAGTTGTTTGGCAAAACCCTCTGTTGGGGCGAACATCAGTCAAGCTTCGGTGTCATGTGCTTAAGCAATTGTATCATTTTTGTGACATATTGTCATACATGGCCTATACTTGTGGTAGTCGTATTAAACATTTTTAACAACTCTATGAACTCACTCAACCTTTGTGTTGACACTTTTAGCAATGTATTTTCAGGTAACTAAGGCATTCACTTCATGGCTTGCATGTGGACATGTCATAGAGTCGCGATGACAGCGTCTCACACATGGGATTTATACCCTTTAAAAACATCGTTTGACTTGTACCAAACTTATTTTCCGCACATGTTGATTTTCATTTGGGACCTATACTTTGTAAACTCTGATTATTTTATTAAATCAAACGATGTATTTTCCAAACGGCACTCTAGGTCGTTCAATATAACTGTGATTGTGATGCTATGACAGTCAACCCCCAGGAATTCCATTCCGCTGCAAAACATGTAATTTGGGGGTGTGACATTGATGTCACATATAATACCAATCAAAGAAGTCAATCAACACATAATCATAAATAGCAGATATTTGTAGCAGCCTCAATATTAGCATATACTTGCAGACTCGAAAATATTAGAACTTGCAGATCCTTGCATATACTTGTAGTAGATCCAACAAAACCACTTGCAACAGACTCATTATTAATTTGCAGTAGATCCAATATAAACCACTCATTTTGACCTCCAATTTGAAAACCGCAAACCCACCATACAATCATCATAGCATCATTGACCCTAGACTATAACTACATCATCATAGCATCTCATCATTTCATCATAAGTGCATAGTCACTATACATGCGGTTTCATACGCACATTTTGCGAGTTATTTACTTTCATTTCAAAATCGATTGTCACATAGATTCCTTCAAATACCCATCCCATCATACTCACATCACTTTGACATGGAGAATGCCCTGTCATTCCTTATCACAATTTAAACATCGGTGACTCAAAACCGATAACATCCGATGATGAGACTGAACTCTTTTTAGGAGGACGAAGTTGCACCTACACCATCCACCGATCACCATTGATTCACGGAGGATCGGGACAATTTTTATCATTTCGTTGGGACCATTATACCATTTGGTAGAACTTATAGGTTTATTCCTAATGAACATATTTTCTTAACTCACCACAAGGATTTTCATTATCATCATTGTCATCATTTTCATCATCATTGTCATCATTTTCATCATCATTGTCATCTAGAGTACCATCCGTGCCATCACGTCTCTTAGACACTACTCATACACCTGACTTGCAGCTTGGGAAGCGTGCATGATTTGACACACCATTATCATTTAGCACTAAGACTATAGACACTACACCATCTCATAGGTTTGAGGACTGTGAGATTTCTAGGGCTATTGCTGCTAGACCGCCTACTACTCCTACACTTGAAACACGATTTGACCATCAGCAGGACAGATAATAGGTACTTTTCAATCTTATGTAATCTTTATCCCTTATTAACTCCACCATAATCACAACCTTTGTTCATTTCATTCCTATTCTAATTGCCCAATTTTCAATCATTTCGCGACAATACATCACTATCTTACTAGGGGTTTGGCCAACTTTATTCTTGACCAATTAAGAGACTATTACCATTCTATGAGGTTTCCCCGTGTATCATACAAACCATTCAACAAATTATATTTCAAGTTACTTTGCTACTACTTCATAACATTATTTCAATTAATTTTATTTCAAGTTATTCTACACTATCTTAGAAACATTGTTTCATAAAGTTTTAAGACAAGTTGTTTCATTACCACCCTATCAATTGGCTTTCAGTCATTTTATCAACTATTTAATACCATCATGCGAAACGATTTTTCATGTCTCTCGAAAAATTATTGAGCCATTATCTTACAAAACAAACGTTGAATACCATCTAAAACTTGAGGAGGAACATAATATAATTTCAACAAAACCAAGCATCACATCATTTGTCCTCGATTATACATGGCCAGATCACCTATGTATAATTTAGGAAGAATATGTCATGAAACAATCTTCACTCAAAAGTAAAGCTTTGTAATAAGATAAATTATTCATAAACATTTCTTTTTGTTAACACTCTATAAAGCCTACCATTCATTCCTCATTCAACCGATACTTTAGAATTTGACGAGTAACCTTTTTAGGAAAGGCTTCCTATACCATCTATGAGGAGGATTCCTCGATACAAGAAAACAATGAAAGGATTTCGATTTCCCCACAAGGACTAGAAGTAGGTAGCGAGATCTTTCAAAACCTAACAAAAATCTTAAGCCATCACTGGACAATCCGAACCACTATTTTTGGTTTAGAAGCCAAATTCTATCCTTTCAAAAGTACTAGCAAGACCGAGTTTATAAGGATTTAGTACATGAGCTTAATACACACTAAACAACACCAAGGATAAACCAAGTCTTCTT
>OU343225.1:214624913-214755694 GCA_910596185.1 Chrysanthemum makinoi
GGAATCTTTGGTTATATCGCCTTGGCCGGATGGAGTGTTCTTTTTGATGGTTTGAGTTGTGTTGGGTTCCCTCGGTTTCATCCTCTATCAATGAGAATTATTAGGATTTGTTGGTGGATCGTACGAGAGACCACTTCTTGTGAAGATAGCATTGATATGCTCATTTCTTGTTTGTGGTGGGCCAGTGCGTCTTATCATTTGATGGTTTTGGGTTGGATTGGGTGTGCCTTGCACTAGATGAACTACTGATGCAGAGGATGTTGGTGGAAAATCTGCCAAACTTGTTTTTAAGATCTTGGGCGGATGCTTGATGATTTTTTGTGCTTGCTCAACTTTGGCTTTGAGATTGAAAAATTGATTTTTGATAAAATCGTTTGAAGATTTTTGAGCGTACCGAATTCTCTCATGGTTTTCGAATTCGGTTTCTTCCATCTTTTTATGCAGGTTTTGTGGTGGGTGGATGGTTGGTTCGTGGTTGAGAATCACAGTTTGTCATCCTGGTCGGCAATCTTGCCAATTTCGAAATTCGACCGTATTAATTACTACTCGATATCCTCCTCCACGGTGTATCCCTCCTTGGCGTAACACTTCTCCTTCCTTCGGTCCACCCATAGGTTTATCGTCGCTTTTCGGACGATGGATGATTTCCTCCTGATTGTTACATCGTCTCGCATTTCCTTCATTTCATCTTTGATATCTTTAATGCTGCCGCGGTCGATTTTTGAGGTTAGAGCTTCATCTTCTCCATGAGTTTTGAAGCATGTCGGTGTTTTGACAAAAGCAGTTTCCGGAGAGGTTTGGTTTTGGAATCTTTTGACCAATCAAGTTTGAAGTACTTTCGATCTTGGGAGCAATTGATGTGCATCGTTGGGAGTCTTATAGAAAAATTCCTCCAGACGATTAAGGATGCCTTGAGATTTCTAGTCCATGGTAAAAAGATTTGGATAATGGTTCCTTTAGATAGTCTATGCCCATGACCTTCTGAAGCAAATCTTTCATTCGAAGCCAAGCTTCGACAAGTGATTCGTTGGGTTTGGGTGAAAGCGAATTTCTCCCATGTCGATCAAACATGGCATTTGGAAAGAATGGGTTTACAAAAGCTTGCCTCATCTCCTCCCAAGTATTGATGATTCATGGAGTTAATTCATTGTACCATACTTTAGCATCTCCGTGATGATGGGAGAAAAGTTTGAGTTTGATGGCATTGACATGGGTGTAGCCATAACGGAACATGCGTAAATTTTGATGGGTTCGGCAATGTGCTTGGCGTGGATCGGCCAGCGTGACCATCGAATTGACGGTCTTTGATCATAAAATGTCCACTTGACGGTGAAGGTTGTCACCAAGGCCGATGCCACAATAGCCCTGGAGTTGGTGCTACGGCTCTGATGGTTCCCATGGGTTGTCGTCCCGTCATAGGAAAAGAGTAAGTGGTGAAAGGGTTGTAAACAAATTTGGCTTCTACGAGGTTATCAAATGGTGGGTTTGGTACTCTTGGTACACGATTTTCTAATGGTATAAAAAGTGTTCTTCTTAATCTTCCCGAATCAAGCGTTCGGGGTTGGTAAGAGGTGTAATTGGTTCTATTCCCGCTGCTTTCGAGTGTTCACATACAATGTCCTAGAGAATCCGGGCAATATCTAAACACTACACGGACAAACAGAAAAGCAGTTTTATGGGTCGAGTACCGTGCCGGGGTCGGTTTGCGGTTGACGTCGGTTAGACGATTAAGGTAATGGGTAAAATCGCGTCGGTTGAGAAACAACCGGATCGGTTAAGGTTCGAGAAAAATGGTTTGAATCGTGAAATTCAAAAACTTGCAAACACAATCAAATCCCGGCAAAACTTGATGTCTTTGTTTGTGTACAAGTTTTAAATTTATAAAAGGTGAATTACCAATATTACCAATAGCATCTGAGCAAGTATACTCATCGTTATAGCAAGATATATATGAAGGTAAGTCGGGATCGTTCGCAGGGATTTGAGTGAATCTAAGCACAAGTTTGAATCAACAGAGTCTATCCAAAACATATAACAAAGCAAATAGATATAATGAAATTCAGATGATTAAAAACTACACTTCCTAGAAAACTAGTTTTAATTATCATAGATTAATGTGATTATGTTAACCTCTTAACATGTTGGTTATGATAATTAGTTGGTGGACTAATCTATTGTTCTTATAAGTTAAACCTTTGTCAATATTTTTTAATTCATAAAACAAGCATTAAGTTTTAACCAATCAATTCAAGATCAATTTAAGTTTCATAAGTCTACATACATAAACTTAAACAAAAACATCCTTTGTTCATCAAATTGCTTAAGAAATGAATACAAATTAACCGATCATAGACAAAAGGCTACAATTGATTCTCAACAACTAATCTTACGACCTTTTAGATGTTTCCAACCAATCCAATTTGATAATCAAAAGGCGTTTCTATTACAAGCTACACCTTAGTTCCTTTTAGTATAATCAAGAATAATGGGTAAAAACAATCATCCATAGACAAAATGATTATGACTAGTTGAATAACAATAAGTTCTTTCAACCCCGGCGATTACTATCAATTAGCCAAACTTGATTAACAAATGTCACTATGAAACTTTAGCACAATTGGATCTTAGAATCAACTTGAAATTGAATTAAAACATCTTAACACAATCTAACTAATCATATGAAAATCAACATCATTTAAGAGAGTGTATAAAGAAACTAGCCACTCTAAGCAAACATGAACATAAACTCAGAACTTTGAATATTAGAAAACATGATTAAAAGTCTTACATGCTGGAATAAGATTACAAATGGTGTAGTAATGATTCCCCAAAGTATTGGGGTAGACTTCTCTGGTGGTTTTGGCCTCCAATGTGGAACTTAAGGAACTTCCACTGGAGCCCCAGGACGAATTATGAGAGCAAAAGCTTTGTTTTGATGAGTAGAGATATTTGTATTTGAGATGTGTCTCATATGCTCACAAATGGCCTCTATTTATACTACGTTTCAAAGCCTAGGGTATTAATTCTTTGAACTTGGCCTCCAAGGGGTAAGGAAGGGACTAGAATACACGAAGGGACCTAGAATCGTTTGGATGCAAAGGAGGCTTAGTGATGAAGATTTAGCAGCTACTGACTTCTCCAACGAATCGGCTACTCGACCAACGATCCGGTTGAATCTTCCTACAAAAGTGGCCAACCGTTGGGGTTGTAGGTTGCGACCGACGGTTGAGTGGTGGTCATAGTGTCGTTTGTCATATTCATCCGTCCGGTTGCATGAGCAGCATCAGGATGGATCCTCACGAGATCGGAACTTGATATTTTCTTCTCTTTATCTTGTAGAACTTGGTTCTTCTTCAATCACTATATGAACTTCAGGTCCTTGAGATACTTGATTTAAGCTTCGAAGCGGGGAATCTTCCCTTAGCTCAACATTTCTTTACTTTCCTTCCGTTTCCACATAGCAGTTTATAAACACTAGACAAACATCTTTTGATGCGTTTTAAGCACTATAATTCACTTAAATATTAAATAACATATATAAAAGCACATATGCCGCACTAAAACATACAATCGGCGTTATCAAGGATAATATCTTCATAAATGCTTTCTCAAAGATTCCATGTATTGATCGGCCTTGTGAAGCATCTTCATCCATCTTAAAAGAACGATTGAGTGTAATTGGGAACACTCTAAGCATTAATGCATCTTGAGTGTTGACTCTCGGAGTGAGGAAAAGATCTGTCTCAATACTCTTCCTTTACGGTGGGCATCATCATCATCAGTTCCCATGAAAGAGCTTTGTCACGAGTTCCCTCATGGTAGCGGTGATCTGGTCGATGTCGTCATTAAACTTCGGGATATCATGCCCGGTCTTTGGTTACCTTGAGTCGCAATATATTCTTCCATTGTGGGCATGTCCAAAATCTGAATCTTCCATATCCACGAAATATCAAAACAAACAAAAGCAGAAAAAAAGAGAAAAGAAAACTAAAAATAAAAAGAAAATAAAAGAGAAAACTTAAATTATAATCCTAAATAGCTCCGTGGCATAAAAACTTGACAAGATTCTTGACCGGTTTTTAATATTTATAATTACTACGTTATACCTATGGTTACCCTAATGCACTAACAGGCGATTAATACGGTCGTGTAGTGTAGTATTGGTAAAACCGAGGTTGTCAAAGAGCTACGTGGATCGGGAATTAACTTAAGTCTATGTCACGATTTTAATTGCTTTTAAGATTATAATAATAAAACTAACTAATAAAACAAGGAAATAAAAGAAAGCAGGTAAAGGCAAGAGATGTGATCAATGAGGGATAGTGGTGCTAACCTAGTTATTCATCCTAGCTAGTAATGTCTACGCTTAATTACTTCCAATTACCGGTGGGGTCAAGTCGAGGACTGATTGTTCAATTCGCCCTAACCTATCATCAAAGATGCCACTCTGGTCGAGGCACCCGATCATAAGTCTGTTGTTTCACGGTCCTAAGCCAGTCACATTAAGTACCCATTTACACATGCTAGATTTATAATAGTGATGCACTAGTTAGGGAACTTAGACCTCACCCTAATTCTTAAGTTCATCCAAACGATAGGTGATGGGTTGGTCCGAATCGCAGTAGAAAGGGTCGTCAGGTTGGTCATTGATTTATTGCGGACACAATGCAAACCGTCAATTATCTCTACAAGAAGCTAGCCTTGTGAATGATTATAACCGTAAGAAACTTAAAAGCAGTTCAGTGTGATTATTGATAATGAAGGCTTAAGGGTATGTGTGTACGGATAAAACCTCAATATCGATATCAAAAATAATCATGAAGATAGATTCAAAGTTCCTTTAGGAAAAAGAATATTAAATCAAATCCCGTGTGTGATCGTTGATCTGGATTAGTCAACCCGAATCGTTCCAACGGCGTGAATTATAACTTGTCGTTATTGGTTTGGAATTTAATGCTCGATGTTTTGATTTGTGATTTTTTGATTTTATTAAACTACGGGAATGGGGAAAGTAATTAATGGAATCTATTTTACGGGAAATCCTAAGTGCGAATTAACTAAAAGCGTAATTAATAAGCGTAATTAAAATGCAAACTCGTCTAAATTATATCCTAAAAATGCCTAAAATTACTTTTACTCTAGAAATTCAAGTTGAAAACTAATTTAGAATTAAAACTATTTTTTAGGATTTTTCCGGATTTTATTAAAATTAAAAACTAATTTTTAACTATTAAATCTAATTTAAAATACTAAAATTATAGCTATTTTTTATAAAATCTAAAATACCATAAGAGAATTTTCAAAACTATTTTTTTATTTTTCTGATTAATTTTCTATTTTCTACTAATTTAAAACTATTTAAATCTAATTTAAAATAGTGAAAAATACCAAAGGGGAATAAGGAAAATATTTTTATATGTTTTTATATTTTTCTTAAACTGGGAAAATTGAAAAATTATTTTTGGAACTTTTCTTAATTATTTGCAATAAAAGCTATTTAAAAGTGACTAAAAACTATTTTAAATTGAGAAAAATATCAAACAGTGACCAAAAATTATGAAAAACTCGGGAAAATTCTAAAATGTTATTCTAATTCTATGAAAAATATAAAATATGAGGTTTATGTGGAAGAAATAAGAGCTGTAGTTAATAGCGTTATGAAATAAGCACTTGAGAATAAGCAAACTATCACAATAAGCCACCAAACTTTTACAGAAGCTAAATTATACTATAACCATTCTAAATCAACTAACTACTGCTACTCCTAATTTCAAATAAGCAGTTTACTAAGGTTTAAGCTAACTGAACTTTATATAAGCAATGACTGACCCACTACAGTTTGAGCTTATCCACAGAACCAATCAGAGCTTAAAGTGAAAAACAGATATGTGGTCTTCAAGACCACCTAGCAAACTACAATTGGACCAAATTTGAGACCCTAATAAGCTGTATTGAACCTTGTGCAAAGGCGCAATATTTGAAGCTGGTTTTGACATAGTTTTTGACTTTTTGAAAAGATTACAATGTTTGACTTATTTGAGATTTGAATGCAAATTAAGGACTGATTAAGATGAAATATGATGTAATAAGACCCAAATAAGCTACCATAACAGATTCTACACCTATACGCAAGTTTAGCAAAGCGGTTCCAGCTATTTGAGATCACGAGAAGCGGATCAAGCTAATGTTGACTTATCTTTGCGGTTATATTAGGAAAAAGAGTGGTGATGTAAACCTTATTATCCTCTTTGATGCAAATGAGCCAGATCTAAAACACAAACTAAGCCATACTCTTACTAAATCAACTGAACCAAACACTACTTAATAAAAGCGTTATGTGATTTTTTTTAAACCAAACACATGACTCAGCTTTGCTCTATCATTAAAACGATTCAAATCACCTAAATAAAGCTAGATACAATTATCAATCACTACTTATAACAAATCCAAATGAAACAGTTACTTCTACTCAATATTAAGCTAGAAATGGGATTAAGTCTAAACTTACAAGAAGTCCAGCCAAATTTGAGCATAGTAACAGTATTATACTTATCAAAATGACCAAACAACAAGATCCATCATCATAATCAACCCATATCCATTTAAGACAAATTAGACACCACGGTTGACTTTTGTTGACCGACTTTTGTTTAGTAATGATTGTAATGAGGCGGTGAAGCAAATATAAGCTCATAAAGCTATACAAGCTTAAATGAGCTTATTCCATTATTCAAACTAGCTTATTGAGTACTTAAAATAAGAAATGCAAGATTAATTTGAAAACTTGGAAATTTGATTAAAAAGCGAGTTACAATGGATTAAAATTACAATAAAAACTTCTGAAAACATTTATAAACTCTTGAAATATTGAAATACAAGACAATAAGCTAAATTGAAACAAGAGGCCTTGCACATTCAATGTGAGCCAAGAGGGTCTTTTATAGCCTCCATCGCTTGGGATCCTCTTGGAAGAGCCTAGAAGTCCTATCCACAGCCACATATCAATCCATTGTCACTTCCTCCAATGAGAATGCTCTTCAGGTGGGGTGTTGCGTCCAATAGGAGAGCTTGAGGAGACCTGTGGCATTCTTATCCTGACATGTCGAGTGCTAGAAACCTTGGAGATGCTTAGTACAGGTTTTAGTGGGTAAGTGGTGGTAAAAGTGAATGGGTAAAAGGGGTGTTTGGTTTGGGAAGAAAGAAAGAGAAGCTGTTTAGGCATTTGGATTGTTTATAATTATTCAAGTGAGTGTTGGCCAAGATTACATGGGTATTTGCCTGTGGAAATCAGTGTAATGGGTTGAGATTATTAGCGATGGTTTGGGTTGAAGTATATTGGCGGGTGTGGTTTATTGGATTGGGCGAAGGTTTTGTGAGTGGACTTAGGATATATTGGATTAGTTAAATGATCCAAGCAACCATGGGACCAAAGTTGTCAAATCGAAATTCCAAGGACCATTCTTGTAACTCACGAAAATCTCTTTCAAGGGCTACACTTGTCATTCTTCAAATAATCGGGGTTGCAACTTTTGAAACTAGAAGGATCACTTTTCCAAATCTTTAAACTTGAGGGGCCATTTTTGACATTTCTTCAAACTTGAGTATATCTTCCAAAAATCATCCTCGGAGAATAAAATCTTCATAAATGCACAATTTTGATCTTAGGCAAACTTAAGCTCTCTTAATCTCGTGCTGGATTTCGTCGATTTGGTACCTTTTTATTGTGTTTTACATATCCGTACTGCGAAACACAAACTGAAAACCAAAATATTAGCAATAAACGGCTCTTTCTTGGTTATTTTGGGTCAGTTTTGATAATGAAAAGGTATGTGTTTTAGTACATACCAAAATACCCTGAGACGAGACCATTGTCGAGTGTCCCCATGCAATGCTCTCTGTCAATTCAACGCTTCTAAAACCAAGGATTTCAATCTCTTTCTACTAAACCTATGAAGAAGTAGCAAAAGATTCCTCAAAGAGAGATTAAAGAAAGCCTTAATTCTAAAAGCGCCCGTTTACTTTAATTCACATATAGATATTACGATTAAGCACATTCTAATTATAGTGGCGGTTTGTTGAACTTTTCATACCGATCAATAACTCCAACATTTTTCAATCAACATGTTAGGATCACGGAGTAAGAAACACAACCACAGTAGAAGTGACCATCTGGATAGAATACATCGTCCCCGATTTTCACAAGTCCCTAAACTTAGCGTAAAATCAAAATCATTGTTAAATATGACTCTAGATGCTAACACCCATGGAAGTTACTTGTGTAATTACCTTTTGCTCCCATTTTCCTATTTCCTCTAGATTTTTTTTATTTTTGTGAGAATTGAATTTCTTCAAGTTTCTCGTTTCGATAAGAATTAATCCGATAAAGATGTAAAGCTAAGTCGATAATTAGTTATCCATCTTTTCTCAAGAACCATTGTCCCAAAAATGGGGTCCATCCGAAGGAATTTTATTTACTTGCTACTTTTGACTTTTCATTTTCATACATGTTTTTTTTTTTTTTTTTTTTTGCACTTATACTTTTTCTTATATGAGTACATGGGCTTCGGAACTTTCCAAAATTCAAAGACTATAGGCTTCATGAAATGAGGATCCGGTTGCTAGATTAAGACCTCACTCAATCGGCTAAAGATCCAAAGGGTCCGATCGACACATGACTCATAATTTTACTTATTACTTTTCACATATCACTTATTGCTTATTTATTACGGATCCTTGATGTGTACCCAATTTTTAAAACAAAAATTCTTTTAAAGAAGATAAAAGAACTAACTCGTCAAAACTCGACATCTCTAATAATTATTTATTAGGCGGATGTGGGTTTGAAACAATTTTGGAAACAAAAAGCCATTACCTTGATGGTGTTAGGAATTAGAAATTCGAGGTATTAAAGAGTCGGTCACCTCAAGTATATGTAATCGTTAGAAAGCTCGTGAGTAGTTCTTTTGAGTTAAGTAGTATTTAGTTAAGTAACTTGCCGTGGAGGACGGACGGGTCTTTACCGCTATGCACGATCCACACCCGTTGTGTGGCGATTTATGTAAGACTATAAATACTCTCTACCTCCCAAGGTAGAGAGTTGGAGCTCATAATAATATCTTTCACTTTCTCTCACTAAGTTCCCTAAACCTCTAACTTTCTCTCTCTAGAATTCCACTTATAAGCCCACTTGTGTTAATGGTTTGATGTGTTTGTGAAATCCAATATCCAACAATTGGTATCAAGAGCCATGGTTAGATCATATCTTGCACATATTTGAATTTCTAGTGGTTTTAGTTTGAGAAAAAGTTTAGTGGTTTTGCATCATTTGGTTGATTTCTTGTGTTAAAGTTTGGATTTTGTTAGTACTTTTATGTTTAGAATCATCACAAGTGTGTAGGTTTTCATTTGGTAAGCTTGAATCATCTTGGTTGGGTTTTTTTTGGATTGAAAAGTGATGTTTATGGTTTTTCTTCTAGCGACTTAACACACGGAATACTTTCTTCATTAGCGACTTGCTTCAAATTTGTAGCGAGTTACAACTTTAGACCTAGCGACTTAGAACTAGCGACTTAAAGTACAAGTAGTGGACTTTCCACCAAAGGTAGCGACTTGGAGATTGCGACTTAGTGCATGTGAGTTGCTCTTTAGCGACTTGTATCTTTAGCGACTTGAGTAGCGAATTCCTGCCAAAATTTTGCTAGCGACTTAAAGCTTAGCGAGTTACTACTTAGTGACTTGCAATTGTTTAGAGACTTGGTGGTATAGCGAATTAGGTGTTAGTGACTAGAGGATTAGCGACTTGTACTTAGCGACTTGGATGTTGATTTAACGACTTGGGATTATTATATTTAGTTGCTGAGTTGGTTCATTATCTTCTAGCGACTTGGGTGATTGATTACGGTTTTCTCTTGATTTAGTAAAATCCCGTGAAAGAATCTATTTCTCAGTTTAATCATAGAGTTATAAAATCCCGTATTATCTGTTAACACATGTCTACCAAGCGTTCCTACTATCATCTCCCTTTGAGAGGATGTTCAAGCTTGGTGGTGAGATACTGGTCCACCCATGCTTGGCCAGGCTGACTCACGATTCTTGGGCTCAGCGAATCAGTTGTCTTGCCTTGGAAAGGAAAATGGTGTCAACATTCTTAAATCCATTGATGAAGGACCATATCGAGTTAAGACGACTAGAGACATACTTGATACTAATGAAGATGGTACTCGATTTACGGAATGGGCCGGACCTAAAATGTATGATGAGCTTGATGATAAGGAGAAAAAGAGATTCGATCTTGTCGAGGGCTTCAAACATTGTTCTTCAAGGTCTTCCTAAGACATCTACAAGGCGATCAATCACAACACGATGCAAAGGCGGTTTGGGATAATGTTAAGATGCTTCTCTCGAGGTTCGAATTAACTATGGAAGACAGAGAATCCCAACTCTATGATGAATTTGAACACTTCAAGATGAAACCAGATGAGAATGTCTATGAGTACTATGTGAGATTTCATAAGTTAGTGAATGACATGAGGAACATCAGAATGACTATGCCTAACATTCATTTGAACTCAAAATTTGTGAACAACATGAATCCCGAATGGCACAAGTTTGTCACCTCCGTGAAGCTCACTAAAGGATTGAAGAATACAAACTATGAGCAACTCTATGCCTTCCTCCTTGAGAATGAGAGACATGCTATGTTTGAAAAATTGATTCTCAATCGATTCAAAACCAACCAAGAGACAAGCTGACTAATTGCCTTCTTTCGAAACATGGGAATCACAACCAAAGCTTCACAAGTCATACCCTTGGGTAATGGTAATCACAAACTCATTCCTATGTTCAAACAAGGCGATCGATGCACGTGGGTAACTTCATTAATCAACTAGCTCTTCTGATTAGTCAAAACATGAATTCTCTCCCACCAACCAACAACAACCTGAGCGACATCTAACCCACACAATCAACGCTATTAAAGATGGAAGGATCGTGGTGCAACCGATTCGAGGAAAGACGGTATGATCAGGGAAGAGGTGGAGCTGGTAGAGGTTATGTTGGCAATCAGACTCGAGGAAGGAATGGTAACCAAGGTCAAGCTAAGACGATCAAATGCTATATTGTGGTGGTGAGGGACACATTGCAAGAAGCGCATCTCCAAAGCGTCCATAGAATCTTTGCCGAGGAGAGATAATAAGATCTTTGCAAGCTTCGGGACAATGGTGCACTTTGGATGAAGAGGAATTGTTTCTAGGCTGAGGGCAATGCCAAGACCTATGATCTGAGATGTGGATGGCGGACTATATTCGAGAATAGGTCACAATCATCAGAATGCCTTTCAAGTCGTGATTGTGATGCATCGACTCGATGTGGATGATGGACCTCTGGCACACACAATTTTATGGCTAGCATTTCTCCAATGGTTTCTCCCAAGGTCTCTTCTTCACCACTAGCTGGCCCATCCAAAGACAAACTCATCTCAGAGGTATTAAAACTATCACGATGATCTTTGATGTACAAAAGATGCATGACAAAGTACAATCAAGCTGAAACTATTTAATCAAATGAAAATATGGGTAATAGCAATATTGTCCCATATGATCAATATGTGAAACAAAGTGAAAGTGAAGTGGTACCAAGTGATGCATCTTCTGCAGTCAACAATGACTATGTTTTTGATGAATAATGCATGTGCCCTGATGATTACGTAATTTCTGAACTAAATGCCTATAAAGAACGTGTTGCTATTTATGAACAACGTGCTATATTTGAGTTGACCACTGGCGAGAGAAATGGATGACCAAGTCGTGCAATCATTAGAAAAGTAATTTTTAGAAGAAGTATTGAAACAAAGAGTTAAATTCCTTGCAAGAAAAACTTTCTAAACATTAAGCAAAAACAAGAACTTCAAGAAAATGTGAAAATGCTTAAGCAAAATTTAATGCAAAGGAATCAAAACTCTTGAGAGACTTTTCTAATCCGAAAACTTTGAAAAACAAACTTGAAAACAAGTTGTACATACAAGGAAACACCATTCAATTTCATGATCACAAACTGCATAGAGTTCTAAGCGATAAGCATAGTGTTCCCATTATTGATAAACCAACCAGATGGAAAGATAGCTGCTCAAAGTGTGATCTATGATGGCAATGAGATTCTTAAACCTAGACAGAAACCAAGTTGCGTTGAGTGCCGAGGAGGGAGAGAAGAAATCAGGATGGGGAGGAAAGGATGAATAAAAATTAGATCCTAAATGCAGAAAAAAAAAATTATCACACCCCATGACTGAAGGAAAAGCTGGATTTCCTTGAACATGTTTAAGCCTCATACATTGTTGACTCGAACAAGTTTTGGAAAAAGGATTTAGATAAGCTGAAAGCTGAAAATATTGTTGAAACAAACCCTCCCCTATGGAAAATGCCTAGAAGCGTATGTATCCTAATACACCAATGCATCTTGTTCCTAGAAAAATTGCCACTAAAAGCAAGACCTTAATTAGCCAATATGTTATATTTCAACTATTTGTTGATTTTGAGAAAACTTTCAAGAAAAGGATCACACCTTTGGATATACGGAAGGAGAAAGGGGTTTTGAGCAAATGAAAGAATATTATTTTACTGAGGTCATGCCTTTCTTTACTTAACAAAGATCACTTTGAGAGTCTTAAAAAGGGATAGAAAGCGATATTAAAGGAATGGAAAAATTTGATGCAATGATAGTTGAAGTTAGTGATTATGGGCGTGCACTAAAATATAATGAGATTGAGAGGAAGAACTTGCATACATTAAATGAGACTCTTATTACTGAATGTTTTGCTCAAGATATCTTTTCAACTGCTTCAAATTGCTCTATTAATGCTTCCAAATTTCATGAATGAACTATCTGCTACGAAAGTCTCCCATGATCGTGTCATTGAGCTTGAAAAAACTAATTCTAAACTAAGCGAGAAAATTGAACTGGATGATCACGACAATTTGGTTAAACATTTTTCTGAAGGAGCATTTTAATTTACAACTAAAATATCAACATCTTAAAGAAAATGTCAAAACTTCAAATATCAAGACATCTTCGGATGCTCGAGTTTGATCACGAGTTTTCAAATTAACAAGCGTGATGAGCAGATTCAAGCTCATTGCAAAACGATCAGAAAGTTGAAAGCCCAAATCTCTCAATTAAAGGGTCAAACAAACAATATGGCAGGCTCCCAAATGCCTCCTCCTTTAGATTCTCGGAATTCTCAAACTTTTCATCTTCAAAACTTAGTTGATGCCTTACAAAAGGAAAACGAGAGTTTTCTAGAAGAAAATGAAAAAGTTAAGCGACATTTTAAAGAGTTATATGATTCAATAAAAGTCACCCGTGACCAAAACAACGAAAAATAACGTCTTTACGAAAGGAAATTGAGAATCAGTCGAGGAAATGGGAAGCGCCACTTGTTTTCAATAAGAATGTTGTCTCAAAGTCACCCTTAGTTGCAAATACTGCTTGTGAGGTTAAATATATTCCTCCTCATCTTAGGAATAATGAACATGCTTTTCATGAATCCTGTGCTCACCTTAAGGATAGTCTAGAATGTCTCAGTGAGATTGGATTTCATTAACAAACCTCTTGATAGTGAAATTAGGTTTGCTTGCCTCCAGGCCAAGCGATCTCAAGAGTTGCTAGAATGTGTAATTGCAACATGTCCCAAATTCTTAACCTTAGGTGCAAAGGCAAAGGCTGATGCCTTGTTCTATGCCTAGTGCCAGCGGAAATCCGTTCTATGCGGTCTTAAGAAGGAAACACTAATGTGCCTTCAAGTAGTTGATTCGGATATGTTAGTGCTAAGAAAGTGAACTTTAGTGTGCACGCAAAAGCTCAAATCACAGTCTTAAGAAAGTATACACTAATGTGCCTTCTAGTACTTCAGATCCTTGCACATCAAGTTGAGGAATGCAAAAATTAGATCAACCAACTAATGTTCCCATTCCCTACGGAGTAATCAGTGACTTTAAAGCGGCGAGGTCAAAGTCTCAAGACAATACAAGGAATGATAGGACCTTGCAAGCTAAGAATGTGCATTGGAAGAGAGTAGAAGACCAATCTAGGAACTTTAAGCTTGAGTTGAATAAAGCGAATCGTGTTGATTCTAGTATTAGCCTAGCAAATCTTGTAATTAATTGAATTACGATACTATTTGCAAACCTAATGATAATGCCTTGAATTACATTTGCTAATCATGAATGTGGTGTGAATGCTTTGTCTAATCTTTGTCAAATGCCCGGTTAAAATTAATGCTAATGCGTGCAAATAAGGCAAAAGGCAAAAATGAAAGATTGTTAGAAAGATTGGAATCCAGGAAGAACTTTTATAAAGATAGGTTATTATTGGATACCTTTTGGCCATAAGAATAATCGGTTTTGTTCTCAAACTGCTAAGATTATGCCCACTAGAAAATGGATGCCTCTTGGTAGAACTATTCCCTTAAGAAGTGAACATACTTTGAATAGGTCAAATCTGAGACACAGTATGCATCTATTCCCAATGATTCCATTGCTTCTACTTGATATGGATGTTCTTTTTTGATGTGGGTGTTCCAATTCTTGTTATTAACTAACCAAGTGGAACCCATTATCTTCTTGCATGGGATCGAATTCTGTGGTACACGGACTCGTGATTCCAAGCATATGGCGGAGACCGGTCGCTGACTCATGAACCATTGAGAGCAAATTCATCGGGACAGTTAGATTCGGTAATGATCATTTCGGTGCAATTATGGGTTATGGTGATTATGTTGTTGGTGATAGTGTTATCTCTAGAGTATACTATGTGGAAGGTCTTGGTCATAATCTATTCTCTGTCGGTCAATTACGTGATTCGATCTAGTAGCCTTGAAAAACATACTTGTTTTGTTAGAGAACTTGATGGTAAGGAACTTTTAAGAGGAACTCGTGGTTCAAATCTTTACACCATCTCTATAGATGATATGATGAAGTCTTCTCCAATTTGCTTGTTGTCAAAAGCTTCTAAAACAAAGTCATGGTTATGGCATCGACGTCTCAATCACTTGAACTTCGGCACCATCAATGATCTCTCGAGAAAGGACTTAGTTGTAGGTTTACCTCGACTAAAGTATGAAAAGGATCATCTTTGTTCGGCATGTCAATTGGGAAAAAGCAAAAGTTTGCCCATAAACCCAAACCTACTAACTCCTTCACGAGAGGTTCTTCATATGATTCATATGGATTTATGTGGACCAATGAGGGTCTGAGAATATCTTTGGGAAGAAATATGTGTTAGTTGTGGTTGATGATTACTCTAGATTCACATGGGTCAAGTTCTTAAGGACAAAGGATGAAACTCCCGATATCATCATCAAACTCATCAACAGTTGCGGGTTCGACTTAACAAAAGCGTGAAATTATCGAGCGGACAATGGGCGGAGTTTGTTAACAAACAACTTAGTGAATTCTACAAAAGCGTTGGAATCGACCATCAAAGAAGTGTTCCACGAACTCCTCAACAGAACGGTGTAGTTGAAGGCGAAATCGAACTCTTGTAGAAGCCGCTAGAACAATCTTTGATTTACTCAAAGGTTCCAATGTTTCTGGGGCTGAACAATTGCCTTTGCATGCTACACACAAAATCGTTCCCACGATTCACCTTTGTACATGGAAAAACTCCATATGAACTTGTCCATGAAAAACCTAATCTCTCTTCCTTAGTGTGTTTGGTGCATTGTGTTATCCAACTAATGAGGGTCAAGACTTAGGCAAACTTAGGGCTAAAGCTGACATTGGAGTATTCGTAGGATATGCACAAAACAAAGGGATACGAATCTACAACAAAAGAACCCGAAATATCATGGAAACAATTCCGTTACGTTTGATGGTGACCGGTCAAATGGCTCTGGACCTCCAGCTGGACCCGCACTTCAAAAGCAGTCCCATTGGTTCATCCCTTGTTCCAAACTCTTCTCAAGAAACTCCATATGTACCTCCATCAGAAGATGATTTAAAGAAATTGTTTGATCCTATGTTTGATGAACTTTATGATTCAATTACTAATGAGGTGTTGATCCCTACAGAGAGGATGCTCATATTCACGTGAATGAAGTCAATCCTTAGGTCTCAATATCTTTAAGTCAAGAAGCACTGCTGGCTTGATCCTTGATCTCATCAACAAATCATCATTCTTCAAATGTACATCATGGAAATGTTTACGTCAATGATGAAGTTAATCCCTTTGCTACTCCCGAAGATGCTCCATTTGAAAAACATATTTGCTCACAGATCTTCGGAGACCATCTTCTTCGGAGACGCTTCGACTCGCCTCCCTCAACAACTACCACATGAACACCTCCGAAAATGGACTCACGATCATCCATTAGACAACATCATTGGAAATCCCTCTTGTCCTATCACACGGAAACAACTTGCAACCGATGCCTTATGGTGCTTCTTCAACTCCGTACTCTCTAAGATCGAACCAAAAGATGTTAAAACCACCATGAATGAAAATAATTTGGTTCAATGCTATGCAAGATGAAATTCATGAGTTTGATCGACTAGATGTATGGGAATTAGTACTGCTCAGTTGTGCTATGATTATTGCTCTAAATGGATCTTCAAAGTGAAACTTGATGAGCATGGTGATGTGTTGAAGAACAAGGCTCGATTAGTTGCTAAAGGATACCGTCAAGAGGGGGGTATAGACTTTGAAGAATCTTTTGCTCCGGTGGCTCGAATCGAGGCAATTAGAATCTTTTGGCTAATGCTGCAAGTAAGAACATGGTAGTCTATCAGATGGATGTAAAGGCGGCATTCTGACGAGGAGATCTTAAAGAAGTCGTCTTCGGCCAACTTTGAAGGATTTGTGAATCAAGAGCATCCTACCTACGCGTTTATCGTGGAAGAAGGCTCTTTATGGTTTAAAGCAAGCTCCAAGGGCATGGTATGATACTCTATCAAGGTTTCTTCTATCTAGATTTAGAAAGGAGCAGTTGATCCTACTTGTTCACCGGAAGTCAGGGCAAACATTTAACTCATGTTCAAATTTATGTTGATGATATTATTTTTGCCTCGAGTGACCCAATGGAATGTGATCGTTTTTCTAATGAAATGAGTTCAAAATTTCAAATGTCAATGATGGGACAAATGTCATTTTTCTTAGGATTACAAATTTAAAAGTCAGGAGGCATTTTCATAAATCAATCTAAATATGCAACTGAGATCTTAAAGAAATTTGGATTTGATTCATGTGACCTTGTTGACACTCCCATGATTGATCGAACCAAACTAGATGAGGACCACTTTCGAGGATCATGATTGACCAAACAAAATATCGTAGTATGATTGGATCCACGATGTACCTGGCTAGTAGACCGGGCATCTTGTTCGTTTGTTTGCATGTGTGCTAGATACCGAGGCTAAGCCTACTAAAAGCACCTTAGGCGGTTAAGCGGGTCTTTCGGTATCTCCAAGGAACCATCAATATGGGTCTTTGGTACTTGGAAGGACACGGTATGTCACTAACGACCTATCTGAGATCTTTGATCATGCGGGATGTCAAGATACTCGTCGAAGCACGTGCGGAGGTGCTTTCAGTTTTTTGGTGATAAGCTTGTGAGTTGGTCTTCAAAGAAGCAAATGAGTACTTCTATTTCCTCTACAGAGTTTGAATACATAGCCATGTCATCTTGTTGTGCTCAAGTCTTATGGATGAGATTATCGACTATGGCTTTGAATTCAACAAAATCCTCTCTTGTGATAATAAAAGTGATATTGCTCTCTCTGCAACAACGTTCAACACTCAAGAGCAAAGCATATCGACATTCGACATCATTTCATTCGGGAACAAGTGGAAAAAGGTGTGGTGTGGAACTCTATTTTTGAATCTGCGAATATCGGTTAGCGAGACATCTTCACCAAAGCTCTTCCAAGAGAACGTTTTGAGTTCATACTTCCTCTACTAGGCTTGAAAAGCTTTCAACCGAAAACACTCAAAGTTTCGAGAAGGAAGGAGTAAAGGTCTATCTTCATCTATCCTTGTATATATCTATTAAAAAATACAAAATACAAAATTATAAAACCTTCAAAATCCATAAAAATCAGAAAAATTCGAAAAATCTTCAAAAATATTGTCTTTTTGTCATGCGTTTTCGATTTCTATCGGTCTTTGTCGTCATTCAAAGAATGACACGGGACTTTAGATGTTGTTCAATTTTTTTTAAAAAATGGGTTATTTATTTTCATTTTCGGGCAATAACCCGGTTCAAAAGAAAGAAACGAGCCATGTTTTATCATGATTTCAAATTCCATGCTCGATTCTATAAACATTTATCTATTTGAAAACTAAATGCTTTGAAAAATAACTCGGTCTCTATTTTTGATAATCATCGGGACTTATTTGTCAAAATCTCTATCTCTCAATCAACAACCTATGTCATTGATTGAGGGGAGAATGATTTCAATTAAATTAAAAAGTTATTTGGCATTAAATTGTTTTCAAAATATGTACATGCATGTTTTATCAATGGAGTTTAAAGTCTTAAAATCCGATCATTATCGTTAAAAGCGCTTTCATAATCAAGTCACAATTCTCCTTAAAAGCTTTCAAAATCAATTTAAATCTATAAGAGATCACAAATCTCAAATGATTTGATAATTGTGATTGGAGGAGAATGTGTGATTGGATTTAAATGATGGTTTTATAAGGGCGTTCATCTTTGTCCTTCCCACATGTGACAAACGATTTCAAATTTTCCATGCACATGTTGAGGGGAGCATCTATCTTAAACCTATGATTTGAAACGTGATCATTTATCTCAATGTCTGAGGTTCCTAGTATGTGCAAAACTCTTTTCAAACCTCGAGGCACATATTGAGGGGAGCAAATTATGGAAACCTCATCCTTCCAAAATGCTTTATCTACTTGATTTGATTAAGGAAGTGATGTTGATATCTTTTAGAAAATGGTAATCAAAAAAGTAATTTCTTCCTCTTGCCTCCGTGTGCAAAACGATTTCAAACATTTGCTGCACATGTTGAGGGGAGGGCTTATTCTAAAAATATCAAAAACAATTCAGGTACAAAATGTTTTGATAATATATCACAAGTATCTTGATTGATTTTCAAATGGTTTTCAATTGGTTCCAATGGCGGATGAACAATACCAAATAGACCGACCAACTTTACTTTATTTATGGTGATATAAGGATATTAGGTTAGGCCCATGATCCATGACAGGAGGGATCTACCAGGGGACAATCCACTAGCTAGTAGAAGTCCTTAGGTATGATGAGAAAAGGAGAAAAGTGAGATATGGGAAGAGTGCTGGAGGCCAGGCTGAGCTAGTAATTAACCCAACAAGGTTCTAGTTATGAAGTCTCCAGTAAGCAGAAGTTGAAGAATTAAAAGAATTGAATGAGAAAAGGGTGAAAACAAATAGCCCTCCATTTATTCAACCTTAGAGGCGAAACCGGGTTCAATTCATATGCTCTTAGGTAACATCGGTGTTTGAAGACAAGGCGTCATGGACCCGATGGCCGCTGCACTAACTTTCCAAACCACTCAAGTTCCTCTTAAAAGGACTTGTTTCATTCTCACGGGAACCGACATTATCTATCAACTTTCTCTTAGAGATTGTTGATATTGAAGAAGGAGACCCTCTCCTAGTCTCCGATATAGGATCCAAATATGCACAAATTGAGTCTAGAGCCACGAGATCATCAATAAATTTCATTAGGACACTTTCCTGAAGACTCTGTTTACACAATGTGGAAAGAGAGATTATATCTTGAGTCCTACGCGTTATCCTTGTGGTATTGCCAGAACATCTGAGTGATATGCAAAAATATTCACAATGAAGATGGAAAGCCTTACGGAGCCAACATCTAACAAGCTCTGGTAGGTGGCATGTGAGATCTATTATCTGAGATCAACCATGTGACAAGCTGAGACAGAAACAATGGGGCTTCATCTCTTTTGAATCAATCCTGGTTCAGGAGTTTTGGATTGACGGATACCTTTGAAAACCGGTCTTTGTGCTTTAAAACCACTTTTCATTAGCACGTCGACCGTGTACTAATTTTCAAATCAAAAGGTGTTTTATGATTGATAATTGATTTTCATTAAAACCTTCGTTATATTGCAAAAACAATTTCTATTGAGCAATACACGATTGTTTTTCTAATCTCTTTTCATCAATCGATTGTGGGACGAATTAAATTGGTTAACTCACTCCGTGTTGTCTTCTTTGAGGCGTTCGGTTTGAGAACAATTAGAAGCGGCTTGCGAAAACCATCGCCAAGGAAATTCTTCGAATTATACCTAATCTGGCGATGCACTGCGATCAGCGGGGAACCGTGGCCGCGTGTACCTCAATTCATCGAAAGTGATCAAAGACACTTCGTGCGCTTTAATGCTAACGCCTTATGTACACCCGACGTTCGCGGTGATCAGAATGAAGGCGGTCATCCATCCATAGCGCATGCTCACTAACACATTCATCTCTCAAAAGAAATCATGATTAGTGCATCAATGACTCGATATTTTCACTCCATGCTTACGCTTTCTGTGCTGCCAATATCATGAATCAACTAAAGCTTCCGCTACTCGATGAAGATATCATGATCGAATGTGAGCATGTCGGTCCAATGTCACAACATCACATAATACCAACACCCAAAAGGATGTGTCAAAGATTCTTGATAGTGATGATCTCAAAAGTGGCTCATATTATTATCACGTGGATCATTAAGACCTCCACCGGAGTAACCAAACATGCAATGTGAAGAATCAATGACTACGAGCTTCGAAGCAAGGCACTACATCATGAATGCAAGATCAATTTTTAATGTAATATCTGTTTGTATTCAATGTAATTTTAGAAATTCCGGGTATTAAAGAGTCGGTCACCTCAAGTATATGTAATCGTTAGAAAGCTCGTAGTCGTAGTTCTTTTGAGTTAAGTAGTATTTAGTTAAGTAACACCGTGGAGGACGGACGGGTCTTTACCACTTTGTATAACGTACGTCCACGACCACGTTGTGTGGCGATTTATGTAAGACTATAAATACTCTCTATCTCCCAAGGTAGAGAGTTGGAGCTCATAATAATATCTTTTACTTTCTCTCACTAAGTTCCCTAAACCTCTAACTTTCTCTCTCTAGAATTCCACTTATACGCCCACTTGTGTTAATGGTTTGATGTGTTTGTGAAATCCAATATCCAACAGATGGGCTCTAAAGAGAACCAACTACTCCACGCTTAGCATCTAAACTCATAAGTAACTCTATCATTTCTCGATCTCCTCAAATTTAAAATCCCAAATAATGAGATCCAGTGGATGCTTAGCCGATAATTTTTGATTACCTATGGTTAAGGGAACAAGCTTAGGGCTCAACACTTGGCGGTCAAGTCAATTCTATTCCTACTCTCACAAAGAAAGTCAACAAGGTGTCAAAACATATATAAACTTAGCAAATGCTTCGTCTAATGAAATCAGGTTATGCATATTTAAAAGTCGATTCGAGGAAACTTGCAAAATCTTGGCCTTGTGAGCTAGAATTAGTATTTTATAGCTTCTTGTCTAAGAGACTAGCAAACTTTTCAATCAAAAAGACTTAACAAAAGCTTAAAAATTTTAAATTTTTCACATTTTTGCACAATTTTTCATTTTATAAGGAAAAACGGGGTTGAGAGTTACGACAAAAAGTAAGCAAGTGCGGTCAAATCAAATCGAAGATTACCCTACCCCAGACTAGAACGAAACATTGTCCTCAATGTTTAAAGCAAGGGTATCAACGAAAATCTAAAAGCCGTCTATTAAGTATGCTAGAAGATAAACGTTAGTCGATAAGATTAGGATATCGGATTTCCATCAGCATCGATCATGAAACTCGAGTGGAGAAAAGACAAACTTCGAACACGAGAGTCTTCATATCGGGAAAATCCTACACAACATCACAAACAACCAAACCCGAGAAATCGAAGAGGCTAACCCTTCACGTCACTTATTAGAAAATAGAAAGAAGATAGAGATAAGCATGGGGTTCCTCCCACGAAGCGCTACATGTTTTTCTTAAACGAGTCGCTAGCGACTCGATCCCAATTCATTTGTCCTTGGGAAGAAAGTGGTAGAGATACCAGGGTCAAAAACGGTGTCCTCATTCCCGAAAGAATGAGACCGGGTGGGTTGGGAGGGAAAGAAAATGTCGGGCTCAAGCACATAAAGAATGACTCCTCCCAAACTCACCAAAGGCATATGAAAGATCGATCCATCATCCGGTGGTTTTGCGGGCGGACGAAAGGGTGAAAGATCGATAAGAGAATACTCCAAAGAAGTCGGGAGCTCATGGTATAGAAAGGTGTTACTCAAAGGCTCATCAACGAAGGCATTCAAGAGAGGATCCTTATCTCGAATGACATTTTTAGCATAAAACTCATCAACGTATCGGGGTTGAAAATCTTGTCTTTGGAGAGGAAGGAGATCAATATATCATCTTCATGAAAATCCTCACGAAGAGAGGAATCACTCTCGGCTAAAAAATAATATTGGACCTCGGGATCAACAAGTTCATCTGTCGACAACTTCACTTCCTTATCTTTCTTTGGAAAACACGGATCATCATATTCTTCTTCATCCTCGTAAAAATCGAAGTCGGTAGGAGTAAGTTCATCGGTGAACTTCTCACTTTCTTCGTCAAAGAGTTGATTTTCAAAATTTTGAGTATATTAAGAATCGAATTCAAACAAGGGATTCGTGAATGTCGTTTTGAAAGATTCGGATCAAAGATGTCTCAAAATAAGGTTCCATGATTTCGAGAAGAAGAGTGGATTGCCACTCAAAGGAAGGTTGATTTTCTTAGAAATCGGAGGTGGGACAAGTGGTGTGCTCGTCAGAGCTAGCGGTTTCCACCACTACCAAGTTGTAGACTCCTTTTCTTGTTTCTTTTTCTCCGTTCGAAACTTGTATTGTCGCCTCTTGATCGTAAACCTTGAAAGATCAATTCGAGACGTTTTAGGCTTAACTTTCTTCACATCATTCGGATCAGATGGTCAAATGGGATCACCACTTTCTTGAGAAAAATCAATCACACCGATGCTATGAATCGAATGATCATCGGTTGGAGGTTTTGACGTTTTTGGCATAGAACACTATTTTTCATTTCCTTTTCGCTTCGTTAACGTTTCCTTGGTAATGATCCACAATGACTTTCGCTGTTCTCAAGAATGGTCTTCCTAAAGTGAGAGGGACTCGGGCATCAACCTCTATATCAATGACGGCGAAATCCACGGGGAAATGGAATTTATCCACTCGTGCCATAACATCGTTGACTACACCAACCGTGTGAGCAATTGTTCGATTAGCTAATTCGATGGTCATACGAGTCGGTATAAGAGTCTTCAATCCAAGCTCATGATATATCGCAAGAGGCATGAGACTTATGCTTGCACCTGAATCGGTTAGGGCATTACATTCCTTAATATCATTTAAGGAGGAAGGAAGGAGAAATTCCTCTTGATCACCAAGCTTCTCAGGAGCTTGGTTCGAGGAAGAATTAGACGGTGTAGGCTCAAGTGAAATTTTTGAAATTTGTTCCAATTTCTCTTCATAAATCTTTTCAGCAGCTTTAATCATATCAGTCATAAGTTTGAACTTGGTTCCGGAAACAACTTTCATTTTATCGAATAGTGATTGAATCGCAGTTTGCACGGTGTAAGGTTAGAACTTCGCATTATGACAGATATAGAAGGGACTTGGGCAACCAGAGGTTGGGCGTATTGGCTTTTCCATGATCAAGAGGAATTACCGGGTCCTTTGTCACCTCGGTCTCTCGTGCTACACTCCTCACCGGGGAGGAAGTAGTCATCGAGGGCCCATCATCTCGAATGGTAACAGATTTACATTTCTCCTCCCGGGTTTGGAATTGTGTTACTTGGGAGAAGGCGAACCGAGGTTGACTCATTTGGCACAAAACAAAGATTCAACATACTCTCAAGTTTATTCGCTGCCGAAGCATCCATCTTGTTGTTGCTGAAAGTCGAATTTCGTTCCTAAACTCATTGCTCTGTCTAGTTATCGAAGATTGAAACTCGTTTCTCAAACTTGAAATCTGGGTTTTCATGGTTTGGATGCTAGCATTATTGTTCTCGGCGTAATTCGAGAATTCATTATAGGGCAAAGGTGGAGCTTGATAGCTTGAAGCTTGATATCCTTGATTGTAATTGACTCCTTGATTCGGGTATTGATTTGGTGGGGCTTTGAATTGGTTTTGAACATTTGGGCCACGAACTTGATTCTCGATTAAAACGAGTCGATTATTTGATTGAGAAAATCCCGGAGGTCCCATTTGATTACTAACACGAGGGTTCGGTTCAACTTGAGGAAGGTATTGGTTACCTCGGTTCTGCTACGCATTAGCATCGAAAATATTACCATCGGTGGCGGTACAATTGTAGTAGGCATGCGGGCCACCACAAGTAGTACAAGTCGTTTCCACCGCTTTGACTTGAGCGGGTGGAGAAGAATTAACCTTAGCGGTCTTGATCTTAACCAAATCCTGAATCATGTCCGTAAAGCTTATCAATCTTAGCATCGGTGCTAAACGTATTTTCGTAAGACGAGGACGATGGTGTAACACTCAATGGGCAGCAACCGATTTGCTGCGTGAGGTACGAACTTTAGATTTGTTCTCAATAATCAACAAGGCATCTCTCGTTGATCGGGTCAACAAATTACCACCTGCGGCGGCATTGAGAGAGTCTTGATCAGTCTCATTCAAACCGTTATAGAATGTATCAAGTTGATGTAATTCCGTAAAACCATGATGGGGACATTGCCTAAGCAAATCTTTGAATCGGTCCCATGCCTCACTAAATGATTCATCAAATCTTTGTGTGAATTTCGTTATTTCATTTTTAAGGCTTGTTGTTTTAGATGGTGGGAAGAATTCGTTCACGAATTTTGATACTAAATTCTCCCATGTGGTTATCGATCGAGGGGTAGTTTTTCGAGCCAAATCCGGCTTCCCCTCAAGTGAAAAGGGAAGAGTAGAAGCTTGATAGCCTCTTCGAACGCGTTACGGTACTTGATCATAGACGTGAGCTTGTTGAATCGTCGGATATGAGAGTGAGGATCGTCCCTCTCAAATCTATAAAATTGGCTTGACTAAAACCAAATTTATCAATCCGTGTTTAAGCTCAAAGTTATCGGCATGCGATTGCCGGAACGACGATGGCTTCTCCATAACCCTCGGTGGGTGCATGGAGTTGCTCTAGCATGGATCGGTTGTCCTCCGCCATTTCGATGATGGGTGGGGTCCGATTAGTTCGATCTCGGGTTCGACTAATGGAGCGCGTCTATTTCGCCTTCGAATTGTAGCGGCTTCACGCATTATCGGTCAGTAGTTATTGGAACGAGTGCGCATGCACTTTCAAAACCAAGGCAATTAAAACGAACGGTATTCGAAAACACATTGAACTTAACCAATAATCCCAAGTGAATAAATCACTTCTATAAGACAAACGCTGCTTGCCAGCGAGAAGCTTTTTAGGTCGGCGAAGCTTATTAAAACCCGCTTCTTTTACCGCAATTTAATGCCGGCCGTCCTTATACCCACCACACAGTTTGTTTATCCGATAGAAATAAATAAATTCACAAGCGACACAAAGGCAAGTTTTTGATCTTTAGTTCGAGAACTTATTAATGATAACACCTCCGTTGAGAATGTTATATAATTGGTGACTTCTATTTATTAGCAAAAACACAAGAGAAAATCTTTTTGTATTTTTAATATGATATATATATATATACAAAAGAAAAAGGAAAATATTTTTTACTTTTTAATTTATAGAAAAATAGTAACTTCACGAATGAAGGATCTCGAGTCACTAATCGTCAAACCTTTAAGGATATTGTCGCGACACAACCTCCCTAGGGTAGCCGCGCCAAAATTTGATTTATTACGAACACAATGCCAAACCGTCAAGTTATCTCACACAAGCTAGCCACTTGTGAATGACTAACTGTAAGAAACTTAAAACAGTTCAGACACTGATTCACTGATAATGAAGGCTTAAGGGTATGTGTGTACGGATAAAACCTCAATATCGATATCAAAAATAATCACGAAGATAGATTCAAAGTTCCTTTAGGAAAAAGAATATTAAATCAAATCTCGTGTGTGATCGTTGAATCGGATTAGTCAACCCGAATCGCTTTCCAACAGGCGGAATTGCCAACGTCGTTATTGGTTTGGAATTTAATGCTCGATGTTTTGATTTGTTTGATTTTATTAATTAGACTACGGGAATGGGGAAAGTAATTAAGGGAATCTATTTTACGGGAAATCCTAAGTGCTTAATTAACTAAAACGTAATTAATAAAACGTAATTAAAATGCAACTACGTCTAAATTATATCCTAAAAATGCCTAAAATTACTTTTACTCTAGAAATGCAAGTTGAAAAATAATTTAGAATTAAAACTAATTTTTAGGATTTTTCTGGATTTTATTAAAATTAAAACTAATTTTTAACTATTAAAACTAATTTAAAATACTAAAAATTATGAAAATCAAAGGGAAAAATATGAAACTATTTTATAAAATCTAAAATACCATAAGAGAATTTTCAAAACTATTTTTTATTTTTCTGATTATTTTTCTATTTTCTACTAATTTAAAACTATTTAAATCTAATTTAAATTGTGAAAAATACCAAATAAAAGGGGAGAAATAAGGAAAAATATTTTTTATGCTTTTTATATTTTTCTTAAACTGGGAAAAATGAAAAATTATTTTTTGGAACTTTTTCTTAATTATTTGCAATAAAAGCTATTTAAAAGTGACTAAAAACTATTTTAAATTGAGAAAAATATCAAACAGTGACCAAAAATTATGAAAAACTCAGGAAAATTCTAAAATGTTATTCTAATTCTATGAAAAATATAAAATATGAGGCTTATGTGGAAGAAATAAGAGCTGTAGTGTAAACAGTTATGAAATAAGCACTTGAGAATAAGCAAACTATCACAATAAGCCACCAAACTTTTACAGAAGCTAAATTATACTATAACCATTCTAAATCAACTAACTACTGCTACTCCTAACCTCAAATAAGCAGTTTACTAAGGTTTAAGCTAACTGAACTTTATAGCAAAACAGCAACCTGACCCCTTCTGTTTGAGCTTATCCACAGACCAATCAGAGAAGCTTAAGTGAAAAACAGATATGTGGTCTTCAAGACCACCTAGCAAACTACAATTGGACCAAATTTGAGACCCTAATAAGCTGTATTGAACCTTGTGCAAAGGCTGCAATATTTGAAGAAAACTGGTTTTGACATAGTTTTTTTGACTTTTGAAAACAAGCATACAATGTTTGACTTATTTGAGATTTGAATGCAAATTAAGGACTGATTAAGATGAAATATGATGTAATAAGACCCAAATAAGCTACCCTAACAGATTCTACACCTATCTGCAAGATTTTAGCTGGTTCCAAGCATTATGAGATCAGAGCGATTCAAGCTAATGTTGACTTATCTTTGATTTATTAGGCAAAGAGTGGTGATGTAAACCTTATTATCCCTTTTGATGCAAATGAGACAGATCTAAAACACAAACTAAGCCATACTCTTACTAAATCAACTGAACCAAACACTACTTAATAAAAGCTTATGCAATTTTTTAAACCAAAACACAAACTCAAGCCTGCTCTATCATTAAAACAGATTCAAATCACCTAAATAAAGCTAGATAACAAGATATCAATCAATACTTATAACAAATCCAAATGAAACAGTTACTTCTACTCAATATTAAGCTAGAAATGGGATTAAGTCTAAACTTACAAGAAGTCCAGCCAAATTTGAGCATAGTAACAGTATTATACTTATCAAAATGACCAAACAACAACCCAATCCATCATCATAATCAACCCATATCCATTTTTGAACCAAATTAGACACCACAGTTGACTTTTGTTGACAAGAAAGCTTTTGTTTAGTAATGATTGTAATGAGACAGTGAAGGCACAATATAAGCTCACTAAAGCTATACCAAGCTTAAATGATCTTATTCCATAATTCAAACTAGCTTATTGAGTACTTAAAATAAGAAATGCAAGATTAATTTGAAAACTTGGAAATTTGATTAAAACTGAAACGAGGATTACAATGGATTAAAATTACAATAAAAACTTTAAGAAAACATTTATAAACTACTGAAATATTGAAATACAAGAAACAATAAGCTAAATTGAAACTAAGGAATTGCACGCATTCAATGTGAGCCAGAGGGTCTTTTATAGCCTCCATTTGGGATCCTCTTGAAGAGCCTAGAAGTCCTATCCACAGCCACATATCAATCCATTGTCACTTCCTCCAATCAGAATGCTCTAATTCACAAGGTGAGGTGTTAAGGTCCAATAGAGAGCTTGAAAGGGCCACGCTGGCATTCTTATCCGACATGTCGTGCTTCTAGAAACCTTGGAGATGCTTAGTACGAGGTTTCGTGGGTAATGGTGGTAAAAGTGAATGGGTAAAAGTGGGTGTTTGGTTTGGGGAAAGAAAGCGTTTGGATTGTTTATAATTATTCAAGTGAGTGTTGACCGTACATGGGTATTTGCCTCAAAAATCCGGGTAATGGGTTGAGATTATTAAACGTGGCGGGTTGAAGTATATTGGGCGGTGTGGTTTATTGGATTGGGCCAAGGTTTTGTGAATTGGACTTAGGATATATTGGATTAGTTAAATGATCCAAGAGCAACCATAGGGACCAAAGTTGTCAAATCTGAAATTCCAAGGACCATTCTTGTAACTTTGAAAATCTCTTTCAAGGGCTACACTTGTCATTCTTCAAATAATCCAGGGGTTGATTTGCAACTTTTGAAACTAGAAGGATCACTTTTGCCAAATGCTGAAACTTGAGGGGCCATTTTTGACATTTCTTCAAACTTGAGTATATCTTCCAAAAATCATCCTCGAAGAATAAAATCTTCATAAATGCACAATTTTGATCTTCGGCTCAGCAAATTTTAAGCTCTCTTAATCTCGTGTTTCTCAGATTTACGTCGATTTGGTACCTTTTTGTGTGTTTTTACATATCCGTACCTACACAAGCACAAACTCAAGAAAACCAAAAATATTAGCAATAAACGGCTCTTTCTTGGTTATTTTGGGTCAGTTTTGATAATGAAAAGGTATGTGTTTTAGCACATACCAGTCATATCTTACCCTTCCCGTCTCAGTCCGCTCACCTAATATCTCCTAGGAAATTGGCCTCTACCGCCATTCAAAACTACCGAACCAAGGGTGGCTACCAATAAACTATGCATGCATACACTTAGAAATAATTATACGGAAGTAATATAAATATAAACAAAACAATTAAGAAATCATAACTAGGCCAGACTGTGGTGCTTAGCCAACATATAATAAATTATACCAACAAAAATAAATAAATCATAAATTGAATTGAACATAATGTTTGATACAAATTACTTGATGTAGAGCTAATAATGATGATAATTGTGAGTGAATTCTTCCTTCAAAACTGGCTTCTAATCGGACTGTGAAAAATGCCCAGGTGGTGCCCTAATCGACCCTAGGAGAGGGGTGAAGAGAGATACTTAAAATGCATTTAGGGTTGTATTTATAGGCCCCGACATGGTTACGGCGTAATTAAATATATTAGTTACGTCGTAACTAAAGTTACGCCGTAACTAATATATAGTTACGTCGTAACTACTAAATTACGTACTTTTTGAGGTCATCCATTTATATTGAAACTTAAGTACACATGTGTACGCGTTTGGCCCTTGATCGTTCATCTTCATTTAATTTTTAGTCCTTGAAGTGAATAAACTTAGTACCAACTTGTCACTTTTATTCCCTAGACCTCGAAACTTTGCGCTCAAGTAATAAATTACGGCGTAACTAATTATCCGAGTTACGCCGTAATACTTCATCCGTTTATACTTGAGCCTTTGGTCCTGGTTGACCACTCTTCTCTTGTCCTGAGTCCACTGAGCTTTAGGTTTAGGTAAACCTTCAGCAGTCTTTGGGATAAATGGACCTTCATTAATGCACTTAATGTAGTAAGGTTCCATCCTAGTCAAATAGCAAAGCATTCGCTTTTTCCATTTGTTAAATTTTCCAACTTCTAGTCGAGGGCAACAAAGAAGATAGTGGCGCCAAAGATAGGCTCCACCCTTTTTATCGACAAGTTGGGGCACATCACTTTCAGCCATTAGGATTCTGATTTAATAAATGTTTATGAGCGGCTTAAAAAAAGGTTTTTATAATCAGTCTGTCTCTGATACCACTTGTTGTTCCCGTTTCACAGTTAGCTTAAAACAATAAATACTACTAATTGTGAATCTTGACTGAAGTAATGCAAGTAAAGATAAGTTTTAATAAGATAAACAGACTAAGTAATTTTCAACGTTTATATTCTTTATTAAAATGAATCAAAAAGAATATATTACCCAAGTACTTGCGGAATAGTACTTGGGATTGAAATGACAAGTTTGGTATGACTCCTCACTAAGCTTAGGATAAGTCTAAGCACAACTATCACAGAACCATGAGCTATCTCGGGGACATAGTTGTATTTGGATGAGTGAAAGATGGCTTGTGTGTGTGTTTTACAATTAATGCACAAGCTTGAATCTTTCACTCCAACTCTTATGCTATTTATACAAGTATGGTTTTTAACTCTATCCTAGAGGACAAACCGACAGTTACAAAAGACAAAATATCATGTATTTTATCTCTGTTTACAATGGCTATTTAGAGTAAGTGACAAGGCTGCTTTCTTCTTGTCAGTGATGAAAATGAGCCTGATAGTTAGCGATTCAGGGAAAGTTTGACTTTGGTTTATAAGGACTTCGTCTTATTTGTTCAAACTTATTCCGCCTTGTCCCGCTCATTCTTCAGTCTTCTCAGCCTTCAGTCTTTATCTTCAGTCTTGTCTTCAGTGGTAGTAGTGGGTGAGGAGTTTCGGGATTCAGTGAGTGTAACATATTGGATTTCACAAACACATCAAACCATGATCAATATGAGGCGTATAATGTTAGGTTTTAGAGAGAGAAAGAGTTAGAGGTTTGGGAACTTAGTGAGAGAAAGTAAAAGTATTATTATGAGCTCCAACCCTCTACCTTGGAACATAAAGACCCGTCCGTCCTTCACGGTGTTACATAACTAAATACTACTTAACATTAAGTAACTACGACTACGAGCTTTCTAACGATTACATATACTTGAGGTGACCGACACTTTAATAACTGGATTTACTAAATCCTAACAATATCCCCCTAAGGGAGGTCACCTCAAAATACATTGAATACAAACGGATATTACATTAAGATTGTTCTTGGATTCTTGTTAATGTTCCTTGCTCAGTAGCCCATAGTCATTGATTCTTCATTTTTGCATGTTTGGTTAAACCAAGTGGAGGTCTTTAACTGATCCACGTGATAATGAGTTTTGAGCCGGCATTGAGATCATCAGCTAACATAAATCTCTGACTCTTCCATTGTGGTGATGTGACTTTTGGACTGACATGCTCACATTCGGATCATGATATCTTCTCATCGAGTAGCGGAAGCTTTAATTGATTCATGATATTTGCGCAAGTAGCGAAGCATGGAGTGAAAATATCAGAGTCGTTTATGCACTTATCATGATTTCTTTTGAAATGAATGTGTTGTGTGAGCATGCGGCTATGTATTGACCTCTCCATTCGATCAGTACAAACGCCGGGTGTACCGCATACAACGATTAGCAATAAAGCGCACGAAAGTGTCTTTGATCACTTTCGTTGAATTGAGGTACACGGCCCGCAGTTCCCCGTTGATCAGATTACAAGTCTCTGTGATCGGGTAGAATTCGAAGAATCTCCTTGACAGGTTTCGCAAAGTTGCTTTAGTGTTCTCAAACCGAACGTCTCAAAGAAGACAACACGGAGTGAGTGAACCGGCGAATTTGAGATTCACTGATTGATGAAAAGAGATTTGAAAAACAATCGAAAGTCTTGCTTAATAAAGTGTTTTTGCAATACAATGAGGTTTTTTGAGAAAAATCAATTATCAATCATAAACACCTTTTATATTTGAAATTTTAATACACAGTCGATGTGCTGAAGAAAAGAATTTTTTAAGCACAACGACCAGTTTTTCAAAGGTATCCTTCAATCCTTAACCTGAACCAGGATTGATTCATAGTTTTGAATCGCCCCATTGTTTATGTTCAGTTGTCACATGGTTGATCTATTAGATAGATCTCACATGCCACCTACCAAGAGCTTGTTTGATGTTGGCTCTAGAATGCTTTCCATCTTCATTGTAAATATGTTTGCATATCACTCAGATGTTCTGGCAATACCACAAGGATAATGCGTAGGACTCATAAGATATAATCTCTCTTTCCACATTGTGTGAAACAGAGAGTCTTCATTGACAGTGTCCTAAAGAGATTTATTTGATGATCTCGTGGCTCTAGACTCAATTGTGCACATTTGGTTCCTATGCTGGAGACTGGGGAGAGGGTCTCCTTTTTCAATATCAACAATCTCTAAGAGAAAGTTGATAGATTATGTAGGTTCCCCGTGAGAATGAAACAAGTCCCTTTTAAGAGAAACTTGAGTAGCTTGGGAAGATTAGTGCATTACGTCACTGGATCCATGACGTCTTGTCTTCAATACCAGTGTTACCTTAGTAACAACCAGTAGCATATGTATTGAACCCGGTTTTACGCCCTAAGGTTGCATAATTGGAGGGCTATTTATTTTCACCCTTTTCTCATTCAATTCTTTTTCATTCTTCAACCCCTTCAGTGCTTACCGAGACTTCATAACTAGAACCTTGTTGGGTTTATTCCAGTTCTAGCTCTTTCTCTGTCCGCACTCTTCCCATATCTCACTTTTCTCCTTTTTTCATCATACCTAAGGACTCTACACTATCTTGTGGATTGTCCCTGGGTAGATCCCTCCGGATCTGGCGGGATCGTGAGAACGAATACCTAACCTAACCATCCTTATACCTCCATACATAAAGTAAATTTGGTCGGTCTATTTGGTATTGTTTATCTGCCATTGGAACCAATTGAAAACCATTTGAAAATCAATCCAGATACTTGTGATATATTATCAAAGCATTTTGTACCTGAATTGTTTTTGATATTTTTAGAAAAAGAGCTCCCCCTCAACATGTGCATCATGTATTTGAAATCGTTTTGGCACACAGAGGCAAGAGGAAGGATTCACCTCTTTGATTACCATTTTCTAGAAGATATCAACATCACTTTCCTGATCAAAATTAGCATTTTTCATACTTTGTTAAGGGTATTTTTGGAAAGGATGTGGTTTTCAAAAAGTTGCTCCCTCTCAATATGTGCATAGAGATTTGAAAGTGTTTTGCACATAATAGGGAAAACCTGCACATTGAAACAAATCAATCACGTTTCAATCCTTTTTGGTTTGAAATCGATGCTCCCCCTCAACATGTGCATATAAAATTTGAAATCGTTTGGCACATGTGGGGAGGAAAGCTTGTAAATCATTATAAAACCATTTATCGAATTATCCGTTTAAATCCAATTTAAATCACAAATTCTCCCCCGATCACAATTTTCAAATCATTTGAGATTTGTGATCTCTGGAGATTTAAATTGATTTTCAAAGCTTTTGAGGGGAATTGTGACTTGCTTATGAAAACATTTAACCGATAAGGATCAAAAACATGCTTGAGTATCTTTTGAAAACATGACATAAACCTTGGTCTGAACCAGTTGTATGACAAATAATCTTTTGATTTAAATGAAATCATTCTCCCCCTCAATCAATGATATAAGTTGTTGATTGAGAGATAGAGATTTTGACCAATGTCAAGCCCAGATGATTTTCAAAAAAATTGAGACCGAGTTATTTTTATTAGTTTTCATAAAGATAACAAATATTTTTCAGAAGAATCATTAGAAGGAAAAATACTTGTGAAGAAAACATTTGTCGTTTTAGAGAAAAACATTTGTTTTTAGAATCAGAGCATGAGATGTGAAAAATAAGATAAAGCAAGGCTCTGTTCTTTCTTTAAAAACGGGTTATAGACTGAAATGACTATAAGCCTTTGTTTCACTTTCTCTCATATATATATATATATATATATATATATATATATATATATATATATATATATATATATATATATATATATATATATATATATATATTAACAAATTATGTACATTCAAGAACATCTAAAACCCGTGACATTCTTTGAATGTCAACACAAAGTCCGTAGATGATATCGAATAAGGAAAACATGACAATATTTTTTGGGATTTTTCAAGATTTTCTAATTTTTATGGATTTTGAAAATTTTATATTTTTCTAATTTTTATGGATTTTGAAGATTTTCTAATTTTTATGGATTTTGAAAATATTTGTTGGTTTTGTAATTTTGTATTTTGCTTTTTTTTTAATAACTATTTACAAGAGATGGATGAAGAAAAAACCTTTTACTCCTCTTCTTCCTCCTGAAGACGTTTAAGTGTTTCCGGTTGTAGACTTTTTAGACCAAGTCGTGGGAGGATAAACTCAAAACGTTCTCTAGGAAGAGCTTTGGTGAAGATGTCTGCTAACTGGTATTTATTCCTCACAAAATAAAGTTCCACCACACTGTTTTCCACTTACTCCCTGATGAAATGATGTCGAATGTCGATGTGTTTTGCTCTTGAGTGTTGAGCGTTGTTGCATGAGAGAGCAATGGCACTTTTTTTATCACAATGAGAGGGATTTTGTTGAATTCAAAGCCATAGTTCGATAATTGGGATCTCATCCATAGGATTTGAGCACAACAAGATGACATGGCTATGTATTCACCTCAGAGGATATAGAAGTACTCATTTGTTTCTTAGAAGACCAGCTCACAAGCTTATCACCCAAAAACTGAGCACCTCCGGACGTATTTCGACGTGTATCTTGACATCTGCATGATCGGCATCGCATAGGCACATTAGTGACATACCGGTGTCCTTCGGGTACCAAAGTCCCATATTGATGGTTCCTTGGAGATACCGAAAGACCCGTTTAACCGCTTCAAGGTGCTTTTTGGTAGGCTTAGCCGTATCTAGCACACATGCATACAGCGAACGAATATCTGGTCTCATGGCTGTGAGGTACATCCGGGATCCAATCATACTACGATATTTCGTTTGATCTACCATGATCCCTGAGTGGTCCTCATCCAGTTTAGTACGCTCTATCATGGGAGTATCAACAGGGTCACAGAATCAAATCCAAATTTCTTTAAAATCTCATTTGCATATTTAGATTGATTTATAAAAATGCCTCCGGGACTTTGTGAAATTTGTAATCCCAAGAAAAATGACATTTGTCCCATCATTGACATTTGAAATTTGGAACCCATTTCATTTGAAAAACGGTCACATTTCATTGGGTCGGTCGAGGCAAAAATAATATCATCAACATAAATTTGAACGTGAATTAAATGTTTGCCCGACTTTCTGGTGAACAATGTCGGATCAACTGCTCCTTTGGTGAATCCGGTAGATAGAAGAAACTTTGATAGCGTATCATACCATGCCCTTGGAGCTTGCTTCAAACCGTAAAGAGCCTTCTTTAAGCGATAAACATGAGTAGGATGCTCTGGATTCACAAAACCTTCAGGTTGGCTGACATATACGACTTCTTTAAGATCTCCGTTAAGAAAAGCCGTCTTTACATCCATCCGATAGACTACCATGTTCTTACTTGCAGCTTTAGCCAAGAAGATTCTGATTGCCTCGATACGAGCAACTGGAGCAAATGATTCTTCAAAGTCAATACCTTCCTCTTGACGTTATCCTTTTGCAACCAATCGAGCCTTGTTCTTTAATACATCACCATGCTCATCAAGTTTTACTTTGAAGATCCACTTTTGAGCAATGATCATAGCACGTCGTGGGGTACTAATTCCCATACATCTAGTCGATCAAACTCATGAATTTCTTCTTGCATGGCATTGAACCAGCTGTCTTCATTCATGGCCGTTTTAACGTCTTTTGGTTCGACCTTGGATAGTACGGAGTTGAAGAAGCACCATAAGGCATCGGTTGCAAGTTGTTTACGAGTGGATACTGGACGAGAGGGATTTCCAATGATGTTGTCCAATGGATGATCATGTGTCCATTTTCTAAGGTGTTCGTGTGGTTGTTGTTGAGGAACTGAAGTAGCAGAGTCGATTTATCCTGATGAAGATGGTTCGATGATGATTCAGAGCAAATATGTTTTCAAATGGGGCATCTTCGGGTAGCAAAGGGATTATATCCATCATAGGTGCCAGACATAATTCCATGATGTACACTCGATGATTGATGATTTGTTGATGAGACAGAGTGATCGGCAGCAGGCGCTTCTTGACTTAATGACATAGAAACTGAAGGGTTAACTTCATTGACATGGATAGGAGCAGCCTCTGTTGATGAATTTGATAGATCATTAGCAATTGGCTCATAGTGTTCATCAAACATTGGATCAAACAATTTCTTTAAATCATCTTCTGATGGAGGTACATAAGGAGTTCTTGGTGAGGGATTTAGTACTAGAGTAGAACTGATGGGACTACTTGATGAAGGTTGAGATGCGGTCCGAACTGGATTGTCCGGAGCCATTTGCCCGGCCACTCATCGAACGTGACTCGAATAGTTTCCATGATATCTCGAGTTCTTTTGTTGTAGATTCGGTAACCCTTCTTGTTTGATGCATAACCTACAAAAACTCCAATGTCCGCTTTAGCTCTTAATTTACCTAAATCTTGACCGTCATTCGTTGGATAGCACAACGCACCAAACACACGAAGGTAGGAAAGATCAGGGTTTTCGTTTATGGACGAGTTCGTATGGAGTTTTCCATGAGATGTGTGTATGAGGGAACGATTTTGGGTGTAGCAACCAGTGGCAATGGCTTCAACCCAGAGAAACATTGGAACCTTTGAATAAATTAGCATTGTTCTTGCAGCTTCCACAAGAGTTCGATTTCATCTTTCAACTACACCGTTCTGTTGAGGAGTTCGTGGAACACTTCTTTGATGACTGATTCCAACACTTTCATAAAATTGACTTAAGTCTTTATTAACGAACTATGTGCCATTGTCTGTTCGAACAATTCTAACCGTATTGATAAGTCGAACCTGAAGCTGCTTGATAAGTTTGATGATGACATCTGGAGTTTCATCCTTTGTCCTCAAGAACTTTACCCAGGTAAATCGAGAGTAGTCATCAACTACGACTAAAATATATTTCTTCCCATTAATCGTTTGCACTCTCATTGGTCCGCACAAATCCATATGAAGGGTATGCAGAACTTCCATTACTGAGTTTGTGGGTTTGGGTTTGTGGCATATTTCTTGATTTTTCCCAATTGGCATGCTGAACAAAGATGATCTTTTTCATACTTTAATCTAGGTAAGCCTCTTACAAGATCATTTCTGGAAAGACTATTAATGGTGCCGAAGTTCAAGTGATTGAGACAACGATGCCATAACCATGATTTTGTTTTTGAAGCCTTTGACAACAAGCAGATTGGAGAAGACTTCATCATGTCTTCGATAGAGATGGTGTATAGATTTGAACCACGAGTTCCTCTTAACAGTTCCATACCATCAAGTTCTCTAACGAAACAAGTATGTTTTCTAAATGCCACTTCTAGATCGGAATCACGAATTGACCAACGAGAAAACAAGTTATGACCAAGACCTTCAACATAATATACCCCGGAGATTACACTTTTGCCAACAACATAGTCTCCATAACCCATAATTGCTCCAAAATGGTCGTTCCCGAATCTAACAATCCTGATGAATTTACTCACGAAGTTCATGAGCAGCGAGCGATCTCGGTCATATGCTTGGAACAGCACTGAGTCCGGTACCACGAACGATTTGAACGATCTGCAGTTGAACAAAGAAAAGAATGGATAACTGGATAATTGGGATCCCCATGCAAGAATGGGTTCCATTTGGTTAGTAACATTGATTGGAACACCCACATCGGAAGTAGAAACAATGGAATCATCAGGAATAGATGCAGTGCTAGTGTCCGTATTTGACCTATTCAAAGTATGTTCACTTCTTAAAGGAATAGTTCTACCAGTAGGCATCCATTTTCTAATGGGCATTGACTTAGAAAATTTAGGGCAAAACTCATTAAGATTAAACTTACGGCCAGTAGGTATCCATTGATAACCAATATTACTAAATTTTCTTCCTGTGGGTTTCCAATGTTTTCTAACTTTTTTTCGCCTTTGCCTTTTAGCCTTCTTAGCTTGATTTTTGACATTAACAACTTTAACTGGGCATTTAACAACATTAAGCAAAACATTCACATCACATTCATGATCAGATGAAATCAAACAATCATCATTACATGGTTTGCAGATAGTAGCGAATTCGAATTAATTACAATACGCTTATAGCTAATACTAGAATCAACACGATTCTTTTTATTCAACTCAAACTTAGTGTTCCTAGGGTGGTCTTCTACTCTCTTCCCATGCACATTCTTAGCTTGCGAGGTCCTATCTTGCTTTGTATTGCCTGGAGGCTTTGACCCGCTTGCTTTTATGTCATTGATTACTCCTGTAGAGGGAATTATGGGAACATTAGTTGGTTGGGCTACTTTTGCATTCTGAACTAGACGTGCATGGATCGGAACTACTTGAAGGCACTTTAGAGTTCACTTTCATATCTTGGGCATAGAATGGGTTGCATACTTGGAATTAGGCATAGAACAAGGCATCACAACTTTATCTTTTGCACCTAAGGATTTAGGACATGTTGCTCTTAAACATTCTAGCAGCTCTTGAGATCGTTTGGCCTGAATGCAAGCAAACCTAATCTCTCTATCAAGTGGCTTATTTGTGAAATCCTCTTCTACAATCTCATGGAGACATTCTAGACTATCCATAAGGTGAGCGAAATAGTTATGAAACACAAGTTCGTTATTTCTAAGATGAGGAGGAATGTATTTAACAGTCACAGTATATTTGCAGTCTGCAGATGACTTTCATGCAACATTCTCATTAAAGACAATTTACACATTGGATTTCACAAACACACAAACAATCACAAATATGGGTGTATTCTATTAGATTTTTAGAAAGAGAAAGAGTTAGAGGTTTGGGAACTTAGTGAGAGAAAGTGAAAATCTTATTATTAGCTCCAACCCTCTACCTTGGGAGGTAGAGGGTATTTATAGTCTTACACAACTCGCCACCTATGGGCTGTGGATCAGGCATACAGTGGGTAAAGACCCGTCTGTCCTCTACGGTGTTACAAAACTAAATACTACTTAACTTTAAATAACTACGACTACGAGCTTTCTAACGATTACATATACTTGAGGTGACCGACACTTTAATAACTAGATTTACTAAATCCTAACAATCTCCCCTTAAGGGAGGTCACCTCAAATTTCATTGAATACAAAGCGATATTACATTAAAATTGTTCTTGGATTCTTGTTCTCGTTCTTTGCTCGTGTTCGTAGTCTTTGATTCTTTATTTTTGCATGTTTGGATAATCCAAGTGGAGGTCTTTAACTGATCCACGTGATAATGAGATTTGAGCCAGCTTTGAGATCATCAGCTACCATAAATCTTTGACTCTTCCTTTGTAGTGTTGGTATTATGTGATGTTGTGACATTATGGACCGACATGCTCACATTCTGGATCATGATATCTTTCTCATGAGTAGCGGAAGCTTTAGTTGATTCATGATATTTGCAGCAGCGTAGCAGAAGCATGGATTGAAAATATCAGAGTCATTGATGCACCAATCATGATATCTTTGGAAATGAGTGTGTTGTGTGAGCATGTGGCTATGGATTGATCTCTCCATTCTGATCAGCTGCAAATGTCGGGTGTACCTGCATACAACAGTTAGCAATAAAACATACGAAAGTGTCTTTGACCACTTTCGTTGAATTGAGTTACACGGCCCACGGTCCTCGTTGATCGTACAAATCTGCCTGATCGTATGATTCCCAAGAATCTCCTTGACAGGGGTTTCAGTCGCTTCTAGCCGTTCTCAAACCGAACGCGTCTCAAAGAAGACGACACGGTGTGAGTGAACCAAATGGAATTTGAGATTCACAGATTGATAAAAATATTTGAAAAACAATCGCAATCGCTCAATAAAGTGTTTTTGCAATACAACGAAGGTTTTGAGAAAAATCAATTATCAATCATAAACACCTTTTATATTTGAAATATTAGTACACAGTCGATGTGCTAATCAAAAGAATTTTTAAGCACAACGACCGGTTTTTCAAAGGTATTCGTCAATCCATAACCTGAACCAGGATTGATTCATAATTATGAATCGCCCAATTGTTTCTGTTCAGTTGTCACATGGTTGATCTATTGGATAGATCTCACATGCCACCTACCAGGAGCTTGTTTGATGTTGGCTCTAGAAGGCTTTCCATCTTCATTGTGAATATGTTAGCATATCACTCAGATGTTCTGGCAATACCACAAGGATAATGCGTAGGACTCATAAGATATAATCTCTCTTTCCACATTTTGTGAAACAGAGAGTCTTCATAGACAGTGTCCTAATGATATTTATTTGATGATCTCGTGGCTCTAGACTCAATAGTGTACATTTGGTTTCCTATATCGGAGACTAGGGAGAGGGTCTCCTTCTTCAATATCAACAATCTCTAGGATAAAGTCGATAGATAATGTCGGTTCCTCGTGAGAATGAAACAAGCCCTTTTAAGAGGAACTTGAGTAGCTTGGGAAGTTGTAGTGCAGTGCGTCACTGGGTCCATGACGTCTTGTCTTCAATATCAGTGTTACCTTAGTAAACACCAGTAGCATATGTATTGAACCCGGTTTCGGCCCTAAGGTTGAATTATTGGAGGGCTATTTCTTTTCACCCTTTTTCACATTCATTTCTTTTTTATTCTTCAACCCCTTCAGTGCTTACCGAGACTTCATAACTAGAACCTTGTTAGGTTTATTCTAGTTCTAGCTCTATCTCAGACCGCACTCTTCCCATATTCTCATTTTTTCTCCTTTTTTCATCATACCTAAGGACTTCTATACTCTCTAGTGGATTGTCCCTGGGTAGATCCCTCCGGTTCTGGCGGATCATGGGAACAAATACCTAACCTTATCTTCCTTATATCACCATGCATAAAGTAAATTTGGTCGGTCTATTTGGTATTGTTCATCTGCCATTGGAACCAATTGAAAACCATTTGAAAATCAATCCAGATACTTGTGATATATTATCAAAGCATTTTGTACCTGAATTTTTTTTGATAATTTTAGAAACAGAGCTCCCCCTCAACATGTGCATCATGTCTTTGAAATCGTTTTGGCACACGGAGGCAAGAGGAAGAATTAACTTCTTTTATTACCATTTTCTAAAATATATCAACATCATTTCCCTGATCAAATCAAGTAGATAAAGCATATTGGGGAAGGATGAGGTTTTCATAAATTTGCTCTCCCTCTATATATGCCTCGCGGTTTGAAAGAGTTTTGCACATATTAGGAGGAACCTGCACTTAAGAGGAAAATCAATCACGTTTCTATTTAATGACAAACATTTGTTTTAAGAATCATAGCATGACGTTTGAATACTTCAGTTCAAGCCTCGTACTCTAAAGAAAAGAAAAGTGTACGCTTGAGTGCGCTTTATCTTCTGAAGAAGAGAAATCTTCTCACTAATGACCATTCTCATCAACATGCTTCATGATTTTTCCATGCGCTTTCAGTCATCAAATGAACCAGACTACTGTTGATTGTTCTCTTATTCCACTTCCTCAATTATAATGACGATGGCGACATCATATGCAACCTTTGGGGGAGAAGTGTGAAAAGACTACATTTGGATGATGTTCACTTATTCAATCAAGAATGGAATTTCCGTATGCAATTCTTGAGGGGGAGAAGAAGTGTGATAATTCTGCATGGTTGATTATATTTGAGAATATATGGTCAAACGGCTCCTAACTCATGTAAGAACTGAGCTTCTTCTTATCGGATCATCTTTACATGTAGTTTCTTCTAAGAGCCGTTGGTTGACATCTTCACACGGGCTGATATGATTAAATGACAAATTGCTTCTAGTTGCTGGGCTGATTTCTTTGATGAACATCTTTCTGTTCTTGTTTGATTGGGAAGGATCTTAGTTAAGGAGATTTGCTATTTGTAAGTTAACGGGAATGCATTTGGTGAGTTGAAGATGTTGACTTTCTATTCCCCAATTGGACAATCTTGAAGAAGGTCGAGTCTACAGTCGGTTCTACATTTTCTGCTACATGTTAGAAGACTAAAAGACGAATTGCATTTAACGATCTAAAGACTTCTTCTTATTTTGAGCATTTATCAAACAGATTGTCGGTTTAGGGGAGAGCACTAATTGGGGAATAGTGAAATGCCAAAGTTAATCCCCAATTAGACTTGCTCACATTCTTCAGCAAGTTGATTCTCACAAAGACTTCAAGCAATCTTCTCAACAGATTTCAAGTATTTGGGCTTATAATATGTTGCTGATTTTGAAGTGTCAAAACCAGTAAGGGGGAAGGAGACTCACATCTAAACACAAAGCGAGTAAACTTGATGAACTTAATTCTCCTAAGTGATTGAAGACATCCGGGAAGACAAATGTCATGACCGCAGAGAAACTCAAGGTTTTACTCATCAAGGCTTTTAGTGTTATTAGTCCAACGACGTGGGGGAAGTGATGTAAGAGAAAGTTTCTAAAGATAAAAAGAGGTACACATTAGTGTGTGATGATTTCGATGTTATCGCAATCATCGGGGAGAGATAATTGTGTACATTGGGGGCTCACTGTTTCACTTGAGTGCTTAATCGCTGATTCGGAGATATAATCACTTATTCCGGAGTTGACATCCGCAGAGATTATCATCCGCAGAGATAATTAGTGATTCGGCCTGCTTCTTCAATGTTATCGGTTTTTCTCTCTTTGGTCATTCGGTACTTCGGTTCTTGAGCTTCATACACTATCATCGAGGGAGAGAAAAGTATACATCGGGGTTATTCTTTTGGCTATCGAACTTAATCTACTACTTCATGGTATAAGTTTCTCTGTCTTGGTATATGTGTATTCGGTTCGTGAGCTCTAGTCTAAGAGAATGACTGCATCAATTCATCTACTTGGGGGAAGTGGTCTCTTGACAACTTTTTGGTATGGATCGCTTCAGACTTCAGTGGAATGAAATTTGAGAAGAGTTATTTATGTGTGGGATGATACGTTGTTGTTCTTCTTTTGGATGATATAACCCCGAATGATAAATCACGATGATTATTCTTAAAAGGAGCAGCAAGTTCGATGATAATGGTGTGCTTCTTTGTGCACCTGGCTAAGGGAAGCTTGTAAGAAAGCTTTGAATCTGCTCGGCTAAAGGATTTTCGGTTTAGGGGAAAGCTACCAAAGTCTCACTTTCAGATGGTTCAATTTCTTTCTTCAATGCAAGAGACTCGGAAGCTTTGGTGGTAAAAGTTTTAGGGATGATGACTTCTATCTTCTACAACGGGGCTGCTCTGATACCAATTGTTACACATTGGATTTCACAAACACACAAACAATCACAAATATGGGCGTATTCTATTAGGTTTTTAGAGAGAGAAAGAGTTAGAGGTTTGAGAACTTAGTGAGAGAAAGTGAAAATCTTTTTATGAGCTCCAACCCTCTACCTTGGGAGGTAGAGGGTATTTATAGTCTTACACAACTCACCACCTATGGGCTGTGGATCAGGCATACAGTGGGTAAAGACCAGTCCGTCCTCCACGGTGTTACAAAACTAAATACTACTTAACTTTAAATAACTACGATTACGAGCTTTCTAACGATTACATATACTTGAGGTGACCGACACTTTAATAACTAGATTTACTAAATCCTAACAAAGACAAGTGGCATTTTCCCTTTTTCCTGACTCCTCATATTCTCAATTTCCTTTTGTAAAGATGTTATTTTTTCGTTGTTCTTGTCACGAGTGACTTTCATTGAATCATATAACTCTTTAAAGTGTCGTTTAGCCTTTTCATTTTCTTCTAGAAAACTCTCATTTTCCTTTTGTAAAACATTAACCAAGTTTTGAAGATGAAAAGTTTGAGAGCACTGAGAATCTAAAGGAGGAGGCATTTGGGAGCCAGTCGCGTTGTTCTTTACACCCTTTAATTGTGAAATTTGGGCTTTCAACTTTCTGATCGTGTTACAATGAGCTTGAATATGTTCGTCACGTTTGTTTATTTCAAAAGTGCATCAAACTCTGGAACATTTGAGGATGTCTTGATGTTTGAGGTTTTGACATTTTCCTTGAGATGTTGATATTTTAATGGCAAATCAAAATGTTCAACTTCTAGCTTAGAAAGGTGTTTTACCAAATTATCGTGATCATCCTGATCAATTTTCTCATTTAGTTCGAGTTTTTGTTTTCAAGCTCAATGACACGATCGTGGGAGACTTTCAAAGCAACAGTTAATTCATGAAATTGAGAAGCAGTAATAGAATGCTTAGTAACAGTATAAAACACATCTTGAGCCACACAACTTAATACTAAGTTCTCATTTAGGATATGCAAATTCTTCCTTTCAATTTCATTATATTTGAGTTCCCGTTCATAATCATTGACTTCAATAATCATTGCATCAAATTCCTTTTCCATTTCTTTAATATCCGAGTTTATCCCCTTTTGAAGACTTTCAAATTGACCTTTTAATTGTTTAAAGAAAGGCATGACCTCAGTTAAATAGCATTCTTTAATTTGCTCAAAACCCCCTTCCCCTTCAGTTATCCCTGTAGGTGTGATTCTCTTCTTACATGTTTTCTCAAAATCAACGAATAGTTGATAAACAACATATAGGCTGATTAAAGTTTTGCTATTAGTGGCAATAGTTCTAGGAACTAAATGCATTGGTGTATTTGGAGGATACACAGTAGCTGCAGGCACTTTCCTAAGGGGAGTGTTTGTTTCAACAAGTACATTTGCTTTTTGCTTATCCATGTTTTTCTTCCAAAAAATTTGTTTTGTGGTTAATTGTGTTTGAGGCTTAAACCTGTTCAGGGAGACCCAATTTTCTTTTGTGTAATCATGGGGTTTGATCGTTATGTTATTCTTTTTACACTTAGGATCTTCTAGTTTCTTATCCATTTTCTCCCTAGAGGCATCTTCTAATTTTCTATCCTCTTCCGTGCTTCCAATACATGAAGGTGTTTACCTAGGCTTAAGGATCTCATTACCATCATATACAATCTTATGGAAAGCTTTAGCTCTTTTGCAATATTCGGGATTTGGTTCCTCTACAAGGGGAATACTGTGCTTATCGCTTAAGACTCTATGCTTAGTGATCATGTGAGAAGTCTGAATGGTGTTCCCTTGTACGTACAACTTATTTTCAAGCTTGTTTTTCAAAGTTTTTAGATTAGAAAAATCATTCAAAAGTTTTGATTCCTTAGCATTGAATTCTTGTTTAAGCACTTTAACATTATCTTGAAGCTCTTGCTTTTGTTTAACAGTTTTAGAAAGCTTTTCTTGTAAGGAGTTTAACTCTTGTTTTAAAACTTCTTCTCTAAAATTACTTTTCCTAATAATTGTACGCATTTGGTCATCCATTTCCGCCACGGGTAGTTAACTCAAACTTAGCACGTTGTTCATAAACAAAGAAATTGTTCTTTATAGGCATTCATTCGAGATACAGAATCATCAGGCACATGCAGTGTATTCATCAAAAACATAGTCATCATTGACTGCCAAAGATACATCACTTGGTACAATCTCACTTTCACTTTGTGTCACATATTGATCATATGGGACAATACTATTACCCTCATTATCAATATCTGATTCATAAGTTTCAAAAGATTGTACTTCGTCATGTATCTTTTGCTCATCAACTTCATCATATAGTTTTAATACCTCTGAAATGATTGAATCTTTGGATTGACCAGCCTGTTGTGGTGATGGGATCTTTGGAGAGACCATAGGTGAGATGCTAGCCATGAATATTGTCTGGGCAGTAGGTTCATCATTGACATCAGTGTCAAATGCATCACAGTCTGCTACTTGAAAGGCATTTTGATGATTTTGACCTATTTCCTGAATTGGTTGTTCATCCACATCCGCATCATAGGTTTTGGCATTTCCCTCAGCAAGAAACAACAACTCTTCTTCATCCAAAATCGCTCCACTGTCCTGAGCTTGTACCAGCAGCATCTTGTCCCTGAAGTACTCTGCATTTTGAGGGCGTTTTGGAGATGTGCAGTTCCTTGCAATGTTTCCATCACCACCACAGTTGTAACACTTGATTTGCTTTGCTCGTCCTTGATTTGTATTCCTTCCACGATTCTGATTAGCCACATACCCTCCACCAACTCCACCACTTCCTTGTTCATACTGCCTTCCTTGAACTGGTTGCACCATAACCTTCCATCTCGACAATAGCATGATTGTGTAGATTGGATGCAGTTCTGATATCATTGTTAGTGTGAAGACTGTTAGTATGTGGAGTAAGGTCAAGTTCTGTTTAACCATAAGAGCTAGTTGATTGATGAAGTGTTCCATGACTGCATCAGCATCAGATTTCTTGAACCTCGGATCGGGAATGAGTTCGTGATTACCGTTTCCAGTAGGTATGACTTGAGAAGCTTTGGTGGTAATTCCAACATTGGTGTAGAAGGCTGGTGAATCATTTGACGAACTTGTTTCTCCCTGTTTAGATTTGAACTGTTCAAGAATCCTTCGTTCAAACATAGCATGCCTCTCATTTTGAAGAAGGAAGGCATACAGTTGCTCATAGTTGGTGTTCTTCAATCCTTTGGTTAGCTTCACAGAGGTGACAAATTTGTGCCATTCGGGATTCATGTTGTTCACAAACTTTGAGTTCAGCTGAATATTTGGCATGGTCATTTTGATGTTCCTCATGTCATTTACAAGCTTGTGAAATCTCACGTAATATTCATAGATACTTTCTTCTGGTTTCATCTTAAAATGCTCAAATTCATCATACACTTGTGATTCTCTGTCTTCCTTGGTTAATTCAGAACCCGAGAAAAGCATCTTGACATTGTCCCAAACCGCCTTAGCTTCAGTGTTGTGATTGATCAGCTTGTAAATGTCCTTAGGTAAGCCCCGGTATGATGTTAGAAGCCCCGATGTCTGCATCGTATCTCTTCTTCTCCTTATCAGTCAGTTCATCATACATTTTAGGTATGTCCAGTCCTAATATCACCGTTCCATCAGCAGCTTATCAAGTATGTCTCTGGTTGTCTCAACTTGATACGGTCCTTCATCAATTGACTTGAGAATGTTGATTCCATTTTCTTTTCCCAAACAGTACAACCTAATTCGTTGAGCCCATGAGTCATAGTCAGTTCTGTCAAGCGTGGGTGGACGAGTATCGATCCAAATGCTTGAACGTCCTCAGCAACAGAAGAGATGATTGTAGGTATGTTGGTAGACATGATTCCAGATTTCATGGGATTTTAAAACTCTATGATTAAACCGGGAAATAGATTCTTTCACGGGATTTTACTGAATCAAGAGAAAACCGTATTAGAAACAAAATCAACCAAGTCGCTATCACCCTTGAAGACAAGTCGCTAAGAAACCAAGTCGCTAAGTAGCAACTCGCTAAAGGCTCAAGTCGTTGTGAATCAAGTCGCTAGACACAAGTCGCTATGAACCAAGTCGCTAAAACAGCAAATCGCTAAGGTGACAAGTCGCTAAAGAACAGCTCGCTAAGTAGACAACTCGCTAAAGAACAAGTCGCTAAAATGTCAAGTCGCTAAAGAGTAACTCGCTAGTAACAACAAAGACAAGTAGCTAGAAATAATAAAGACAGGTCGCTACGTCAACCAAGTCGCTAGCCGAAGTGGTGTCTCCACTACTTTGTACTGTTTGTCGTCTTGTCTCAATAGACAAGTCGCTAGGACTCAAATCTCTACCACTTCAACTACAAGTCGCTACCAACTAACAAAGCAAGTCGCTATGAAGCATATTTATCCGAGAACCAAGTCGCTAGGCTGAACAACTTAAATACAACCCTTTTTAATCCAAAACAAGCTCAACCATAGTGATTCAAGCTTTCCAAATCAAAACCCAAGAACTTACAATGATTCTAAACACAAAAGTACACTCAAAATTCAAACTTTAACACAAGAAATGATCCAAATGATGCAAAAACCACTAAACTTTTTCAAACCCAAAAACCATATAAAACCACTAGAAATCCAAGGATATGTAAGAGAGATGATCAAACCATGGCTCTTGATACCAATTGTAACATATTGGATTTCAAAAACACATCAAACCATGATCAATTGAGGCGTATAATGTTAGGTTTTAGAGAGAGAAAGAGTTAGGAGTTTGGGAACTTAGTGAGAGAAAGTAAAAGTATTATTATGAGCACCAACCCTCTACCTTGGAAGGTAGAGGGTATTTATAGTCTTACATAAAATGCCACCTATGGGCTGTGGATCAGGCGTACAGTGGGTAAAGACCCGTCCGTCCTCCATGGTGTTACATAACTAAATACTACTTAACATTAAATAACTACGACTACGAGCTTTCTAACGATTACATATACTTGAGGTGACCGACACTTTAAAAACTGGATTTACTAAATCCTAACAGTGAGTTATTGTCATCACTCACTGAATCCACCATCTTCTTCTTGATTCATTCTTCACCCCTTAAGTTCCGCCTTCGAGTGGAGGAGAGACTTCTTCTTTGTCTCTTCAGTATCCTCAACCGAGTGGCTGGCCATCCGTGACTTGTTAGTGTTTAAGGATCTAAACACTTAGGGTATTTTCTATTCAAATCCTAGAATTAAGGAGTTTGGGTATTCACTGAACCCAACACAATTGCCTCGAGATTTTACCTTAGCTTTTTAAAAAACCAATAAAAGATTAAAAAAAAAATCATCCTCAACCCTCACCTTCTCGTAATACATTTCTTACTAGCATTTTTATTCCCCAAGAGAGCGATATCAATCCCGGAGGCTTACCCAATACTACACTACAACGATTTTTACGCCTGGTGGTTGAAAACTTGCTCGAGAAAGGAAGTTCCTTTGACCCTAAGCGCCGGACGCCAGCGCATCAAACATATAAACGAAAAATGAAGAAACCAAACCTTTCATGGCGAACTACTGCCTAATCTCCTCGACACTAGGATCGTTTACACCAATGTCATTTTTGGCAGCCCATGTGATTCCAATTTGTTCGCCAACCTCTCTAATTTGATCAATCGTTATATCACATGTCTCTTTCTTATTCTCATTAATCAAAGGATGTATATTATCGTCTTCTAATCCAACATCATCAAGCACATCTTGTCGACCTTTGAACACACCCGAAAAATAACCTTGTATGCTTTCACCTTTCCTTTCCCTGTCTAATGAACATTTTTTTCTAGCTGCTCTTTTAGCCATATACATAGTTCATTTACCAGTCTTCCCGCTGCTGCTATCTATTTCTTCATTCACCCGTGCAAAAAGAGATATGTGTTACTCGCTCCTTCGAGATCCCTTATCTCCGTTTTCTTTCATTTTTTAATACACCTATCTTCGTCGCTGCTATTGATAATGGGTGAGGAATCGTCTCTTTTTGTACCTCTTTGATCGACGTTGACTGAGTTAGATTCCTTATCTACATTATTTTCTTGATAATTTTCTTTCTTACAAGCATCTTCATTATTTTCTTTGCCACAAGTATCTCCAGATACCTTATGTTGGACTTCATTTACCATCCCAGGCCCACCTTCTTGTTAGACCACACCCTTCTCACAAACATTAGGCACATAAGTGTAATTCCTAAGAGATGGTTCATTAACACAACTAACATGATGTTTAAAAAATTGACCGTTATTTGCTTTTACATCGTAGCACCTGACAGCCGTCTATTTTGTCTTGGTAAACTCCACTTCTTCCTCAAAAGAATCTTTTAAGATACCCGAACGGACCCTTGACCCATCACATTCCTTCTCATTCCTACCACCTAGGTTCGCCGGACCGGATGATGTTAGACCACCATTAACACCAACATTAGAAAAACCTGGGTTCCCCCACCAACCTCATTCTCGTCTTCGGCATCTTCCGACTCCCCATTCAAATCATCCTCTGGTTCATCAACATCCTTCATATGAACCGAATCATTCTCATCTTCTTGCTCCCTACATACATCGACCTGCTCACTAAAAATTACCTCTAAAATATCTTTGACATCCTCTGTTATGTATACTTTGAATAACCTCCCTTTTCACTTGATCATCAAAGACCCACTTGTCAAACTCATAGATAATGTATGCACTTGAACTTTTCCGATAAGAACATCTTGATTTCCGTTTAAACTGCAGTTACTCATATTCAATACAATCCCGTGCCACTCGACGATCCTCCTAAACACCGACGATGTCCAACATGTAGGTACACCCATAATATTTATCCATGTAATCCTTCCTTTCGGTTTATACTCATCACTTCATTTCTCACCTTGTGGATCCATCTCCTCAAACCATGACAAGTATCGTTTAAAATATTACTGGCCGTTTCTGATGTATCAAAAAGAATCAATTCTTCAAGTCCCCTAAGAACCTTCACCTCCACATTGATCAAACCTTCTTCTTTGCAAAACTCATGTAATTTCGATAGAAATCCTACCTTTCTCACTTCAGCAATCAAGCACCTATCGAGAGCTATGGCTACAACTTCATTTTCCCTAACTTCAACTGTTCTACTTACTGCACCACCCACTGACTTCACATTGCCAAACGACGCCTCTCTGTCAGCTTTTTTCTTACTAGCCACCACATCATTAAATCTATGTGTATCACACATGTCAAATCTCTTGTCGTTACCAACAGTTTTTTCGCCTACCTTTTGCCCCATCATGAAGTCCCTTTTCATATAGTTGTTTCTCGCAAGGTTTGGTGTCCACCTTCCGCCTCGACTCTCCCTATCACCATCCTTAGTCTTCTTGTCATGGGCGAAGAACACCTTCAGTACCTCACAACTGATCCGAATATTACACAGCTGCCTGTAGAGATTCTCCACATAAACTATGTTCTTATAACATATAAAACTGTATCTTTGGCCATTCTTAAGTCGTTTTTGCACCATGAACATATCAAAAACCACTCCATGTTTCTTAAACTCCATCCATAACTTACCTATTCCCCAATCATCCGGGAAATTGAAGAACATAAACGAAGTCGATGAGTTTCGATTCCCACCGGTGTCGTTGATTCCTAAAGTATTACCATTATATTTCCATATAGATCCTATGTGCCCGTTGTTTACTCTCTCACTCGTTTCCCTTGCCTTACCTGACTCTCTCACTACTTTTACTCTCTCACACAGTTGATTTTTTTTCTTCTTCTTTCAATTATAATCAGGTGTTAAATCTTAATTTTTTAAGCTTTTCATTATAAGCAAGTCTCAAATGCTTTCTAAAGTAGCATAGATTTTGCATATCAATTTGTTAGTCAGCTCGCCTTGTACACAATACTAGAGACTGAACTGTTTCTTGAGGTGTAACGTCTTAATAACTTTTTAACACATGATTGCCTCTCTTTTTTGCCATCTAATAACGATTTATCTCTATTCAAGCAATGATACACTTTTTTGCTGAATTTAGTAGTATATTTCAAGTTCTTGATAATAATCGTGAGACTCCAACACGTGTATCTCATTTTTATGATGAAAATAACTAAGTGGATCCAATATAGGTCTATAAATAGTTAACAACAATGAAATTACTAGAGTGGATGGTTGGTGAATTTAGGTGTTAGTATTCGTGAACGTATCAATGAGAAGAGCATTGAAGTGGATGACAATGTACGTGTGACATCAACTATGTGGATTTCAAGTCACCACATCAAATATACCTTCTACCTCACCTTTAGGTTTCAGTTCAAGATAGTCATCGAATATTTATTAACTTCTAGCGTGAAGGGTTTTAGATTTTTAGGTTTGATGTGCATATATATCGACTTAATGTCTAATCATGAGCATATCTATGTTGAAGAAATTCCATCCGTGCTTCTTAACTTATGATGTGAAGTAGAAGTATATACCGATAATAAGTGATGGGAAAAGGTTATATGCCTATTTATGATAAAAAGGGTTACGATTGTGACACTGTGCTATATAGTTTTAAAATTCTATTACGTAAACACGACGACTATTGAAAAAATAAACACCAAGACGTATAATTGAATGGCTGTGTTTTCTTTTAGCATATGTTCAACAAAGTCATTGCATGATATGTTCAACAAAGTCACTGCAAGATATTCAACAATAGTATTACAACTCTAACGCTGTGTACTTGAGATCTATAAACACGAAAAAGGTAAAGGAAAGAAATTGAAAAGTTTTATGTTCTTGAGATTTTTTTATAGGAATGAAAGGAAGATAAGTAGAAGGAAGTGGACATAACTTGTATTGTTTTTGTGGTATCAAATTTTCTTTCCGGTTTTGGGAGGAGGATGGAGGAAGAGAAGTGGTTCTCTTTTCTTTTATCTTCTATTCTTTTCTTTTAATAAGTAAACTCGAGAACACAACGTAAGGGATTTGAACTATCATGAAAGGATCTATCACTTATGCTAGACGAGTACCCGTACATAGCAACGAATTTTATAACAGCAAATATGTATAATGATACTAGCAGGGTACCCGCGCATTGCAGCGGCTGGTACCATGCAATTAAAATATTCAGCGAAATCTTTTTAGTTCTACAGTTTACAATACAATAGATATACGGATGACGATAATTTTATTTTTGAATAATTTTATGCAATAACAATATATTTCATATAAAAACTGTAGATTATCCTCGTGATGTTATGGCAATACTGATTGACCATTTATGTAATTTTAGCAAAACCACAGTGACCATTTATGTAACGCAATTGGACTGAATCTGTAACAATTTGAAACCTTAATGACTGAACTTGTCAAAACAAAAGTTCAGTGACTAAATGTGAAAAAATCGACAAACCATAGTTACCATTTATGTAATTTACTCAAAACTAAATATTTAAGAAATCATGTGGGTACTTTAGAAGTATAATTATTATTACAAATATCTATATAATAAATGTAAAATATATAATTAGCACTTAGCACTTTTCTCATTTGTTTTGAAAAAATCGTCCTATTTTTATAAAACAAAGTTTTTAGTTTTTACGGTAAGTTTTATAAAAATAATCATAAAAGGTGTATATATTGGTTCTCGAGGCACTCTTGCGATTTAACAATATTTTTTTAGCATTGTAATTTAGTATGCATTTTGAAACTCTATTGATTTAATAATATCGTTTTCAAACGACTTTTATGGCCTAGCCAAACCGGTGGTGACTCCGGTTCCCGGTTGAACCTGTTGGTCCGATCCATTTTTAAAACCATATGTACGATCAACTTGTTTACATATAAATTGTATAAAGCTTTATATGTTTTATTAGTTTGTACAATATGTATAATTATAAGTATTTTTCATATTAGGGGTGAAGATAACGACAAATAGACGGCCCATTTAGCAAAAGAACCGCAGGTTTAATTCTTTGCAAAGCTAAGGACGATGAAACTTTGAGCAACGGTAGATGCAATTTGGACAAACCATATGGCATCCATGTAATTTACTCATAATAATTTATTCACAACAACATTACAAGTAGAAGGATACAAAATCTTCTCAACTTTTTGTAAGTGTATCTTTTATGAATTTGTACACGATATCAATTACATATGGCCGAACAACACCTAGCAAACCTTCTGGTGTGGCAAATAAAATTACGATTCATGGCCTGTATCGCTCTCACAAGTGGGATGCACTTACATAATGAGTAAGGCTAGTCCCAATCGTGACCTGAGATAACTCAGTCACCAAATCACGTCACTTTCTTTCTCCAAGTACCAGACATTAATTCGATGACCCAAGTTTTTTTTTTTTTTAATTCAAACATTTTAAACATTAAATTTAAATTCATTAAAATTAAAAAACATTACAATACACTAATTTAAAAAAAAAACACAATACGAATTTTAAAAAAAAAAACCATTACAATTCGAAATTAAAATAAACACTACAATACTTAAACTAATAATCTAAATTGTAGCGTGCTTTGATTGTTGCCTTGACTTTCATCAATTCTTCTAGTTGTCGGCCGGTCAATTTTGGGTCGATTGTGGTGTTGTAGAAGATTATGTCGGACTCTTGTTTTGATAGCCTCATGAGCTCAAGTTTCTCTTTTTTCATCTCGAGCTCTTTTTCCCTCAATCGTAACCAAGTATCTTCTAAACCCTCCTTATTCTTACCTTTCTCCCCTTTTGACGGCTACTTGGTCTTGAAGAAAGTTTTGGCCAACGATTGTAAAAATGAGTCTGATGGAATATCATCATCATGAGAGGAGGAGGATGGTTTCTTCCTTGCTTTGTCACGACCAACCGGTCGTGATTCTCTAGTCCCTTCCTCATCAGAATCATCAACATCTTGGACATCGAAAGGATCACGAGCTTGGGTTGAACCAGAGGTAGTGGTAGAACCCTTTGTTTTCTTCCGACTATTCGTTTCGAAAGCCGGCATCTCAATGTTCTTCCAAGCAGCATGACCCTTTAAAACCTCCCAACACTCCTCCAAAGTGAAATCATGACCGTACGTTCATATGATTCTCTAAGAGCTTTGGAAGTGTCGTCTATATCATTCTCACCGCTTCCATGGGTATTCTTGATATTCTCCATGATAGCACAATAATTACCAACCCTATTACGAATCCTACTCTTCCATTTGGTAGTGATGGAGTCATAGGTTCGTTCGAGTTTCTTTTTTAAGTAGTTCATCACGAACTTCCAAAACTTGAAGCGGTTCTGGGCATTTCCTCTCGCCGAGTTTTCCGACACATAAACCCAAGCTTTACAAAGCGCGACCTCTTCCATCTTTGTCCATGGTTCAACGTGCTTCTTGGCTTTCCCCTTGCTTGTTTCGGGCTTCTTGCCTTTGTCCTTGGCCTTTGAAGCACGTCTTGATGGCTGCTTTGGTTTGATGTGGCAACCGAGCACCACAACCCACACAACCGATGTCAATATCGGTTGAGGGTCGTTTTTTTCGTTGCCCAACCGATGTTGGGGTTGCGATTGGGACCAGCCTAACAGAGTAAGAACAACATTATCTAAGTGTGAGCGTTAGTCACATCAGTTTATCTAACTAAAGGAGGTCAGGGTTGATCTTTATCCTAAGAAGTATGTTCTAGTATTGTTTGGTAACAGCATTTTCGGTCGAACTGCTTTTAGATTTACTTTTTTATTAGTGTCTCAAGCTTAGACTATGGTGTAGGGCTGAGCAATCCCGACCGACAACCGACGACCGACCGACGCCCTACCCCGACCGACACAAACCTACCATAACTCGGGTCGGGACTTGGGATGGGTTTTCAGCCTTGTCGGAACTCGGGTCGGGTCGGGAGTCGGGATAGTTTCGGGATAACACAAAAAAAAAACCATACAAACCGGTTTGTTTCGGGACTCGGGTCGGGATTCGGGATTACCCGAACTAAAATCGGTCGGGATTCTGGTTAAATTTTCACCTTGTCGGTTTCGGATGGCGGGGGTCGGTTCGGCCGATGCTCAGCCCTACTATGGTGTATGCCAAAACAGAAAGAAATGTGACCGTCTCAACCAAAATCTAAATGAGGATGGGTGGTCCAAACATAAGTGGTCAAGACTTGAATAAAGCGCCAAATTAGAGTGGTCAAAAGCAGCTATTACTTGATTGTACAAAGGCAAGATAATATAGCATTAGAGCTCTTCTAATCTCTTATAGACGACCCTTAAATTTTTGAGTCTATGGCAAAACCATCCAAATTTTTCTTAAACCAAAACATGTAATAAGTTCATCCGCACAAACTAAATTCCGACTGCAACCTGCTCCATAGGACTATCATTGAAAAGATCTAAAAGAAAAGAATAGTTTAAAAAGCAACTAAAACTGAGCTGCTACTTGTTTATGCCATTTACCACGAGTTTTCTGTTTTCTACTCCATTTTGTGGGTCTGTTCTAGTTCTCAGAAGTAAACAGAACCTACAATCAATGTTAGCTTCTGCTAATGCCATATATAGAATAGAAAATAAAATGTTGAAATATGTAATGACGTATAAATATACACCTATACCACTAGCCATCATACAAGGTCATTCATCTAGAACCAAATTATCAAACATGAAATATTTACAATAAATCTGAATCCCTCCAGAGTCTTCGTTTATTTTTTCAAAATGTCAGCAATTCTTAGGGGAGTTTGGGAAGCTTATTTTGAGAGCTTAATAGCTTATTATATTTTGGAAAAGCTATGAAGAACTTTGAAGGTAGTTGGAGATACTTTTTTAGAAAATACATAAGCTTTAAGCGTAAGCTGAACCCAACACCCCCAAATATCCTCTATATGTATTGAATAAATTTGAAGTCTAACTCATCCGCAACTCAAAACTTATGAAAGGCCAAATCCAAGCTTAACACTTGGAGGCAAACATCCTACAACAACGGTAAAAATGTACGCAACATGGTTTGCTTTTCTATTCTATCTTGGAGGTGTGTAAGCGTGCATTTATACTGATTGTGACTAATTCAGATTAACCAATGTGAGCAATTGGTATCAAGTTGCTGCAATTAAGCTAAATATCAAAACAATCCCCAGCTTTAAGAGATTGATCATATTATTTTGAGTATTCAAGTCCCCAATAACCAGTTTTGATATGCACATACAAACACCCTTTATAGACTATCAAACAAGAATAGATAATCATTGAATAACATCGATGTCTTGATCAATTACGCATAAAAGACATATTTTCACAAACATAAGTACCAGAAGAAGCAAACGACATCAACATAGATGCTAATACAGCTTCAAACATAAATAAATATAATGTAATACTATTAAAACAACAATGTCAATAATATCAAAAAACATGAAAGGTAAAGATATAACTGCAGACCTCGATCAAGGTGTAGCATCGAGTCTAGCATCAAACAAGAACCCACGATACAACCCATCACCATTCCCTGGAACATTATCAACCCACCTCCATGCTTCCTTCCCATTATCATCACATTCCCACAACGCCAATCTCCCAACTCTCTTCCCCGAAAAACAAACCCTATCTCCACCACCAAACACCTTAAACTTACTCGACTCTTGAAAACACCTAAACATCTCAACAGGCATCCTACCCGCTTCACCCCATTCAAAACTCTCTAAATCTAACTTCAATATCAAAATCGTCGAACAACTCGCATTAAGACTAAACGACGATTTCAACCCACCAATCATCAACACCACATTCCCATACCCTTTCAACAACCTAGGCCTTTTTAAAATATCGAAAACATCCCCCCACTCATGTTTCTCCAACGTACTCCATTGTTGACTCATCTTCAAATCCTTTAACCCACATATAAACAACTTCCATTGACTCCTCCACGGCGAACCCACGTCACACAACGCTATAATCGACCCATTAACCAAAATCGGACTCCTAGGCTTCGACGGCAAATTCGACGAAAACTTAAGCCAACACTCCCCTCCCTCACCCTCACCCTCATCACAATAATACAACGCAGCTAGTTCATTCAGCACAATAACCCTCTTCTTATTCCTAAAGTTATCGCGCTTATAAACACTATTATCGCGGTTATTACTATCATGATCAACTAGAACAGAGCCATGTCTAGACCAAGCAGACCCCAAAATTGGCAAAGGCTTATACTCCTTAGTAAGTGGATTACAGACAACAATACATTTATTGTTATTGGATTTATTGACATTAGGGGTATCAGCCCAAAGGTACAAAAGGCCCCCAGATGAGGCAATAGGATGGTGGGAAGAAAAGGGTAGGAAATCAAGGGGGAAATGAACCCACTGAGACAATCTTGGATCAAATAAACTTATTTGTAGTGATGGGTTTTGGTGGCGATGAGGGGGGCGTAAGGCGAGTAGCTGTAAAGGGTGCTTGGATTTTAAGGTGTAGGTTTGTGTGAATGAAGGGGTTGTTAGTGATGTGTAGAGATGTTTTGAGACAGAGCGACAGATTAGGATTTGTTTTAAGGGGAGGAGTGTGAAGATCTGGTGGAGGATGTCTTGTGGGAGATGCGTGAATATGTTGGTGTTATTGTCCATAGATCAGATCTTAACAAAGTTTGTTGTGGGATTTAGATCGAAGGTGATGGTGGAGATAATGAATGGGTTGGTGGATAGTGGTAAACGGTGGTCGGTGAGAGGTGATTGGGATTATTTTATTGATTGAAGTTGTGATACGCTTCACAAAAGGGAAAAGAAATGTGGACCGGGCATGGGTTTAGGCTTTGGCCGCCCCCTTTTTAATTTCAAAGTATTTATTACTATCAGTTTTTTTTCTTCTAATTATTGACATTTTTTTTATTTATGGGAGAGTTTGAATCTAGTTGGCAAAGTGGGTTCGGTAGGTATCCCTTTAATTAGATTAATATTAACCCAGTTTACTAATGACTAATATGGTTAAGCATTTGTCAACAAGCTTATGTTAAATTTTAATATAACTTATAAAATAAAATTCATTTGTCAAACAATTTTATGAAATAAATAGATGAACTAAAACGAGTTTTTAGAAATAAATAAATATTATAGTTTGTCAAATTATTTAAATACATTTAAAAATATAATTAATGAGTGAATTTAATTTGTTGTATTATATATCATTTTACAGCGGTAAACTACAACATCAACCAAATCATTAAGCATCTTTATAAAAATACTAGCAGGGTACTCGCGCGATATAGCGGCGGGTACCCTGTGATTGAATTTTCTGGTAATATGATGTTATGCGGTTATATTTTTTTTAACAATTAATTTACAAATAACAATAACTGAGATCTTGTTTAGTTTTTTTTTCGTTTTCGAGTTTAGGTAGATCTTTGTTATTACCAATGTTGCAAAAATCGGTCAACTCGGTCGATTAATCGTTAATCGGCCGAGTTCCTTGTCGATTTTTGAAAATCGGTCGAAAAATCGGCCTAGGATAAAAATTGACACTAAGCAGTCAAAAAATCGGCCGAATCGGCCGATTAATCGCACGAATCGGTCAAAATCGGCCGAATCGGTAAAAAAATCGGCCGAATCGGGTAAATCGGTCATTTTAAAAATAATAAAAATTTAGGCATTATACTTAATTTGGGGATCGTATATTTCACTTATAACACACAATGGGCATCATAATCAGAATTGGAGCCTTTTATTGAGGTTTGGAAACATAGCAGGCTTGGAATCGGTTAAGATTTTTAGTTTGGTCTCTAGAAATACCAAAAAACTGAAGGAAATGTCAATCCGATTAATCAACGATTAATCCCGACTTGACCGATTACTCGCTGCATGGTGGTCGACCGCCCGACTACCGATTCACGATTTGTGCAACATTGGTTATTACTGTGAGTTGGGGAGTGACCGGTGGGTAACCTAATAAACAAAATAAATTCTTACAAAGTTAAAAATGTTTTTAATAATGTAACAGTTCACTTTTTTGTTTTTTAGTCGAGTGAGTTATCGGTCGACCCTCATCCGGCAATGGCGGTGACTCTTGAGCGGCGACCGAACCGATCGATCGACCACTGCGGGCAGCCTCATAGCTTTATTTGTAAGTGTGTGGCTTAGTAGTTTGATTAGATTGTACATTATGGTTAAATAGTTATATATTTTGGTGAATGGTGAATTAAATAGTGTATTAATTGTATAAGTTGAATAATGTTTTTTTTTAGTTTTATTTGTATTTCAAATAATTGTACCTTATGCTTTCTTACTTGTATTTTCTTAAAAATATATATTAAGAAGCTTTAAAAAATTAATATAAAAAAAAGTACAACATGCATTATAAAATAGTATAGATAAATTTCAGTTTTCATCTTATAATATAAGCTCAAGTTGGTCTTACTATTGGGTCCATTGTATAAGTAAAATGACATATAATGGGCTTACTATTGGCTCCATTGTATAAGTGATGTCACATTATAAAAAGTGATGTCCCATCATCATACTTGCAAAAGATGTTCGACCTTTTCGTTGGATCAGACGTAAGGCTTGTCGCAGTGGTTGACTTCAAATCGGTTGGGCACCGAATTTTTGCACCCTCAACCGATGTTCACTTCGGTTTGCTCGAGTGTGGGGAATGGTCGGCACATCGGTCGTGTGTGGCAAAAGTAGCATATCGAGTGGTTTTTCAACCGATGTGTGTTTATTGCTTGTGTCGTTTGGATTAAATACATTTTTTTAAAAATGACCGTTTGGTCAATTAAACTAAAAAAAAATAAATAAAATTCAAACCCATTTTACCACTCTATAAATACCCACTTCACCTCAAACACAATTCACCACTCAACATTTCTCATCTATATTCAATAAACCATTCTAACGAAATACCTACGAAACACAAATTTTAATATGTCGTCATTCGAGCATTTATTCGGTTCTTCTTCGTCTTCTGACGAGGAAGAAGTTTTTAGTGAGTTTGCGGATTTCGTAATGTAATGTTTTTTTTTTAATTTCGTAATGTAATGTTTTTTTTTTAATTTGAATGAAATTTAAATTTAATGTTAAAAATGTTTGAATTAAAAAAAAAAAAAAAATCCTTGGGTCGTCGACTGGGGCATCCGGGTTGTCACGCGTCATTTGGAGAAAAGCGTGGGCAGGCCGTCCAGGTTGCGTCGGGACGGGACCAACCTAATGGTTGCAAAACTTACACATGGATGGTTATGACTTGTGACAACCGCCACCAAATCAGGATAGTCAACTTTGACTATTGACCAGACATTTCGACACCAATTTAGACTTATGTGTGTACGTGAATTCTGAGACATATAACATGAGAATTCTAAGAGTGAAGTGGTTTAACCATCTTATTCTCTCTAGTTGTGCTGGACATAATAAAATCTCTAAGTACTCACGTTTACCTTAAACGTTGAATTAATTCTTATATCATGCTTTTAGGCATCGTAGATATCTATCGAGCACAACAAATTGGTGATTTATGCCTATAAAAAAATAATTTGAGTCTATAATGATATTCTACAATAGTAGAATATTGATGTAATAATATAAAGTATTAAATCATTTAAAAGTCACATAAACACTACTAAAGACATTTATAGCACATTAAAAGTTAAATGCACCTTGCATATTTAAATTTGACAATCCAATGGATATATTTTTGTTCACAATCGATATTGTACGATATAACTTTAAGCTACAAGTGTAAAGTGTCAAACATTCATTGCCTCCACAACTACATGTTCCTGTAACAAAATTGTATATATATGTTTTTCTCGAGTCTCTTTTCTTTTGCTAAAGACTACTTGTTAATACAATTATGAGCGCTCCCTTGCAAAGATTAGTTTAAGCTAACTTCTCCAGGAATAGACCTTGTATTAAGTATGTCTTGAATCTAAGCTGCTAAGAAAATACACCGTTAGTCTCACCGCGGAACGGGGTTCCGCGGTCAACCTCCGGCGTGAGAATGAGTGTTGGTTTTAGAGAGATAAAATAGGTTCTAGAGAGAGAGTGAGAATATGTTACCGTTTGAATAGTGGCGAAGCCTCTATTTATATGGTTGACCTTTTTGTCGTGTTCTCAAGGTCACGGGCCATGAGAGCGACAGTTAGTAAGTGGAGAGTGACGTAGGTCAATCTCCGTGAGCTTGTCCGGTTGCTATGACATGACGCTTTTTGGAGTTGTCCCGCTTTCCTTTTGGGGACCGCAGTGATAGTACTCGTAAACCTAGGCAAGATTCCTTACCTTTTATGTGGGACGCGGTTATGTCCTTCCTCGGACGTGCCTATTGCCGTGTCCGAGGCCCTTGGTTATGGTTAAGTGGCTTCCTTGGATTAAGTGTCATCCGCGCCTAACCTGCGTGCGTGCCGGGGGATCATACGCGATCAAGTCCCCCCAATCTAGTATGTTTGTTGGTTCAGGACAAGCGTTCTAGACTAAGTTTTTATCTCCGGATAAGCGTTGCCGGTTATTATTGCCAGTTATACCATGGATAAGTATGGTTCGTGACTTTTCCATTTATGTGTGGTCCCACTTATATCCTGAATGAGCGTTACAGCTGGCCTTTGGGAATCGCGAACGATTCTTGACCGCGCGTTTTCTGACTGACATGACGTTTTGGCTGCTTTTATCTCGGCCGTTGATCTAAACAGATCTGATCCGTCTAATATGAGCTGGAGACGTGGCGACTTTTCGGCCCTTCGATTAGCCCGTCAGTTTTACTTCTAGGAGAGTATAAATACCCCACTTTTTTACCTTTTTGGCTACTGTTGCCATTTCGTCTTCGCGTGTAAAAAAAGAAAAAAGCTTATCAAGCCCTTTGTGTGCGTGTTTACTCGTTCAGGTTAGGTTTTTCTTCCCTTACTATAATTCCATGGCTAAAAAACTGCTATGCGATTTTACTTGCAAGTTATCACAGAAGGATCTTAGTGATTTTTGCTCTAAATATCATATTCCTCCCACCGTTCATCCCCTTCTTCCTGGTCCTAATGATACCATAAGAGAGCCTCGCAGTGGTAAAATAGGCGTATACACTAGGTTTTTTGAATTTTGCAATTTTAGGATTCCTCTTTCCGCGTTCTTGTGTAGAGTTTTGGAATATTTTCATATCCATTTATCCCGCTTGTCCGTTTTAGCCGCTAGGATTAGTCACTTTGAGATCCTCTGCCGCATCCATGGTGGTACCCCTACCGTGCCTTTGTTTAGGAAGTTCTATTACTCTGGGATGAAAGATGGGTGGATGACCCTGTAGAAGCGTAAGGGTCCTAAGTCATTGGTTGTGCCAGTTTGCCATACTGCTCGTTTGGATTCTGTAAAGAATTGGAAGGAGTATTTCTTTTGGGTTGACGCAACCGTTTTTCCCTTGAGCATCTCGTGGAATGAGAAGGTCTCTGTTGATCGTGATCCACCTCCAGCCGATGACGACGTTGACGTGGAGTTGCTGCGTCTTCTTGATACGCAGCGTGCTCCTTTTAAAAAATTTCCGGAGCCTTTCCTTTGTGTGATTGGTCTTAGCCGTGCCTGGGACGATGCTACGGCACGACCTACCTTCATGGTTTCGGATACTGAGGGTGGGTTCTTTTCTTTTGTTAGGGTCTGTCGCATCTTATTGTCTTCTTTCTCCTTTTTGTTAACGCCTGTTTTTTGTTTGCAGAGATGTCTCTATTTGCCTTTATCAACCAGCCGAACCCATTTGAGGTGGCATCTGGTGAGAGGACTTTGCAAGATGGGGAGAAGACGCTGCAGGATGAAACTGTTGGGCGCGTCATAGAGCCTTCTGAGAACTTGATTACTCTGGTCCAAGAAACCATTGTGGACAATGTGAAGGCAGCTAAAGCTGGTAAGACTACTGGGAAGAAAAGAGTCCGGCTCGATGTTCCCGCCAAGCAGCCGGAGAAGAAGAGGGTTACTCCTGCGTCGGAGCAGGGTTCCGGGTCTGCTGCTGGTAAGGGTCTTGCCTAATCAAAAATTTTTTTTTGAATGGAGAAATGACCCGGGTGTTTCTTGGCTATGTAGGTGATGCTTCCGCGGGCCCTATTCCCGTTATGGAGCTTCGTGATGAATCCTACTCCGAGCCCCAGCGACTGGATACGACTGTTGCTTCCTCTAAGGCCACCCCGCTTTTACAGTCGGATCCGGATGCTACCTCAAAGACATCCACTAGCGTTCCTCAAGAAAATTTGGATACTAAGATGTTTGGTCCATTCCAGCCGCCACCCTTGCAGTCGAAGAATGTTTTCAGGGCTGAGTCTCCGCCGCAGGACCAATCTGTCCATCGTCCTGCGGCCTCGGATGATGACTTTTACGAGTCTCTATCCGTGGAGACAGCAGAGGCTAAAAATGTCTATGTTCCCAAGTGGCTGCCCACCAATGATTTTCGGATGAACGATGCTTGGGTATGTCAGAGCATGCTGGATAATCTTGCCACCCCCGGCTACTTGTCAACGCTGCGCAATATGCCACATACAGATTTGCTTGAACAGTACAACATCACCACTATGCAGAAACCCGTATGTCCTCTGAAGCGTCTGCGGTTGGAATTTGAGTTGAATCAAACTAACAGGTTGAACAAGAGGCTTGAGAGGAGAGATAAGAGAATTGAGGGCTTGAAGTAGAAAGTTCAGGAGTTGGAGTCTGAGGCGAAAGGTCTCCGCGAGCGTGTTGGTCTACTTGAGTCCGATTCCGAGGAGATGAAGAGGTTGCGAGAGCGTGTGACGCAGTTGGAGAGCATGATTGCTCCCAAAGATAAACAGCTGGCCAATCTGACTGTTGATAATGCTGAGTTGAAGGGTAAGGTTTCCGGGCTCACCTCTATTTGTGATGATCTGAAAGAACAAGTGAAGGGGATTGGGTCACTTGAGGAGAAGCTGAAAGAGTATGAGCAAGGAGTCCGGAGCACTTATGATACCTAGATGGCGCAACTGGATCAGAGATTAGCGGACCTGAACCGTGATTTTGATGAAGAGTTGTTCCCTAGCATGCTTCTTGCCGTTGAAGGTAAACAGTGGGTGATTGGGCATGGCTTCCGTAGGGCATGGATGGCGTTCAAACAGTCTGATGAGCAGCAGACACGGCTGGGGAATTGTATAAGCAAAGCTATTGCGGAAGGCCTAAGGCAGGGTCTGGAGGCAGGGATTGTGCACGGGTCTAAAGGTGTGAAGCTGGAGGCAATCAAGGCGTATAATCCCCGGGCGAAGGAGGTTTATCGCGAATCTGTTATTCACCTCAGTGACGTCCCCTTTTCGCTCCTCGATTCCCTAGAAGTCTGCAAAGATTCTTCTTTAGAGTTTCTTATGTCCCAGCTGGTTTTGCAAGAGGAGCGACCCAAATGTTCTGGGACTTTGTGTTTGACCCCCCGGTCGCAGAGGAGGTTTTGCTTCCTAACTCTTTATTGCAGACCATCACCAAAGGCCCGCGTGCGATTGCCGTATATAGAGAGAAGAAGAGTCAGCGGAGGGGCAATAAATTTGACTTATGGAACCCTGATTTGGTTGTTTCCAATGTCGTCCATCAGGTTACATCCACCGGGGAACCTTCTATGGTCATTGTTCCCTCTGGTCCGACCCCCTGGCCGCGATCACTGGTCCTACCGGGGAGGATGAAAAAGAGGAAGAGGAACAAGCGACTCATGATGACATGTTTGATGCGAGCATCCTTGATGGTGCTGGGGATCCTTGAGAGAGTCTTTTCATGGGCGGCATTCAGACTATGCCGCATTTTTAATTTATTGTGAAGCTTAGTAATTATCCGTTCTGGTTAGGGCCGTGGTTTCAGCGGCGCCTTTATTTTGTAATCCGGGGGTATGCCCCCGTGTACTTGTAGAAAATCTTGTGTACTTAATGGAAATACTTTTGACTTTGTTATATATATGCTTTTGTTTGCTTGCCGGAGCTAGTTGTTCCGGGCTTTGGGTTCTACCCGTGGCCGTACTTTAGGAGTCCGGGGGTAGCATGGAATGGTCAATGGGCTTGCAATACCACTTATATGCCTGAGTCAATTTTGAGGTTGCTCATCCTTTATGTGCTAATCGTTTGTCGCGGATGTGAGAGATATGCCAGAGATGCAAAAATGTAAATGAATCCTTGTTTTTGGAAAATTTGTAGAGCGGGCCAGGCTTCTACATTTCATTAATAATTAGGAAATATTAAAAGAAACGAAAAACATGAAAATTTGAAATGGTTCCCCGTTGTCCGGACCGATCCGTGATCAACTTACAAAAGATGGGGAAAACCTACTTACACTTAGACGGAACACTTCTTCAAGTTGCGGATGTTCCATGTTCTTGGGAGTATCTCCCCATCCGCGCCCCTGAGCTTATACGCTCCGTTCCCTAGTGCTTCCACCACTTCATACGGCCCTTCCCATTTTGGGCCAAGCTTTCCAGTGTCCTCCGCTCTACTAGATTCGTTGCTGCGGTAGACGAAATCTCCGGGCCTGAATGCCTTGCTTCGCACCTTGGCATTGTAGTATCTTTCCATCCTTGCCTTGCTGCGGGCTTCTTCAATAGCCGCGGCTTCCCTTCTTTCTTCTAGGACGTCTAAATTTAGGCGAAGGTTCTGGTTATTGGAGATTTGGTTCACGGCTGTGCATCGGAGACTTGGCATTCCAATCTCGACTGGGATAACTGCCTCCGTGCCGTATGTAAGGGAAAATGGGGTCTCCCCATTGCTTGTTTTGATCATCGTTCTGTGTGCCCAGAGTACATGCGGCACTTCTTCTACCCAGTCTTTGCTTCCCTTTTCCAACCTTGCTTTAATGCCTTCTCCCAAACTTTTGTTCGCGCTTTCTACCAACCCATTTGCCTGCGGGTGCTTGACTGAGGCGAAACGCTGCTTTATGTTGAGCTTCACGCACCAGTCTTTAAATGGGTTGTCGCAGAACTGCTTTCCATTATCTGACACTATCTCTCCTGAAAAACCGAATCGACAGACTATGTTGTCCCGGACGAACTTCTTCACTTATCTTCCTGTGATGGAGGCTAAAGGTTTAGCTTCGATCCACTTAGTGAAGTAATCTATCCTCACAATCATAAACTTAACCTTGCCGGGTCCTTCTGGGAAAGGTCCACAGATGTCCAAACCCCACTTGTAGAACGGCCAGGGAGAAGTGATCGGGGTTAGATTTTTCTGCGGATTCTTTGGCACTGGGCGGTGAACCTGGCAATCTGCACACTTCTGTATTAGCTCACGAGCGTCCTTGTGCATTGCTGGCCAGTAGTATCCTGACCGGATTGCCTTGGCCACCACTGCCCTTGGCCCTGAGTGCATGCTACACGATCCTTCGTGAATCTCTCGCAACACGTAGTTGGCTTGGACGGGGCCTACACACCGAAGCCACGGTTCTAGGAAGGACTTTCGAAATAGGATTCCATCTTTCAACTCATACTACCTTGCCTTGATCCGCAATTTTCTAGCCTTGTTGTCATCCGCGGGCAGTGTCTCATCCCTTAGGTATTCGATCAGGGGTGTCATCCATGTGTCTCCATCTTCTTCCACGACTGCCAACACCTCCTTCTCCTCAATGGACTTCTCCTTCAATACTTCCACGAGAACCTGTTTAGTCAAGTGAGCAAAGCTAGTAGAGGCTATCTTGCTCAGCGCATCTGCTTGCTTGTTCTGGCTTTGGGGAATCTACTTGATGGAGAATGTCTGAAATCCTTCGATGAGAGCTTTAGCTTTTGCCAAGTAGCGGGTCATGCTTGCTTCCTTCGCTTCAGATGATCCATTGATCTGATTTGCTACTAGACGGGAATCGACATTTGCTGACAAGTCTTTTACTTGCATTTGCTCTGCGATTCTTAATCCTGCGATCGCTGCCTCGTATTCGCCTCATTGTTGGATGCCTCAAATTCAAATCGTAAGGCATATGTGAACTCCTTCCCCTCTGGGCTTGTTAAGATCAATCCCGCCCGGACCCTTCCCCGACACGCGGATCCATCCGTGAATAGATTCCATGGTTCGGAGTATGGCTGTTTACCCGTTGCCTTGTCTTGGGTGCCCTCTTCTGGAATTTCGGCAATGAAATCCGCCAGTACTTGTCCTTTAATGGCTGTCCGGGGTAGGAAGCTGATGTCATGCTCATCCAGTTCGATTTCCCATCCAGCCATTCTCCCGCTTTTCTTTGTCTTGGTCAAGACTTGCTTCAATGGTTGGTCCGTGATGACCGCCACTGGATGTGCTTGGAAGTATCGCCGTAATCTGCGGGACGCATATACTAGCGCAAGGACAAGCTTCTCAATTGGAGTGTAATTCATCTCTGGACCCTTTAGGGCGCGGTTGACGAAGTACACTGGCTGTTGTCGCGACTCCCTTTGTGCCAACAAAACCGCACTTACAGCTTCTTGGGACGCGGCCAAGTACATGATTAACTCCTCCTTTGGTTGTGGAGTGATGACCATTGGCAAGTTGGCAATGTGCTGCTTCATCTCCTTGAACGCTTGCTCTGCCTCAGTCGTCCAGTAAAAGTCGCTCTTTTTAATGCACTTCTTAAGTGTTTTGAAGAACGTAAGGGACCTTTCTGCCGACTTGGACATGAAGCGACTGAGACTGGCTAATTTCCCATTCAAAGACTGCACTTACTTTTTGGTTGTTGGGGATTTGAGGGTAGCTACGGCCGCAGATTTGTCTGGGCAAGCTCTGATGCCCTCCTTGCTCACCACATGGCCCAGAAACATCCCTTGCTCCGCCCCAAATGTGCATTTTTTGGGGTTAAGCTTCATGTTGACACTCCTTAGGGTCTTGAAGGTTTCTTTCATATCTCTGAGTACTTCTTCTTCTGAATGGCTTTTGATGACTAGATCATCGACGTACACTTCCAAATTTCTTCCAATCTGTTTCTCAAACGCTTTGTCCACGAGCCTTTGGTATGTGGCGCCAACATTCTTCAAACCGAAAGGCATTTTGGTGTAGCAAAAGATGCCTTGGTTCGTGTGGAATGTTATTTTCTCCTCATCCCCGGCTGCTATTTGTATCTGGTGATACCCTTTGTATGCGTCAAGGAAGCATTTAAATGGGTATCCGCAGAGGGATTCGACCTTCCAGTTGATCTCCGGCAAGGGATAGCAATCCTTCGGACAAGCTTTGTTCAGATCTTTGAAGTCTATACACATTCTTCCGTCGCTCTTTTTGACGAGGACGGGGTTAGACAACCAGTCGTGATAGTGTACTTCTTTCATGATTCCTGCTGCAACTAACTTGGTAACATCTTCATTGATGGCTTTGTTTCTTTCTGGGGCCTGTCCTCTTTTCTTTTGTCTTACAGGGCTATAACCCTCCTTGACATTCAGCTTATGTTCCGCGATTGTCCGCGGAACTCCAGTCATATCAGAGGGTTCCCAGGAAAAGATGTCCAAGTTACTTTGGAGCAAGTCACAGAGGCTCTTTTTTCCTTTTTCACTTAACCCCCCTCCTATGGTTATTGTTTAGTCGGGGAATCTAGGGTTAATCGCGACTGCGATTCCTTCCTTCGTTTCTACTTTCTGGACAGTATGGTGTGGTTCTGGTTCCGCGACCATTCTGCATTCAACCGGAATTACTTTGTTGCTGTGCAAGGTTACAACTCCGTCACGGGTAGGGAACTTCAACATCCCGTGTGCTGTGGATGGCACTATTCGCAACAGCCTGATCCCCGGCCGCCCGATAATCCCATTGTAAAGGGAAGGGGACCGTACCACCATGAAATTCATCCAAGTGCTAGCTGTCCTTTTCCCATCTCCCAATGTTACCTCCTAGAGGATCTGTCCTAGTGCCCATGAAAGTTCCCCGCTGAAGCCTAATAACAGCGATGAAGCGAGAATCAGTCTTTTGCAGATATCCGGGCTCAGCTTATTGAAGCAATGCTCGTACAGGACCTCCGAGGCGCTGCCGTTATCCACGTACATCCTGTGGATTGCATACCCCTCTACATCCGCCTTTGATCACCAGCCGGATGGTCGCCCCAATCGTCTCCGATATAGGGGAAAGGATATTTCAATGTTTGGGACTAAGTCCGCGGCCGCCTTGGTTTGACAATCCGCACGCTTTGGACCATGTATATGGCGGAGCTTTATCCTTGGTCTGCGTGTCCTTTTTTCGCCTTTGGGGCCACCGTTCTTCTGGGCCCCATTCTTGATCTCCTTGACCAAGTGTGCGAGTTGTCCTGACCTGATAGCCTCCTCTATCTGCTTTTTCAACTGATAACACTCGTCAGTATTATGCCCTTTCTCTCTGTGGAAGTCGCAGTACTTGTCTTTGTTCCGAGATTCGATTGGGGTAGACATTGGCGGAGGAGCCGTAAACTTGACAGTATCCATGGCCAGGATTTCCTTTGGAGTTTTAGTGAGGGGGGTGAACCTGTCCCCTCTCTTTCTTTCGGGCCTTGAGTGGCTTTTGAATTCCCATTTTCTTTCAAAAATATGGATGTTCTTCTGCCCACCATCATTGTTCCTCCATTGGGAGTGTTTCTTTTTTGACTGGTTTGTTGCGGCTAGTTCACCTCGGAGAAATGCCTTCACTACTTTCCACATCTCGTCCTGTGTTTGGGGAATGTTGTCGTTGAGCCTTCTGATCAGTTCCGGGTTTGTTATCCCGTGCATGAAACCTGATACTCTCATACACTCCGGGGCTCCCTTCACATGCATGCTTTCCATTTTGAAGCGTTCCACAAATGCTTCCGTGGATTCCCCTTCCCGTTGCTTTATGTGGTGCAACTCAACAGGATCTTTTGTATACTTCTTCTGCTGAAGGAAGTATGAGAGGAAGCTTGACCTTAGTTCTTCAAAGCTGTCAATGCTTTCTGGCCGCAACTCGTCAAACCAGACGCGAGCGTGCCCAATTAGCGTGGAGTTGAACATGCGGCACCATGTGGGCATGGCCCACCTTTCCACTTTGGTCACGGTCTGGAAAATCTTCAGATGATCCTCCGGATCTCCTGTCCCATCGTAAGTTCTGATGTGAGCTGGCATCCTTGTCCTTTTTGGGAATTCAAAATCCCGTATTCGGCGAGTGAAGGGTCTCAGATCCGCCACGTCATACGGGGAATAGAGTTCATCGGATTCCCTTCCTCCTTTGCTCTTCGGGGTGGACTTCCAATGCCCTCCCGTGCTTTCTTCACTTTATGGAGGGGACACTTCTCTAGTTCTGCTGCGGCATGAGTGATATGTTTCCCTTCTGCCAGACTTTGAGTGAGAAGCATTTTCGCGGGTCAAGCTCCGGCTTTGCTGGTGTCTACCAACCGAATCTCTTTCAGACGCGTCCCGCTTTCTTTGCCTTTCGGCTTCTTTTTTACTTTACGTGCGGGAAGACACATTTGGCTGAAGTCTGGAGAACACGGTTGGTTTTTGGTCACCAAGTCTTGTGGTCACGTGCGGACGTTCTTTTTCCAGCCTTGAGAATACATCCGGTCGCGGCCTCTTGGCTTCCGACTGGCTCTTGTCTCTAGAACACCCATCGTCTCGACTGCTGAGTCTCGAGAAGACACTCCTTGACTTGGAATACTCTGAAGGGTCTGACCTGGCACTAGGACTGGCCCTGTGCCTCCTTTTAGATGCCCTTTTTCTTTCAGACTCCGGGCGGGTATTCCGAGCGTGTTCTCGAGATCTCTCATTTCTAGTCTCATCATTGAAATCCAGACGGGTTTTGACCTAGTCTAGTTTTTCTTGATGGACCTTCTCCGCCATTATGGGCAAGATCTGATGATAGTGCCTTTCGCAGAACTCTTTATTGACGATCCGTTACGGCACTAGGCGTATCGTGTTCGCATCTTGCACTTTATCCTTCCCACCCGTATTTCTGACCGTGGATGGCTCAGGGGACGGGGAAGGGCTTTCTGCCGGGTTACTCATTAGAGTTTTTTGGAAACGCAGTTATGTTATCGTCCCACGGATGGCCAACTTGTTAATACAATTATGGGCGCTCCCTTTCAAAGATTAGTTTAAGCTAACTTCTCCAGGAATAGACCTTGTATTAAGTATGTCTTGAATCTAAGCTGCTAAGAAAATACACCGTTAGTCTCACCGGAACAGGTTCCGCGGTCAACCTCCGGCGTGAGAATGAGTGTTGGTTTTAGAGAGATAAAATAGGTTCTAGAGAGAGAGTGAGAATATGTTACCGTTTGAATAGTGGCGAAGCCTCTATTTATATGGTTGACCTTTTTGTCGTGTTCTCAAGGTCACGGGCCATGAGAGCGACAGTTTGTAAGTGGAGAGTGACGTAGGTCAATCTCCAGAGCTTGTCCGGTTGCTATGACAGCGACGTTTTTGGGCGGGAGTTGTCCCGCTTTCCCTTTTTGGGGATTGCAGGTGATAGTACAAAGAAACCTAGGCAAGATTCCATACCTTTTCTGTGGGACGCGGTTATGGCCTTTCTCGGACGTGCCTATTGCCCGTGTCCGAGGCGCGCGCCCCTTGGTTATGGTTAAGTGGCTTCCGGCTGGGTTAAGTGTCATCCGCGCCTGACCTGCGTGCGTGCCGGGGGATCATACGCGATCACTATTCAACCTCAAATGCCTTATAGAAAGCTAATCCTAACCTTCCGTTGCAGCAACTGTAAACTAATTATTAAGTAAGAAATTAACTTTTACGTTAAAATATTTATAAATAATGAAATTAATAATAACAAAAAAAGGATAACAGTTGTAATTAGGGGTGTTCATGGGTTGGGTAATATCCGAATAAACCGAAAACCGAAACCGAACCGAACCGAAAATAACCGAACCGAACTCGTAACCGAACCGAAATTGCCAAAACCGAACCGAACCGAAATAAAAGTTCGGTTTTCGGTTCGGTTATGGTTTTAGCAATCCAAACCGAAAACCGAACCGAAAACCGAAATTAAATAAATATATATATTTTTTTATATATTTATATTAAAAAAATATATTAAAACTCTTTTATAATATATATATAATAATTTTAAGCTTGAAAATTATTATTTTTTCAAAAAATATATATAAATAAATTAATAAATTATTAAATTTAGGTAATTCGGGTTATTCGGTTCGGTTTTCGGTTATTGGGGGTTCGGTTTTCGGTTCGGTTTAGTTAAATTTAAATTCGGTTCGGTTCTCGGTTATACCCAGAAAAAAAAATTAACCGAACAAACCGAACAAACCGAACAAACCGATAACCGAACCGATGAACACCCCTAGTTGTAATATAGAACTAATCAATTTGAAAATAGTGAAAGACGCGTATACATGACCCACAATCTCGGCCCATGATCTTTTTATTAACTGTCTCTCAATCACTTCATCATTCACAAATTAAACCTAACAAACCCTAAAAAATTGAAAGAACATAACGAGACGGAGGAAGAGAGCCATCATAATCCGTGTTTAAGTTCACGTCCTACACAAAATCACATTTCCAAGAGTACGTAGAGACCGGTTTGAAGGTGCGACTATTTTGGTTCACGACAAACATCTCAAGTTTGATCGGGGTTGAAATCCGATTCGTGTTCAGGTCATAGTTTTGGTTTGTTCTATTTATGTTACATTTGGCGTTTGGCATTTAGCTTTGGGAACAGTTCATATTGGATAAGGTGTTCGTGTTTGATTTCGATTTAGTCTTGCCCGTTGATTCGAGCTTGGTCGACGGAGCAATAGGTTGATCACTTTTATCGAGTATGTGTTGATTTCTTAAGATTAATTGCTTGGAGTTGTGCACTTTATCTCATCAGCTTCAAGGTGAGTTTTCATGGCCCCATTTTACTTTCGTGGCCCCATTTTACTTATACTTTTCTTGGGGAAAATGATACTCAAAGTTATTTCATGTTTTATGTCGTGCTTAATTTTTTGCCTTACTACTTTTGGACAATGTTATTCTTAGTTCTTGTTCTTGTTTCCCTTGTTATTAAGGCCAAAAGTTGTAAGAATGATCATGCTTCTTCAGAATTATTTTGTTGTTACTACTCAATTTTTATGCTTATTATTTTATGCTATATATGTTAGTTATCTTGATCATGTTGTACAAAAACATTAAAACACAAGTAAACAACTTGTATATGATTTTATGTGAAACCTTATTAGTAAACTAGTAAAACAAGTAAACTCATACAAGTTATTGTCATAACTATGAACACAAGACCTTGAATAATATTATGTAGTAGTAGAGGAAATTAAAACAAAACTATAGTCTTTCGAATCATGTTAAAAGGACTTATAGATTGAAAGATATGACTAGATAAGTTACTAAAAGAAAAGTTGATAAAGAACTTTCTGATCAGAACTTAAACCACAATTTTGACCATTTTTTTGTCCGAATTAGCAAAAGTGTAAAACACTAAAGTTGTGCGGAATGATGTTTTACATAAGACAATTCGAGATGTTTAGCAAGAAAACGCAAAACAAGAGTTGTTTACTACCAAAACCAAAACGGACTATTTTTTACCTGAAGTAGTTGTTTCAAAAGATTAATTGTGATAAACTATATTTTTTTCCAATCTTGGTGACTTACAAAACTTAATACTTCTTATAGAAATGTAACATACAAACCTTCTAATAAACTTTCCTAATTTTATTTGACTATCAGAATAGTGGATTTTACAATTGACGAGAAATATGACAAAAAATCAATTTTTTTTTCATTACCATAACTTATAGTTTTTATAACTTGCGTTAAAGATCGAACTTGTTTAAAATTCGTGAACAAGACATAAAACAACTAAGTTTAAAAACCACATGACCATTTTAACACATATGTCATATAATCAAACATGCAAAATATACGTTTTACATATTAAGTAATACGTTACTAGGGAGTTTCATGTGAGGGGCCCCTTTGGGGTGAACGTATTGACGAGTTGCTGGATTTATGATTTAAGGTGTCCTAGCTCCTCATACATTTACTACATGACCTCTGAATTATAATAGCCCGGACAGTGGTATGATATTTAGCTAAACATGTTTCATAAACTAAACCGTTTCTATAAACGACATACACGATCGCTACAAATTACCACGTACAACATCATGATCAATATAATGACTTATATAGACTTGTTATATTTTCACATCATTATTCCAAACCTAAGATGCTACAACATATTCTAGGTTGCACGTAGAGGTTTTCTCGGCTTGTCCATCGATTTCGTTATATACTTGATATCATCCACTCACGGTGTGTTCATAGCCCCATTTTCTATCATTTAACTGTTTTATAAACCCTTGGGGGGAGATACATGCTAATTTTACTCAAAACACAATTACTTGAAAAATATATTCTGTACTATATCTATTTTTATTGATACTTGGAATTACTTACTTGGAATTATGTGCTTGAAACTATGTGCTATATCAATTGTTATTGATACCTTGAACTATGTGTTATATCAATTGTTATTGATACGCTGAGTTATGTACTATATCCATTGTTATTGATACCTTGAGTTATGTACTATTATCATTGTTTTGATAATCCCAAATAACGTTTTATGTCGATACCCGACTATTATATCAATTTCTGTTGATATCCGACTATTATATCAGTTTCTATTGATATCCGATCATTTTATCAATTTCTGTTGATATTCGATTATAATATCAATTTCTGTTGATACACCGTTAACATTTTGAGAGTCATGAGCTTAGTACAATAAAAACTATATTTACCGATAATTGTATTCATTACAATTATTATTATAACTCTGAAATCTTGTTGCCCGTACTTTAAACTATAAACTATATGAATTCACCAACCTTTGAGTTGACCATTTTTAGCATGTTTATCTCAGGTCCATAATGTACGAGGCTGGCACGGAAGGGCATGTATGCATCAAGAAGGCTATAAATTAATTTATCATTCGAAAAACATCAAAAAATTTATTTTGATGTGTTATGTAATCATGGAACCATTGGGACATATCTTTTGTAAGACTCTGATATTTGAATAAATCGAATGATAATCCTTTTTAATGACTCAGTTAGAGTTCGTTTTCTATTATTATAAGTTTATAACTGTCATACCAACGAGTAACACCCAGTTTGAATTGCGTTGCGTTCTCGAAATTGGGGGTGTTACAAACCTGGTGTAATCGATAGTAATCAATGAATAAAGAAAATTATTAGAATTCACCCAAATTACCCATGTCGTTTGCATATATTTGTTTATTAACTAACTACACTGGTTAGTTAACCACCCGTATAAACCCTTTGTTACTCTCATCTTTAGAGTAAGATACCCCTAGAATAAACTTTTGAGCCTATCTTTTCGTTTGTTTAACCCACTATATGTTTATGTTTCATTAAACCTTTACACCTTAGCCTACCGTGTAGATTAAAGTCCATTGGTTGGTTGCTAGTTGTTACGTGTATCCCATGTATTTCCTGTGTTCGTGTGAGTTCTTCGTTCGATTCTTTTCTAAAGATACATTGGTCAGAAAAATTGAAAGATACAATGGGAATGTGAAAGTATGTATTTTGAGTCATGTTTTTCTACTACTAATTTCACTATTTATTATTCGAGTTTCTGAGCATTCATGATTATCGCAGGATGGAAAATTATTGGTGAAATGGTAAAATTATATACCACTAGTTTTTATTTATGTTTATGAGAAAAAAGAGAAAAAAAGAGAGAGAGAGAGAGAGAGAGAATTATGAGTTAGTGCATATGTTGGTACGTGATATAAACCAACATTAGTAAGATTTCGTGTTTTTGATATTCGTATGAAATCTGGCCAAACCACAAGGACTAATGGTGTAATTTACTTTAAATTTAATTTAAACTACAACTCCAACCAATTCGTAGCTAATTTCGCCAAAAACACTTGTTTACCCGCTAAACACACTTTCTAGTTTCTACTACTTAGAAACTCATCGCCTCAATCCTAAACCTATATAACAAAAACACTACGCTCCGTTCTCGAGTTATTTTTTAGAAGAAAAAGAAAGGAAATGATAGGAAGCTGAAATTTTATTATGTTCTTGAGTTTTTATTAGACAGAAAGGAAAGTAAACATGAGGGAAATGACAGGAAAATTGTTATCATTTTTCTTCGAGAATTTTCCGCCCAAATATGGGCGGTGTTGGACGAAAACAATTCTACACCCGAACTATTTTTTAGTATATAATGACCAATATAACCTTCATACTCATATATGATAAAATGAACATGTTTAAAAGAGCATAAATGTAATTATGTCTCTTTTTCTTCTTTCTGTTCAACTTGAGAGCATAACATTAACAAGGTTGCAAAAATCATGAATCGGTAGTTGGGCGGTCGACCACCTTGTAGGGATTAATCAGTCTTGGCGGGATTAATCGGTGATTAATCGGATTGGCATTTCGTACAAGTTTTGGGTATTTCTGGAGACTAAACTAAAAATCTTAACTAATTTCAAGCCTACTTGTTCCAAACCTCAATAAAAGGCTCCAATTCTGATTACGAGGTCCATTGTGCCTTATAAGTGAAATAATGCCTAGATTAATAGTTTTTTAAAAGTTGACCGATTAAGATGATTTGGCCGATTAGTCCAATTTTTGACCGATTAATCCGATTTTTGACCGATTAGGCCGATTTTTGATCGATTAGTGGCAATTTTTTTTACCAGACCGATTTTTCTCCCGATTTTCATAAATCAACAAGGTAAAAGGCCGATTACTTAGTAATCACCGATTAATTAGCTGAGTTGGCGGATTTTTGCAACACTGACATTATTTCACATGAAATATAAAATCAACTTTTTTTCCTTTTCTTTACATTTCTTTTCTCTTCTTAACACATCATATCTATCTCCATCTAAAAGAAACTCAAGAACACTTTCAATTAGAATTTATATGGTTCCAATAAGTATCTACCAAATTAACTTTGACAAATGATGATTTTAAAAGCACGCATACAAAGATAAATGAGAAGACTTTTTAAAACGAGAAGAATGAGAAATAACTATGACCACACATTAGAAATGTATCGACTTGAATTAGATACATTCCTAATCTTTTAGATACATCATAATATATTTTCTAGCTAAAAACTAGATGCATATACATATATTAGATACATTTCACCTAGTTAAGCGAATTTTATGTATTTTTCGTCCTATGCGGGTAAAATTTGTTGCTAGTACTACTTCGCATCGTTTTCACTTCAAAATCATTTGCGAAACTAATTTAGATGTATCTAAATGAATAGAGATGGATCTAAATAAATAGAGATACATCTCAAATGTGTGGTTATAATTATTTCATTCTTCTCATTTTAAGATTTCTTCTCACTGGATCCATATCCTACCGGCACCAAAGATGCTACTTTAGACAACTCACAAATATACGATTATAATCAAAGAAAAGAAAAGAAAAGAAAAAAAAAAAAAAAAAAAAAGGTTAGCAATTTTTTATTGAACATAATTGAGTATGGTAGAGCATTCTCTCTATAATACATAACGCTATGGCATCTTTAGAATTTGAGGGAATATTCCTTTTCTTGGGCCCAAATTGTTTCAGCCCGGTTTGTATAATTTGGCCTCTTTGCTGTTGTGTGAAGTTGGGCCGAGTATATATTTATATATCATCCTTTCATATTCTAGCTTCGTTAACCGTGAACTTCAACTAGAAGAAACCTGAATTCTGGTAGATCTCAGAGGGTTTCGGTACGTATCGCAATTTTTTTATCTTTCAGTTGCTGCATGTTGATTTTGCTGTTTCATAGTTAAACTTATGTTGTTTTAGTAGCTTTTTTGTGCATCATTTTTTTTCGTAGTTGTGTCTAACCTTTTTCTTTGGTTGTTTCATGCATCAATGTTGTTTCTATTAATATGAATTGCTATATGTTGTTGTGAACTTCTTTGGCCAATCTTTTGTTGTTTTAGTTTCTTAAAATACTATCATAAGCTATGAAAACGAAAAGTAAAGCCTCAAAAAAAATTGGTGCCTTTGAAATTGTTGCTGAACCTGTGGATGACGATGCTGTTAATGAACGATATGTATGTGAGGTCCCAATACGTTCGGGTTCTGTAGTTAGGAACGGTCCATGCATACAAACTACCCCTGCTGGTGGTTTGGACATAGGGGTTTCGACTCTTAAGAGGAAGTTGGCTTTTTATGATGATCCTTTGAATACAAAGAGGGCGTCCATCTTTACTGATTGTGGAGCGGGGGGTTGTCATATGAAAGATGGATGTACATCTAAATCTGCGGCAGTCTCGGCTTTTGATGTTTCGTTTAAGTGGTTGTCGGGAAAAGGAGGGCCCTATGTGGAAGGTGCACACGTCGTTCATGATCTTACCAACGGTGCTACAGTCGGTGTTTGTTTATCTCCATCGTCTTCTAATCATATGGAATCTGAATTTCGAAACGAACAGCCGCAACTGCACGTATCAGGTTTGCATGCTGTGTTATTATCTATTCAAGTTGCGTTACTTTTGTTTTTTTACTGTTAGTTACTATATGGAGTTTTTTAATTCTCTAATTATCCTTATTATTTTCGTTTGCTGGTGCCAGGTTGCATGTTAGAGTCGCATCGTGTCAGTGAACCGTCAATGCCGCAGCTTCCTAAGGCTGGTGGACATGTTCAGTCACTCACAAGAACCTTTCAGGGTGAGTATATTGCATTACCCCAAGGTTTGTTGTATTATTTTTTTGGTGCTTAGCTTTTCCGCCATTTTTTTTACGCCTGTGTGTTTCAGCCTTCATATTCTCTTATATTTGTGCTTTGCTATTGTTAAGAGTTGTTATTTATAAACTTTTGCCACAGGCTCCTCTGGTTGCTCATCAGCTTTGTATCAATCTCAAGGAGTACACCATGGTGATTTGAATGATATATTGTTTCTGTTTTGCTGTATATGCCAATTTTTTCTTTGCTTTATGCTTACCTGATGGTTGATGATTTGTGCTTTGCAGAAACCGCTAATTCTCAAAAGGATTCTGCCATGCAGGACCTTAACGAGGATACGTCTCAGCATGGTAAGCTTTTTGCAACACTTTCTTTAGGGGTTATTGTGTTGGTTATTCTTCCGTACGTATTTGTTAACCTTATAATTATAACGTTTCATTGTTGCATTCGTTGAAGTTTCATGGTAGCTGTGTTGTTCTTTTATTTTCCGTTGTTATGTATAGCGGACTGCAACTAATGTTTTCTTCTGTACTTTAGCTGCTGCTTTAATGGGTCATCAATCGAATGCGTCAAATCCTTCTGCAGGTGTAGTGTCATTGCTTCTTAGTTATAAACTATGATGTTTGATCGTTGTGGCTAATGCACTTTCTTATTACTGTAGGTGCATCTACTCGACCTGCAAATGGCGTTAGACAGCGTAGGAGGTATCGCACGCGTCACATCGGTAACTTAATTCCTTTGTGTACATTTTCGTGAATATTCATTCTTGGGGTTTTATGTCTTGCTCTTTTTTTGTTGGATGTTATTATCTCTTACACTTTTGTGTTTCTGTAATAGGTGGCCATCAAAACGAATCAGATTGCTGTCCAAGACGCTCGCCAACTCATACACGTGCATCTGGTGAGAATGTTTTTACTGACGCCTCCTCCTGCTTTTTTCTTCACTTGAAGTAGCCCGTTGGATGATCGTTTATGTTTTGTTGTTCCTTGCAGGGCCACCCCTGCAATATAGGCGTTTTGGTGATTGTGTACATGCGTGCCGGTACTGTAAAGCTCAGTTCTGGGACGAAGAAAAGCTATCATATTCCAGTAGAAGGAGTGGGCCGTTGTATCATCGCTGTTGTTTGCAAGGGCGGGTGAAACTGTTTATCCCAGCACAATATCCTCCGCTTATTCATGAATTATTTTCGGACCGGCATTTTCTTGATAACATCAGGATGTACAACCAAATGTTTGCTATGACATCTTTGGGAGCGAATATAGACGAGTCCGTTAACGTCGGGGGTGGTCCGTATATCTTTAAAATATCAGGTCAAATATACCATCGTATAGGGAGGCTTTGCCCGGAGCCTGACAAACCGCCGCGTTTTTTACAGTTGTATATATACGACACCGATAATGAGGTTCAGAATCGCATGAAGCATTTTATGGACACAGGTCAGTGCAACATTAGGCCTGACATCGTGAAATCGTTGATAGAATTTCTAGACCACAATAATGCCTTGGTTCAGCTTTTCAGAACGGCGCGAGATAAGTTACAAGAAGATGATGTTCCGAATTTTAAAGTCGCGTTATTCAGTCATGGTCCGTCGTCCCAATATGAGTTGCCTACAGCTGACGTTATTGGGGGGATTATCTTCGATGATACTGTAGAGACCAGAAGTGATTTTGATGTCATATTAGAAACTCATTCAGGTGACGCTCAACGGATAAGCAAATTGCACGCGATTTACATGGCTGCTCATTTCCCTTTGTTATTAGTATACGGCGAGCAAGGTTACCATACTGATCTAAAATACTTAAATGTAGAAGGTATTGCTACACGTCGGGGTAAACGTATGTCAATGAAAGCATTCTATAGTTACCAGCTTCATGATAGAATAGGTCATTATAATCTCCTAACTAGAGGCGGAAGGCTTTTCCAACAGTATGTTGTCACCGCCTATTGCAGTATTGAACAAAACCGAATGGATTTTATTAGAAAAAATCAGGCTGATATAAGAGGAGAGTTTTTAGCAGGTCTTCATGATGCAGTGACGAGGGGAGACACTGAAGGCTCTCAAATAGGCTCAAGGATCATCTTGCCTTCATCGTTTACTGGGGGTCCAAGATATATATATAGCCACTACCTAGACGCACTGGCAATTTGCAGAAAGTATGGAAACCCATTATTCTTTGTCACGTTCACATGTAATACTAGATGGCCAGAAATTCAAGAATACATGCGGCGATTTCCTGGGTTATCGGCCAGCGACAGGCCTGATGTGATTGACAGAGTATTTGAGCGGAAGATTCATGATTTCATAAAGTATATACGTGACCGCCAACCTTTTGGACCCCTCAATGCAGGTCTGTTTACTTCATCTATTTTTATACATATTTTTTAATGTTGTCATATATACATGGACTCAGTTGTAAGAGACAATACCTGTAGACAGTATGCTTATATCATTCTCTTTCTTTTCAGTGCTTTATATAGTGGAATTTCAAAAACGCGGCCTGCCACATTGCCATATACTCATATGGATAAACAACAGTCCTAGGGGTGTACGCGACGTTGACATCGATAGATACATTAGTGCAGAGCTTCCTAATCCAGCAGATGATTTTGAAGGTTTCAGGGTCATAACAGAATTCATGGTACATGGTCCGTGTGGGATAGCATTTCCCAATGCTCCATGTATGCGTGATAGGCAATCGTGCAAGAAAAAGTTTCCAAAAGAGTACTGTCAATCCACGTTCGTAGATGAGTCAGGGTACGTACACTATCGAAGACGTGACGTTGACATCAGCGACACAAGGCATAACGTTCGGCTAGATAATGCATACGTTGTTCCTTATAATCGAGAACTGTGTATGTCATTTTATGCACATATAAACGTTGAGTTTTGTGGCTGGTCAATGCTAATCAAATATCTGTTCAAATATATCTCTAAGGGCACTGACAGAATAATGGCCAAAATAACTAGAGCAGTTGGGGATGCTCCACAGTCGTCAGCGGGTCCTTCTACTTCTGCCAATGGTCGCGACGTGCAGGTTGATGAGATTAGCAGTTTTACAGATGGGCGTTACATAGGGCCGCATGAATCGTGCTGGAGAATATTTGGTTTTGATATACATAGCAGGGATCCAGCCATTCAAATCTTAGCTGTTCATTTGGAAAACATGCAAACCGTTGTGTTCAGGTCTTCTCAACGTTTGCAATCTGTTATCAATTACTCTTGGGCTGCAAAAACAACCCTAACAGAATGGCTTGATTTTAACGAGTCGTTTACTTTAGGGCGTCATTTGACTTATCTCGAATTCCCATCAGAATTTGTATGGTCAAAGGCCGATAAAGCATGGTCACCAAGATGTAATTTGAATAGGCCTTCGATAGGCAGGTTAACATACGTGCATCCTGCCAGCGGCGATCTTTTTTATCAGAGGATGCTGTTATGTCATCAGAAGGGATGTGCGTCGTTTGCAGATATACGGACAGTTAACGGCATTGTTTACCGGACAAACAGGTCAGCGTGTGAGGCAATGGGACTACTTCAAGATGATCAGTAATGGATAACTGCAATGCAAGAGGCTTCCGGAACCGCAACTTCATCACAGCTGCGTGCCCTTTTCTCTGAAATTTTAGTTTTCACTGACGTTTCAAGCCCGCTTGTCATATGGGAACAATTTTGGCGAGCAATGTCAGACTACATTCCACGTGTCCTGTCAGAATCTTTAGGCATATGGCCGCTACATGTTAACGACCCTGAGTTGCAAGGTGGTGTTTTATATGAGTTGCAGACACTGTTATCGTTGCATGGTAAGACTTTAAAAGACTATGGGCTTCCCGACCCGCCAAAGGGGTTGTTTCATATGTTTAGAAACAGGGTCGTTATGGAGGAAAGAAGCTATGACAGAGAAGAGTTAGCTGCTCAGAGCCGAGATATGATACCACAACTTAACCGTATGCAAAAGGTTTTCTTTGACCTGGTCATCGGTGCAGTTACTGAAAAAAGGCAAGAATTACTATTCGTATATGGTCATGGTGGTACGGGAAAAACATTTCTTTGGAATTCACTTATAGCAACATTACGTAGTGATGCTCACATCGTTTTGGCAGTTGCTTCTTCCGGCATTGCATCATTGTTGTTACCATCTGGTAGGACAGCTCATTCAAGGTTTAAGATACCATTACAATTAACGAAAGAATCAGTATGTAGAATAAACAAAGGCACTCAGTTAGGGCAGCTTTTGAAAGAAACAGATTTAATTATTTGGGATGAGGCTCCGATGAGTGACCGTAGGTGTTTTGAAGCCTTGGATAGAACTCTCAGGGAAATGTTAGATAAACCCACCACACTTTTCGGAGGAAAACCTGTAGTTTTGGGAGGTGATTTCAGGAAAACTTTGCCTGTTAAGAAAGGTGCCCACAAAAATGAAATTATAGCTTCATTCGTTGCAGAATCGTATCTATGGAAGCATTTCACCGTTTTTTTTTTTGGAAGAAAATATGCGGCTAAAAAGACCTTCAATGACATCGACTGAAGTACAAGAAACCAAAGTATTTTCAGAATGGCTTCTTAATGTCGGTGACGGAAATGTTGGCGTCCAAGATGCTGTGGACCCGGTTAATAGTTCTTGGCTGCAAATACCTGATAGGTACTGCTTTCCGCCAACAGACGAGGGAATGTTACAGCTAATAGATTTCATATACGATGCATCGTCGCTTCATAAACCTACCACAGCTACTTTTAAAGACAAGGCTATTGTATGTCCCAAAAACGCAACTGCAGACGTGATAAATGCACAAATCTTAAAAAAGGTCACCAGTGTATCGTATTTTTACAGTAGTGCAGATGATGCAATCCCAATTGGCAACGATGGGGGGGCATTAGAACTGTTGTATCCAATCGAATATCTCAATTCTATGACCTTCTCAGGAATCCCTCCGCACCAACTAGAGGTCAAAATAGGGAGCCCAATCATGCTGCTACGCAATTTAAACCTAACAGGAGGTCTTTGCAATGGAACTAGGATGATCGTCACTCAACTGCTTTCTAGAGTTATTGAAGCAAAGATTATCAGCGGTACAAAGATGGATCAAAAGGTTTTCTTACCAAGGATAGTTTTGACAGTGAAAGACGAAAAGATGCCCTTCACTTTCAGGCGTAAACAATTTCCGGTCAAACTCTGCTACGCAATGACGATTAATAAAAGCCAGGGGCAATCGCTCAAGAAGATTGGCGTATACTTGCCTGACCCGATATTTGGACATGGGCAGTTATACGTTGCACTTTCCAGAGCTACATCACCAGAGGGGCTAAAAATTATTATAGAAAACCAAGCTGGTCACCTTCCCAATACGACAAAAAACATTGTGTATACAGATTTCTTAAATACAATTCGAAGGCGCCAGGTTTCAATTATTTTTAATATCCTGCATCAAACAAAACGATCCGGTCATTTTCAAAATCTTAGTGTTTCTTATAATTTGATAAGAAAATTTATGATTGTCCATATGTAGTTACGTTCTATGAAAAGCCCTGTTAAAACTGTTTCATCCTTTATAACATAGGCTACATATATAGATGATCCTATCATATCGTAGTTATTAATAAATATGCATGTAGTAATTACAACAACTGTATTCTGCAATATCTTACCAACCCATGTTTCTAGACGTTCGCCTTTACTTGCTTGCTAATTGTTTACATGTGCATGGATCAGCTTATATGTTTCGTGTATAACATATACAGTGTATCCTTTATTTTAGGAGTTACATGCAGTTTGCCATTACTGATAAACGACCTGTTATCAAAACTCTTAAACAACATTTTCATCGCCTATACTTATATAGGTTACTGTTAGGATGCGTGATTCTTCCTTAGCGATGAACACCTTACTACTACAAATACAGGATTATCATTAAACCACACCTAAAACAACAAAGTCATCACCTTCAATTTTGTGTTTAAAATTCTTATGCAGAATCATGGCTGAACAACAACCAAAAGGCCCACCCGCAAGTTTCACAGGAAGGCAGGTGACAGACGAAGAAATCGCAAGGATCAGGGAGATTAGCCGAGGAAAAATGATAGCAACTGAATCTGTAGTTATAGGCATACGAGATATTGATCCAACTGATGCAGACCAGATTCTAGAAGTGAAAGTTTATCGCAAGTGGATATCAAAGAATGTACCAGACCCAAACCCGACAGGGTTATGTTTCATGTTACTCGATAGACAGGTTAATAAAACTATCTATATAATATTCATGTGCACCAAAAATATAGACCTGCACATCACCTAACACTCTTTTTTATAGGGAAATGCTATTCAAGCAAACGTTGACGTGCGGGATATGCGACTGTTGGATGGGATGCTACAGCCTAATATGTGTTATACGATTCAAGGATTCGGATGTAAACGAACAGACAACTGGCATCGAACTCTTACAAATGACTTGACGTTACTATTCGGAAAGTATACACGTGCTACTCCTTTTGAAGATGATACTTTTCCTGCACATTATTTCAATTTCACAGCATATAACGAACTGGGACAACGTGCAGATTCACGTGACTCTATCTTAACAGGTATATTTCTTTAAACTTAAAGTTGACTTTTCAGATACGTTTTTCATTTGTAAATCAAATTTCTGCAGATTACATCGGTATCATCAGAAACATGTCACAAATAAAGGAGTTTGGGGGACCAACTACAAATCGAATTCTCAGGAAAAATGTTGAAATAGAGAATCTTAAGTATGACTCTTACCAATTTTACATTCCATTAAAAAAAATGCAAGCGTTATAGTAATGTTGAATCAAATGCTTTTTTACAGTCGAAACACTGTCACGCTAAGTTTATGGAACGAGATGGCAACAGCCTTTGAACTACACATGGCCATTCCACTTGAGAAACCAATTGTCATAGCAGTTAGCTCATGCCTTACAAAAAGATATGCAGGTACATTTTCTTTATAAATAATTACACGGCTCATTTTGTGCAGCTACTAAAAGCATTCATACAAACAAAACACAGGTTCTATTCAGCTATCAGCAACACCAGCCACATACTATTATCTTAACCCTAATATTCAAGAGACAGTACAGATCCAAGCAGCGTGAGTATCAACGGAAATGATATTTTCATTTATCAATTGCCAACTAAAAAAAAAAGAAATTACTAACAAATATTTATAATACAGGTACAACGATATTCTGCCGGCAGCTCCACAAGTCCCGTTATTGGGTCCAGCTTTAGAAGCAAAAGAAGAACCAGTTCAGCAACAAATACTTACGATATCTCAGCTGTGTGAAATTAACCCTGAAAATCTGACGGTAACATTTCATAACCCTGTCATTCACATTTACCCTATATAAAAATAACAATCCAGTTATGATACAGCCACAGCAAAAATTTACAACCGAAGCTGTTATAATGGCGATTGAAGAAGACAAAGGATGGTATTTAGACAAGTGAAGAACGTGCGGTTTTAAAATAGAAGACAAGTCGCCACACTGGCATTGTCAGGAACCTGGATCAAAGGTTGTCCCAAACTATAGGTATAAGGATAGTGTATACAATAAACGACTGCGTATAGTATATTAATATAATATTGATAAGTAAATATTCACCCCTAATTATGAATAATTGATATCAAATCATTGTTCATGTGCAGTTACTGCATCAAGGCGATTATTGCGGACGTTACAGGAAGCCTTTTGTTAACATGTTACAGTCCACAGGCAGAAAAACTTCTACCAGCTTGCTCCGAGCTCCTGAGCTATATCCCAGAACCGGATCCATACAAGATTCCACCCATCATAAAAGATTTAGAACATACAAAACACAGGTTTGTACTTCATTTCGGAAAAGGTAGCAAGAAAAGGTTCCCAAGGTTTATCTTGGACGATGCTGGTGATCCTGCTCCACCACCTTTCCTATTAGGTCTTCCAGAAACAGGCTCATCAAATCTGACAGTTCAACAAAAAGATGAAGCTGAACCGTCAGCACCATTATCCGAAACACCAATAGTTACAACCCCCAAACCAACAGAAATACCCACTGATACATTAACACCACCACCCATGTCATCACAGGCAACAGAAAAGACAGAATCCACAGTAGCTACCATACTAACCGGCACAAGAAGGCAGCTATTTGAAACGACTGACAAAGACGGAGATGCAAAAGCCACAAAGAAAGCCAAAAAAGACTAGACAATGCCTAAACCTGAAAGCATCAGCAAGCTTTTGAAACCACTTTTACGGAAAGCAGCTCTTAAACATATCTATGTATAGTTTTGTGTCTAAAAGTGCTGTCAGGCTAACACAACACAAATTTTCTGGGATATTTTTTTTCACTAGGTATTGAAAAGCAAAATCCGCCGCGCTATAGCGGTTGCCACCCATGCCGTTCATAGACATGGGCTGTCATGTTAACACTAATGTAAATATATGTAGCACTGCAAATATGTATGTAAACTGTTACGATAGCCGTTTGATACCACTTTGATTTTGCACTAACTTAGTGGTTCTAATAAAAGTGCGGCATATTAACTTATTACTATTGGCATTACAGGTACCTTCGTATACAATAACAAATACTTACGAAAACACATAATTAGAAGCCAGCAAGATGCATAAAAGATGAGGCCGCAAAATCTTTGAATATATAAACTATCAAATTTCTTGATAATCACACATAATGATTGTACTAACCAGAGGTTCAACAGTACTAGCTCAAATTAATATTTTGTATTCATCGAAACTGCAAAAACATACCAACTACGATAATAACAACTACAACGTCAGCAACTTCTTAACTCACTCACGAAGTGATAAAAGGAACGAAAAACAAAAACTAAGCTGGAACCGCACGCAACCAACCTACAATAGATACACAAAAACAAAATAGAAACCTTTTCAGCGATTCACTTATACAAATGTACCACTCTTAACATAAGATGAACCCTCTACCAAAAGAAAACGAAGAAAAAGTCCCAACACAATAACAACATTATAAAAAAAATGCACGGAAAAGCAGAAGTCAAACACTAAACTTTTCATTCACAAAACGTACTTACAACTGCTTGAAGTGAATGGGTAAAATATCACCAACTAAACAAAACTATAACCCATTACAGGTTACATAAACCCAATCACTTTAAATACATTAACCATCCTAATACAATACTAACAGATTTACACTAACACCTTCACTAACGAAAAGCCAACATTACTATTAACCTAAAAACACCTAATACCAAAGAAACAGAACCAGAAATACACTAACCATCCGAATCCCCTTCTTCCAATTCCATAAACAGTACCTGCTTCTCCTTCTCAGCTATACCATCACGAACAATATCAATCAAAACATTAAGAGCAAGCATGGTCTGACGATCAACGCGTTTAAACTCAACCAACCCTTCCAAACCAGCAACGGCCTTTTCATTCGAAGCCCCAAACGAACGAGTCTCAGTAGTGGTTTGCTCACGTTTTCGAAGTTTCCTGATCAATTGATTACGCTCTCGCTCCAACCGAGCCACAAAATTACGATCTTCATACACTTCACTAGCAAACAAAAACTTATACGCAGTTGCCAAATCATCGGAACCAGCTGCGGCCATCATTTCTTCGACGTTAGGTTTTCTTGCCATCTGGGAATACAAAAGAAGGATAACTACATCTACTCATATGACCTACTTCAACAAGGCTTTATTAACTTTTTAAATAAATGTCCAATAAAAAAAAAGCCCATTTTCCTTATACATAGCCCATCATAATACAAAAATTTTCTTAACAAACTAAAAGTTACGAAACGCGATAAACCGACTTTGCTAAAACCAAATCATCGTTACCTCTCTTCTTAAAAAAATTATTAAATTAAGGTTATCCGGGCTACCCTAAAAACCGAAACCAAAAAAAAAAAAAAAAAAAAAGTACCTACAATAACAGATGCCAAAAAAAAAAATAAAAAATAAAAAAAAAAAATCGTAAAACAGGACACAATACCCGCTGCAGCGCAGCGGGCCTAAATCCTTGTTCAGTACAAGAGTCGCTACATTATTAAATTCACATTGTGAATCAATACAAATCTCTGTATAGGATGGATAGAGAAGCTATAAGATTTGAACAATGGATAATAGAACTCACATACAAAACCACTTTGTAGAAGAATGCTTTAAAGAAGCTATGTACATATACTAACCTTCCCAACCTTCACAACTCCCAAGTATAACTAGTTGGGCAAATTATTGCACTAACAATCTTAACTCGCATCGATAGTTGTATACCCACATCCCATCTATCTACAAGATAACATAATCATTCATTATGCTTGTTTTACCATCTAATTGAAGTCCATGAAGCTTGGTTTGAGCCGACCATTGATACTTGAATTAGGCATTTGAGTCTTTTGTTGTTGCTGAGCATTCGGGTTAGCAAAATGATGTAGTGGTTGACGGTGTGATGAGTATTGAGGTGGCAATAATGTGTTGTAATTCATCCCATTAAGTAGGGGAAGTTGGCCAGCTTCAAATTTAAGACGATTCACTTCCTCTTTCAGCGCTTCATTCAAAGCTGTGTAACAAATAGTGAGATGTTGACTTTATAAAAGATGTTATGTTTAACTTGACTGTTGACTGTCTATTAGAAATAATTATAATAAAGAACTCTTGGATCAACTTTGGATGGCTATAGATGTGCTGTATGCCTGCATGGTCCAGGAAAGCGCTGTTCCGATCAGCGCCCTACAGGCCTACATAAAAGATAAACTAGATGATTTGAGGTCAAATTTTGTTTGTTTACACATTAGATTTGTTGCAGTATTTCTTCCAAATCTAACAATGCTATCTAGAAGTGGAAATTCCGACCCTACTACTTTTAAATGGATGATCAAATAAGAAATTAGTTGAACAGAAACGTGTCAAAAAGTGCCCCTTGTGTGTTTTTAGTGCATAAAACCTCGTAAATCGCTCTTCTTGAGACTAAAAATATTACTTAATCATATAAATATTATCTGGCATGCTAATAATTCTAACAAAAAAATTTGGACAAAAAGTTTTTCGACTCAACCCCATCAGACCCGTTACCCAACCTACCAATTTGCCAGTGTAGACTGAGCAATTACTAATTGCGAAGTTTAAATAATTTGTCTATTTATCCACAAACTTAGTTTTTCTCTGTATTTCGCTGGAATAATAGAAATATCATGCGATGCATATTAGAATAAAGTTCCAAGAAACATAGACGATTGTGAAAAGATAACACCTAAATAGAAGAATTACCATCTCTAAGGTGCGCATGCTGTTCCAATGCTTCCAACCGAAGTTTGAGCTCCTTGTTTTCAGATGTTAAGCCACTAGTATCCCGCTGCATCACATGAAATGTCATTGTGTCAGTTGTCTTTTAAATATTTTCATGTCTTCTAGTTCATAAAAAAAATGTATCCCCTTCATATAATAAAACAAACTGATATTTTCATACTAGTTTGATGGAACACAACATAATGTTTTAAGTTTCTGTAAAGCATTGTAGATGTACATATGCTTATACATTACTCATGGTATCGTCATTTAGTGTTCCATCCATCCTTAAATTTTATCCTTGATACGTGACATTGAACCCATTTAGTGACTTAGGAGCAACTGACATGAACCTTCCAATGTGGGTACAAGAGTCTCAAACATGTGGGATTACAACAAATGTAGTTATTTGCGACTCTAACATTATTAATATTGGCATTGTTTCTTTCATTCCCGCCTTTATAATATAAAAAAACTGCATATGTTGATAGATAGAATTAGCTTGAAATTAGCATAAAATTACACTTATGTTTTCTGATAACCTGTCTCAAACTGAAAAAAAGTGAACTGTTTTGAGCACCTAATAAAGCCTTTAGGTCTGGGCTACTAGAACCAGTGTACTAGCCTCATTTTCACCTAGTTCTACCTTCTAACTCATTTTTATATGTTTCTTGCTATATACAACCCTCTAGTTTTATATACTTTTTTTTTTTTTTTTAATAGTAAAGTGCACTATATCTGCTTCTGATCTTCATCTTCTTTTGGTAAAAAAACTTTTATCTCCATCTCCATCATTCTCCAACCATGTTCAATGTCGAGTAACTCGACTCAGTTCAAGTCAGCCAATAACTCACGAGTCATCATAGATCAAGTCAGACTATTTACAAAAGTACATAGTCCGTTTTAGATGTGGGTATCTCAGCTCCTACAAGTCAACTCATGATTTGTACTGTTAACAACTAACAACATATTCACATGTTTATGCCTACACATACACTAGGCGGTCACATGAAGACCCTTGGCTTATCCTAACGTTATTAGGGGTCGGCTTTGTGATGGTTGGAAGGGAATTATATCCATTTGGTTTCCCTTATATTTGGAAAAAAAAAATTCCCTGTTGTCATATTCAAACTCGTTCTCCACTTCCATTAGTAGTTGCTCCAAGGGACAATTATATAGCCTCTGAACTAAAATATAGCCTAGGTAAAGCATACTAGCATAAACGTTTGATCGTGGGTCCTAAATTAACAATTATAAAGATTGTAAGATAATAGTTGGAACCTCCACAGAGATTCGGGGTGGTCCACTGACCCACTCTCCACCACTTGCCACATAAGCAACACATCACTTCCGCTCCTCAACATTGCTTCCCCTCCTCAACGACTACACAACCACTCAATCCTGTAATGATCCACTCCTAATATAAATAAATTGCTTCAACCAATTCCCCATTGCCACATCACCTCTTTTTAACTGATTGTTTATGCCGGAGAGATCCTAGATAGAATGCCCACAGTGAAACGCTTAAAGTATGGGCGCTTGATTATTAGTGGTCCAAAGCCCCACTCCGGGTGCTCTAATCTTTTAGATCCATTGATACCTCAAATATTGGGATGCATCAGTAATCCACATCTTCACACAGACATGATAAAAGGCCAATATAGGAGCATCACACTGATGGCACGACTAGGTTACTTGCATACATGTTATCAGATTACTCCAAGTTGCTACAACAATATGAACTAAAAAGTGACACATAGAATTAACTGCACTGAACAATCAAATTCCAAAAATTCTTTGATAAGATTTTTTAATTAAAACTTAACATGTACCTGCAGCTTTGTGACTTCAGCAGATAAGGTTGTTGCTTCAGTTTGAAGGGTCTGCACTTTTCTCTCCAAGTCACTTGTATACCTTGTTTTACGCTCCTTTGATCGAGCAGCAGATTGTCTATTTGCTAGAATCCTATGAAAATAATCAAAGAAATATTATCATACAATACCATTTCACACAAGCCACCAAAAACAAGGAATAAAAGTTAGGTGGAGTTTGTTGACATGTGTCTTGAAAGCGATAATCTAGCAACTATAGCTAACCAAACTCTACATAGTTATTATTTAAGAGTCAAATAAACAGTCTCAATATTGGCAGCAGGAAACTTGTTACTATTAGATAGGCAGAGTAAAGTTACTTATTTGCCACCAGTGTTTTCTCAGAAAATTAAAATTTGTCAATCCTGATATCCTCCACAACTTCAAGTAGCAAAACCAATTATCTAACAATAGTTATTGCAACTCTTTTAAAACACCTCATCTATCTAAGAGGTTGTTTGGTATCTGATTATTTTTAAGCCGATAAAACAGCCAAGAGTGTTTGGATAATCCAGATTGCTTATCTGCTTATTATGGTGTTTGATACGCAGTTATCAATAAGGGGTGTTTGGGATTGCATATTTTAAGTGCTTATTGGGTTATTGTAAACTTATATTAAAAAAAAAAAAAAAAACAATTCTAATGTGTTTAGACAGTCAAGTGATAAAATATGAATGAAATAATGTCTGAATGCAATCCTAACACCCTCTTAACAGAATTATTGAAATGATTTATTGGAGTATTTCCATCGATTACAGTTACAATTTTTTTTGGTTAAATAACATAATTTTCTCTTTTAAATTTCATCACAAATAAGCACTCTGAAGTACGCATCTCCCTAGTATGCACAAAGAATTTGGATGACACAAATCTGCATCTGCGAAAAATAAGCTATCCCATACACACCTAATCAGGCAATAAATTTAAGCACACATAATAAACTTATAAAAGCTCTTATGAAATATAAGCCGAAATCAAATAAGCTCATCAGCCCACAAATGAGCTTAAACATACAACCCCTAAACACCAACTTATGTACTTAATGAAACAAAAAAAAAGTTTCCAACCTTCTAGCTTTTTTAGGGTCAACCAAAGAAAGCTGAGCGAGCTTATCATCGCCAACAGCTCTCTTATTAATATTATCATCATCCAAACAAAACCCATCAAAGAAATCATCCCCAACTGAAAGACTCCTCACATGGGTACTCTTCTCCATCGGTAAAGACTCGTTGGAAAGCGTAGGCAGGTCAATACCTGCAAAGTTAAAGTCAGCTACGACGTCATCTAAGAGCATGTCTTCTTCTGGGAACCTGAAGAACGTTTCTGACTGGGCTCGCCGGTGATGGTGGGTCCCACGGGTTGATGATGGGTTTCTGGGGTCTGTCATGATGAGGGTGTTTTTGGACTGGGAATGAGGTGAAGGTGGACGCGTGTGGTTTTAGTTTGGATATTATTATTGATGTCGAAATGACGAAATGTATCTAAAGTTAGGGGGGGTTCATGTCACTAAAACAATAAATAAGTTAGTCGGCCCAATATCTGATTTAGCCCAACTTCTCCATCAAATATCTTGGGTAGTTGGCCCATTCACTAATCTTCGCTTATTTCAAGCCCAGAAGAGGTTTGTTAAACAATTCGTAACCTCTTTTTATGTTGTTTTTATCGCTAATCGTTTATACATGAACAAAATTTTGTTTATCTACAAGGTAATAATTATTAAGACTATGCCAACCTAACCTATTAAAAATATATACAAAAATAATACTTTTTTAATTTTTGTGTACAATCTTGCTTGCAATCTAGTCGCTTGGCAATTCATGTTGCCAACCCACATTCTGCCAACACATTGTTTTAGTGGCTACTTTTTTCTTTTTTTTCCTTTTTATTTTTAATTTTTAATATTTTAGGTTGGGTTGTTAATAAATGGTAAAAAATATAGATTGTATGTATTGGTTGTGTAGGTGGAAGAAAGAGAAAATAATATTTTATTAAAAGATTGGGTTGTGATAGATTGTTGATAAAAATAACCTAATAGCAGACTAGTATAATATACGGTTGTGAGAACTTGTTTGTGGTGTGGTACACGACAAGTATACTAATTAGGGTTATGTTAGGATCAAGGTTGTGATAATTGGCTTTGTATTTCACTAATAACAAAAAGGAGAGTCATATCAAACTTTTTTCACATATTAAGGGATTCATCCCCATCCTTCATCTAAAACGAAATTAATAGTTGAGATTGAAAGCATTTTATTATTTCACCTATTTTTATAATTTAAATATCTTTTAAACCGTTAATCGTTAAACGAAAATAATTATACCATCGAGATGAGCACTTAATTATCTTTTATAAATGGGCACTTTGATATACTTTCGAAAAAAGAAAAAAATCATTTTTTTCACGTCTTTTTTTTCGAATAAGAGATTTGCATGAAAAAAATCACATGTGATTAAACACTAATTTGAATATGACATGTGATATTAGTGTTAAATCACATATGATATGTAATATCACATGTGATATTATATACCATATGTGATTTAACACTAATATCACATGTGATATTCAAATTATAGTGTTTAATCGCATGTGATTTTTTTCATTCAAATTTCAGTAACGTAAAAAACGAAAAAAATGTTAAAAAAAAATGGTGAAAACCACGAAAAATAATTTCGAAAGTATATCAAAGTGCCTATCTATATAGAAAGATGATTAAATGCTTGTCGTAATGGTATATTTTTTCACTTAACGATTAACGGTTTGAAAGATATTAATATTTGAAGAAAAAAAATAAAAATGTGTTTTTTAAATTGTTGTGATTAATCTCCATCAGATCAAATAAAAATAAAGAAAAAAATAAAGGATGCAAATTGATCCTTGATGTGTAAAAAATATTTTGTTTTCAAAAGGATCTTAAATTAATAACGAATTACATTATATAATTACAAAAAGAATATTCTAGAAGCCTAAAACATAATAACCAAGCTCGAACAAATATATATCCACTAACACTATAATCCTAACAATTAATTCGTGTTTCTATCTTATTACCCGCACGTTTTGTAGCTTTTTACATGTAAAAGGAAGTCAACCTAGAAATCTGGCTTATTTTGTAGAAAACAAGCATCATCCAAAACCTTAATTTAAAATCATTAGAGCACAAGATATATAAGTTTGACAGTGTGATGGTCATCAACTCATTCACCAATATATTGTGTCTGCAACGGTCAGTCATACATGATACTTTAGAATGAAGGGTATCGTAACGAGCTTCCTTCGCCAATCCTATGTGGCTTGCTCGCCACCTCTCGCCACTCTATAAATAATACCCATATTTACACAAAAAAACCACACTTCTCTTTCAAACATAATTCACACTTCTCTTTCAAACACAATTCAATTTCAAAATTCACACTTCTCTTTACACAAGATTATTATGGCTTGCCGTCTCCCGCATTCCGTTGAAGATATGCAAGTCTACGTTCAAAATCAATGCGATAACGACAATGAGGCTCTAAAAAAATGCTATTATAAGCGTCATCAATCAGTTTGAGCAGGCAAGAGCAGAGAAGTAACAAATGAGAGAAAACTACAAGAGTTGCAACGACATTACGTCTGAACGAAAAGCTGTGATCGACAAATTTTTGATGGATGAAGCTCGCAAAGACGACGAGATTGCTGACAAGTTGTGGCGGTGTGTTCAAATGGTATCGAACAACATCAGCACCAAAATCAATTGAAGTTATCGGGTGAACAAAAATGATGGTGCAGGTGCATCAACTTCGTCTCCTAGATTTGGTGGGCAATCTCCGCTAGACGAGGAACGTTTGGCTCACATCGAAGAATTTGCTGGTTATATATCTCCCTCGTATGATTCTGCATGCGGGAAGTATTCAGATTAAGATTTATGATTTATGTATTTCGTATCGTTTTAATTTTTAATATATTGTAATGTTTTTATTTTAATGAATTTGGGTTTTTGGTTTCGAGTAACAAGAATGATACTAAGTATGGAACCACTGCCAGCATGAATGTAACCACGGCTAGAAGGATGAAACCACTGCTCAACGTAGACCACTGCTAGTAGAAGATTGGAACCACTGCTATTACATTAAAGCACTACTAGTATTGTTTAGGTCGGTTTGTTTTATAATATTCTAGAATATCTTGAGTAGGACGTATTGTATGGAAAGTGTACTTATATTGTAGAATACGTAATGTAGTTTGTATAGGACTCCTTAGCCTATATAAGAAGGTCCTAGGTTAGAGTTAGATATACGTATTAGTTATATCTAAAGTCGATACACTTCAAGGTTGTAAAACCCTAATACTATTCAGAGTATTCGTATAATAAATATATTGAGGTGTTTAATGATAATCAAGTTATTCTTCTTAAGGTTAAACATTAAATTCCGCGTAGTGTTTAACAGTTTGTTTTAGTTTAAGTCAGCTTCTATACAAGATCGTTTGCTCAACTTGGATCAACAAGTGGTATTAGAGCTTGTGATCTAGAAGCTATGATCAAGAAGAAGTCGTACTACTCAGATTCGTATTAATTCTACAAGTTCAAGATGTCTGGCGAAACTCACATGGTTACTGCCTCAAAGGTGCCCATGCTGAAGTAGGGAGAGTATCAAGTTTGGAAGATGTGAATGAGGCAATACATTCGCATGATTGACTACAACATCTGGGAGGTGATTGAGAAGGGTGATACTTTACCCACTAAGGGTCCTGATGGAAAACCTGTTGGGATTGTTAGTGAACCTGACAAGGCTCAAAGGAAGTTGGAGATTAAGGCTCATTATATTCTCAGTATGGGAATACCTAATGAGTATGCTTTGGACTTTCAAGAGTATGAGACTGCTAAGGAACTGATGGACGCCATTGAACAAAGATTTGCTGGTAATGATGCTACCAGAAAATCAAGGAAGAATATACTTAAGCATCAGCTTGAAAACTTCACTGCTCTCAGTGGAGAAAGTCTGGATGGCACATATAATAGACTGCAAAAGCTCATCAGTCAATTGAAGTTGGTGGACTATAAGGTTGCTCAAGAAGACATCAATCTCAAGTTCATTAGAAGCTTGTCACCTGAATGGGCCATGCACACAGTTGTTTGGAGAAACAAGGATGACTTTGAAAAGATGACTTTGGACAATCTCTACAACAACTTGAAGGTCTATGAGTCTGAAAAGAACATTGTTGGCTCATCCTCATCTACACAGAACATTGCTTTTGTGTCTACCAACAACAGGAGCACTCAGGAAACAACCACTACTACATATGATGTTTCCACTGCTAATACTAATGTTTCCACTGCTTATGATAACATTAGTGATGGTGCTATCTGTGCTTTTCTATCTAATCTAACAACCAGTGTTACAGTGCTAAATTAGGATCTGGATCAAATTGATCCTGATGATCTTGATGCAATCAATCTTCAGTGGCAGATGGCTATGCTCACTTTGCAGGCTAAGAGATTTTTGAGAATGACTGGAAGAGAGATCAAGTACAATGGACAAAGAAAAGTTGGGTTTGACAAAAGCAAGATGGAGTGCTTCAATTGCAAAAAGAAGGGGCATTTTGCAAGGGAGTGCAGGGCTCCAAAGAGGATGGGAGAAAACTTCAAGAAGGCACCTGAAGAACCAAAGCCTTCTTCAGCTTTGGTAGCTCAAGATGGACTTGGGAATTATGACTGGAGTGACCAGATTGAGGAAGGACCCAATGCTGCTTTCCTGGCTAGTGAAGCTTCCAAAGTGCATAACTTTGCACTCATGGCCCATGCTTCATCATCTTCTGGTTCAGATTCTGAAGTATATAATGATTCAAAAAGTTCTACTTGTTCTTTTAAGTCCTGTCAAGATAACTTAGAATCTCTTAAAGCAATCATTGAGAGTCTTAGAAAAGAAGTAGATAGACTTGCATTTGATAACCTAGGTTACAAAGTTGGCCTTCAAAATGTAGAAGAAAAACTTAGGTATTGTACCAACTGTGAGTTTGAGTATGTGGATAAGATAAACATACTGGGTGGTGAGATTGACATTAAAGATAGGAAAATCAAAGAGCTTAAACAGAAACTAGAAGAAGCTGAAAGTATAAAACAAGAAGCACTAGAAGATATAGAGAAACATATAGTTAAGGTTGATAAATTAACTTATGCTTCTGAAGTTGTCAATAAGTCAATAGTAAGAAACTTAATGAAAAAGGGTTCTGGGATAGGGTACAATGATGTGCCACCACCCATTCTAATGAAACGTGCACCACCTGGTACTGAGTTGTCATTTAGTGATGAGCTTAGTTTTAACAAACCTGTAGGTGAGAATAGTATGTCTGAGTCACCTAAGGTAATGTCTGATAGTTCATCTAATGGCCCAATCATTGAAGATTGTGAGTCAGATTATGAGGAAGAGAGGTCTGAGTCAACATAGTCTGTTAAGTTAGAAAATATTAAAACTGTTGATTCAAAACAAGCTAACTTTGGTTTACCTAGATTTGGAGCACAGATCTCTAAGAGAGTTGCTGAGTACAATGAGATTCGTAGAGAAGAAATGAGAAGATACAAACCTAGGGGTAATCAAAGAAACTTTAATGGTTTAATCTCAAACAGATTAGGAGATGAGTTTAAATGCGTTAAAAAGGCTTGTTTTAAGTGTGGTAGTTTTGAGCATCTACAGAGAAACTGTTATAAAAACCAACCACAAGTTTGGAATCAATGGAGGAGGGTAAATCATAAAAACTTTTCAAAGCAAACAATCCCTCACCCAAACAGAAACATGGTTCCTAAAGTAGTGTTAATGAGGAATGGTAAAACAAAATCTATAATCACTGCTGCACCTAAATGGATTCCAACCACTGCTAACCAGAATATCACCACTGCTGAGACAAAAGAAGTTTTAACTGTACCAAAGGTGATAACAGATACAGTGGTTGGAAGCCATTTCTATGCTATAAAGGCCTCAGCTTGTTGGCAATGGAAACCAAAGAAAAATGTCTTAGAACATGTCAACAGTGCATCAATGAACTTAAAGAAATTTGACTATGTTGATGCACAAGGCAGACCCAAGTCAGTATTGACTTGGGTCTCCAAAAGGAACTAACTTTTCTAATTTCATGTGCAGGGCAATTTCCAGGATGAGCTAAAAGATAAAGGAATTTTTTACTGTGGTTGCTCTGGGCACATGACATGGGATGGGAGCAACCTTGAGGATTTTGAAGCCTATGATGGAGGCTATTTGGCATTTGGCAATGATCCAAAGGGAGGCAAGATTGTTGGCAGAGGAATAATCAGAACTGGAAAGTTGGACTTTGAGAAGGTTTATCTGGTAAAGGGACTGAAGTACAATCTATTCAGTGTTTCTCAAATGTGTGATAAGAAAAATTAGGTACTTTTTGGGGAAACTGAATGTGTGGTGTTATCTCCTGATTTTAAAATGCCTGATGATAAGTATGTACAGCTTAGGGTTCCTAGGAAAGAAAACATATATTGCTTTAACATGAAAGATGTCATTCCTAATAGATCATTAACCTGTTTTTTTGCTAAGGCATCAGTAGATGAGTCAAGATTATGGCATAAAAGGCTAGGTCACCTAAATTTCAAAACAATCAATAATTGGTGAAGGGAAACTAAGTGAGAGGGTTACCTTCTAAGGTTTTGGAAAGTAAAGAACTTTGTGTGGCTTGTCAAAAAGGTAAACAACATAGAGCCTCTTGTAAGACCAAGACAGTTAACACCATAACTCAACCACTGTTTATGCTTCATATGGACTTATTTGGCCCTACCTTTGTTAGAAGTTTGAACCATAAGCAGTATTGCCTAGTTATTACAAATGATTATAGCAGATTTTCTTGGGTATACTTTTTGGCATCTAAGAGTGAAACTTGTGAGATTCTCAAGAGTTTCATAACAAGATAGAAAATCAGTTAAACCATAAGGTCAAAGTAATAAGATGTGATAATGGAACTGAGTTTAAGAATGATGTCATGAATCAGTTTTGTGTGGCAAAGGGTATAGAAAGACAGTTTAGTGTTGCTAGGACACCTCAGCAAAATGGAGTAGCTGAGAGGAAAAATAGGACACTAATTGAGGCTGCAAGAACAACGCTATCAGAATCTAAGTTACCAACTACCTTTTGGGCTAAAGCTGTAGGAACTGCATGTTATGTGCAAAATATAAGTAAGGTAGTGAAGCCTCATAACAAGACCCCCTATGAGCTGTTACATGGTAGGAAGCCTATGATAGATTTCTTAAAACCTTTTGGGTGTCCTGTTACTATCTTGAATACCATAGACCACCTAGGCAAGTTTGAGGAAAAAGCAGATGATGGATACTTTATTGGCTACTCTTTCAATAGTAAGGCTTTTATAGTATACAATAGGAGGATCAGGATAGTTGAAGAGAACCTACATGTTAGGTTTAATGAAGAGACTCCTAGTGTTGAGACAAAAGGACCAGAATGGCTGTTTACTATTGATATGCTAACAAAGTCAATGAATTATGAGCCTATCAATGCAGGTACATTTACTAATGTTGATGCAGGTACACAAAAGAATTCTGATGCAGGAACAAATTCTAAGGAAGCTGAACCTTCAAAGGAATTCTATTTGATTGAGAAGTGGAAAGCTGGTTCTGTCAAACCCATCATTGAAAAACAGAGTCCCTCAGATGGTGTTGATTTGGATTCAGGGTTTAAAGGAGATCATCATCAAGATAAAGAAGAGTTATTTCAAGATAACTCAGTGTCGGTAGAAGAAATTGAGAATCAAAAGAAAGTTGCTGAAAGCACTGCTTGGCCAAATTCTACCACCGCTAGTTCAACTGAATCCCCTGCTGCAAGTTTAGATAGCAGTACTTTCTTTGGAAACACTGCTAAGCCACTAGTTGATTCTGAAGAGTATCCACATGATCCTAACATGCCTGATTTGGAAGAGATGGATACTCCTACAGATGATGAGAACATGGATGACTTTTTCAAGGATGCAGATGTTACAAATTTAGATTCAGTCATCATAGAAAGTCCAATTCCTACCACGAGAGTTCATAACAATCATCCCAAAGAGCAAATTCATGGAAATTTGAATACACCAGTTCAAACAAGAAGCAGGACTCAAAACTCTAAAACCTTCCCTGAATAAGGTTTCTTTGCAAGGTCACTTTACAAAAGGAACAGTCATCAAGACCTGCAAAATTGTTTGTTTGCTTTTTTTTTGTCACAGAAGGAGCCCAAAAGAGTTGAAGAAGCTTTAGGAGAAGAAGGTTGGATTGAATAAATGCAAGAGGAGCTGTTACAATTCAAACTTCAAGAAGTATGGACATTGGTTGATCTACCTAATGGCAAGAGGGCTATTGGAACTAAATGGGTAATCAGAAATAAAAGAGATGAAAGGGGTATTGTGGTGAGGAATAAATCAAGGTTGGTTGCCCAAGGATACACACAAACTGAAGGTCTTGATTATGATGAAGTATTTGCACCTGTTGCCAGAATTGAAGCTATAAGACTGTTTTTGGCATATGCTTCATTCAAAAACTTTGTGGTGTATCAGATGGATGTAAAGAGTTCCTTTTTGTATGGTACTATTGAAGAGGAGGTTTATGTTTGTCAACCTCCTGGTTTTGAGGATCTTGATCATCCTGATAAGGTCTACAGGGTGAAGAAGGCTATGTATTGATGCATCAAGCTCCAAGGGCATGGTATGAATGCCTTTCTACTTGATGGACAATGGATTCAAGAGAGGACTGTTTGACAAGACATTGTTCATAAGGAAGCACAAGGATGATATATTACTGGTACAAGTGTATGTTGATGACATCATCTTTGGCTCAACAAATAGGGAGCTGTACAAGGATTTTGAGAAACTTATGCATGATAAGTTTCAGATGAGTTCTATGGGTGAACTCACTTTCTTTTTGGGGCTACAGGTTCAACAAAGGACTGATGGAATCTTCATTAGTCAAGATAAATATGTAGCAGATATTTTGAAGAAGTTTGGATTTCAGGATGTCAAGAGTGCAAGTACACCCATGGAGACACAGAAACCACTGCTACTTGATGGAAGTCCCAGAGTTGATGTAAAGCTGTATAGATCCATGATTGGACCTTTGATGTATCTTACTGCTTCTAGGCCAGATATAATGTTCTCAGTATATGTGTGTGCAAGATTTTAAGTTACACCTAACACATCACACATGAATGCTGTGAAGAGAATTTTTGGATACCTTAATGGTCATCCTAAATTGGGCCTTTGGTATTCTAAGGATTCACATTTTGATTTGGTGGCCTATACAGACTGTGATTATGCTGGGGCTAGCTTGGATAGAAAATCTACTACTGGAGGGTGTTAGTTTTTGGGAAGTAGGCTAATCTCATGGCAGTGTAAGAAGCAGACTATTATGGCCAATTCCACCTTGAAGCTAGTATGTGGCTGCTGCAAGTTGCTGTGGTCAAGTGCTTTGGATTCAGAATCAATTTTTGGACTTTGGGTACAATTTCATGCATACTAAGATTTACATTCACAATAACAGTACAAATGCATCATTAAAAATCTAGTGTTGCATTCTAGAACTAAACATATTGAGATAAGGCATCACTTTATTAGAGATTGTAATGAGAAAAGGTTAATTCAAATGGTCAAAATTCATACTGACCTCAATGTTGCTGATCTTCTCACTAAAGCTTTTGATGTGGGGAGGTTTCAGAATCTTGTAGTTAGTATTGGTATGATAAATCTCTAAGTCTCAAAATTGTTTTGTAAAAGTATGTATTGCTATTGGTAGATCTTAGTACTACTAATTTAGTTTTTATCCACTGCTTGTTATTTTTATTCCCACTAACAGTTTTACAGATCAAAAGTCAAATCATAATCAGTAAGTAGCAATGGACATTAAAGGAAACAAGGAAATGTTATTCATTAGATAAACTGCATCTAAAGATGCAGTGGTACAACCATTCCTATCCATTCTACCATCATCAGAGAACATTACATCACACCATCAAGGGTTACAAAAGACTACTACCAAAAGATTACAACATAAAGACATTCACCACCAACAACTACTCCCTTGACCTCTTTCCTATTCCCCAGGCTGGCATGCTCTGCTTTCCTCTTCCCCTAACCACAGCCCACACTTTTGGGCTGAGGAGTCCTATCACTTGCTCTCTCTTAGGTGGAGCTGATGAGGATGGAGCTGCAGGAAGTGCTGGAGTAGAAGGAGATGTAAGTGGTGCTGGTGGTGGAATCTCTGCAAGGGGCGCAACAATCAACACTCTTGAAGTGCCACAAGTTTCATCATCTGTGTCCTCATAGGCTGACACATAACTAGGCATGGAACTGAGCTCAAATGAGGAACCTTCAACAATGGCTTTTTGTGGGAGTTGAAGAGATGAAGGTCCAGCTGGAGTAGGAGCAGAGGTTGTTGGAATCACTCCTAAACCATAATCAAGTGTTAGTAATTAATATGTAATAGGTAGCTTAATTATGGCCTTTATGTTTGTTATTAGCCTTAAGCTTATGTAGAAGGCCCATGAGCTTAGGCCCATGTCCAATAAGGAAAGGATGGGAACTAGGAGTGTTGCCCTAGCTTCCCTCCTATAAATACTCTTGTAAACCTTCATTTGAAGGTTGGTTGTTCAATTTATTTCCTTTCACATACTCCTACGCATAACCGTTTACTTTCATACGTGTGTGTGTGTTTGGTTTATTGTTCAATCGCCTCTCTATCTTTCTATTAAGCTTGTGTTGTAAATCTAGTGACCTAACAGTGGTATCAATCGCCTAATAGTTGGGTGAATTGTTATTGCTTTTGAAGTAAGTTTTTGGTCTTACGCGTAGCTTAACGTGATACTTTGGTTCACTTATAAACTCTTTTTTTACACTTTTTAATCCAAGATTCTTGTACTTTCAACGTTTTAAGGTGTTAAAATACTTGTTTTTGGCAAAAAGTTTCAACCTTTACGCGTGGATCTGAGTTTTTAAGCTTGTTTTTGTTCGTGGGTGTCGTTCTCTGGCGTAACCCGTTTAGCTTGTTTTGGTTCATCAAGTTTCACACTTTTGTGTTATTTTGGTGATATTGAAGCTATTCCATAACAAAAATCTGGTTTAGAAGCAAATTTGGGCACAATCATTTTTACGAGTAATCTTACGCGTATCAAAACCCTAATATTACACGTAAGTTATTCCTTGGTTTGATCTTCGTTTTCGTGGTTTACTCCGTGTTTTCTTGCTTGGATAAGCTTGAAAATACGTCGACTTTGGATATCTTTTGCATTGTGATAGTGTAAAAAATCATTTGGGATAAAACCCTAAGCTTACGCATAAGCATAAAGCTTACGCGTAGAAATCCTACGCTTAGGATTCATCTTACGCCTAAGCCTAGTCTTACGCATAAGGTAATCCTACGCATAAGTTTCTACGCCTAACTTTGTATCTATGCATAACTTTAGTGCCTTTACCCTACTTACACGTAAGCTAAATCTACGCGTAACTCTTGATTGTTACGCGTAACTTTGGTGTTTTACGCATAAGTTCTACTTGGTTTCTTGTGATTTCTACACATAAGGACACTTCATCAACAAAGGTTCATTCGACTACAAAGATCCATTTTACCAACACAAGTTTTCAACATGTCACAACCACCATACTCTAATTATTTCCCTTACACTTATTCTCAACGTCAACAACAACTAACTCCACAACATCAACAATGGAATCAACAACAAGCAATTTATCAACAACAATTTAATCAACAACATACTCCACAACTTGCTGCAATTCCACAACCTCAAATGGTTCAACCACCACCAAGTCTTCAAGTTCAACCCTACACAAACAATTTCAATCAACATCCATCAAGGAACACTATGAAGGAACCCACTTGGTTTGCAAAGATGTGTGAAGCTTTAAGTAGCCAACAATCAATTCATGAGGCTGGATCACTTGATAGACCTCCAATGCTCACTCCAGGAAACTACGATCAATGGGTGATAAGGTTCTTTAGGTTTTGTGATCTGAAGAAGCCAAACGGAAAGTTCTTAAAGAAGGTTATCTTGGAAGGTCCATTTAGATGCCTCTGTTATCGTACCCGCCGATCCAAATGCTAATCCACCAAGAGATGAACAATCCAACAATGCTACTGTTGCCGACTGAATCGAGAGGAACTTCTACACTATGAAGCTGATGAACTTGCAATACAATATATCCTCTTAGGATTACCTAACCTAATTCTTCGAAGTGTTGATGCTCAAAAACTGCAAAGGAAATGTGGGATCATATTCATCTTCTTATGGAAGGATCTGTACTCAATCCGGAGGATTTGGAATCCAAAATTTACTTGGCTTATGAACACTTCATGATTGAACCTGGAGAGACACTAGAGTCTAATCATTATCGTTTTTCAGACATCATCAATGATTTGGATAAACGCAACATCATCATGCCAAGAATTGCAGTGAATACTAAGTTCCTGAGTAGTCTTGGTCCTGAATGGGAGAAGTATTTCATTTTTCTCCGTCAAGCGAAGAATATGCATCATTCTACATATGGATTGTTGTACGATTACTTGAAGCCTCATGAAAAGGAAGTTGATAGGGAAAGGATTCTCCGTGCTCAAATTGTTCCACCGACACATCCGAAAAATCAACAACTTGCCTTATATGCTCAAAACAGTTATTCTCCTCAACCAGCAACTCAACCAACTGCTACAATCACACCATATGATCCTTCACAGCCTCAATCTCAACAAACTCAATTGGTTCCATACAACAACAACAATGCTCAAGCACTTGTCAGTGAAGCTAATGAGGAATCTGATCCGTTCGAAGCACCGCAACAAGGATTTGCTATGATTGCTAATGCCTTTAGCCGTTATACCAACAAATCCAACAATAGTATTCGTTCCTCATCTAACACAAGGAATCAAGCTGTTGTGAACAATGGACGAGTTGAAGTTCAGAATCGTGGTTATGGTCATCGGATGGGCGGTGGTCAAGGGTTTAATGCTGTGGGTAGGAATAACAATCGAGCTCAAGTGGTGGAACAGGGAAATGCTCAAAATGGGTTGAATGGTCTTCGATGCTACAACTGCAATGAGAAGGGACATCTGGCTAATGCATGTCCAAAGCCTAGGACTGGGTGTGCTTATCACAAAGAGGCTCTTCTTTTGGCTCTTAAGGATGAAGCTGGTGGAACTCTCACAGACAAAGAACGAAGCTTTATGGCAAATGCAGACTCGGATGATATGGAGGACTTGCAGGCTAATGCAGCTGTTATGTTGATGGCTAATATGCATGAGTTACATATGAGGTGACACAGGCCGGTGTATGACACTGATGGCTTGTCTCAGGTACCCGAACAAACCATATTTATCTCTGATCTCATATCTCCGCCAACATCCGAATCCGGCAAGGCTCAGAATGTTCAAAATGAGTCGTCCACATCTCATTCCGCCGATTTTCAAATAGAACCCGTAGTTATATTTGACGATCAAGATGACCTTATGGTTTCCCTTGATACTCAAATTGACTTCGTGGTTATACTTAAGGATCTAAGTAATGATCATGTTGTGACTCATGTTGAACACACCGAACTTTTGCCTCATCCAGATTTTGCTCGTTTAATACAAGACCAACAGACCATAGTGGAAAAATGTCATGCCATTAATCATGACTTGAAAAGCAAAATGCTTTGTTAACCAAGGATTTTGAATGTTTACAAAAGCAACTCAACTTTTTCAAAACTCAAGAAAAACGTGAAAACGGTTTTGAAGCAGCCTTTGCCAAATCTCATCAAAATAAAAAATATTTAGAGAGCAGTCGTTGATCTAACGCTCGAAGAATGCTTTGTTGTCCGAAATAGAACAACTGAAACATGAACATAAAAAGCAAATTAATGCTCTCACCTTGGAAAATCAAAAAGCTAAGGCTGAGTTGTTAACTTGTCAAAAACAGTTCTCTGCATACAAAAGCATTCAACGAAACGAATAGATGATCATCTTGAAGAAATCATCGGCTTGCAAAACAAACTTAAAGAGTTTAAAACTGTGGTTTACAAACATGGTGAGTCGGTCACAGCTATTGAAAAGTTTACTTTAAAACCAAATCCAAATGGCTATGGACCAAATCTTGCTGATTACAAACCTAAGCTTTCAACCAAAGCATTCAAACCAAATCCTGAAGTTTCCAGTGTAGAATATAAAATTGATAATTCTGTTATGTAGGACCTTACTTATATCAACCTTATCACAAACCCACTTAACAAACACAAGTATCACCACGTTTACCACACAACGAGTAGAAAACGTTCAACCCAAAACACAAACATAAAGCTTACACAAAGAAGGAAAGATTAAGATAGATGGTGACTTGATGTTTAAACAAAACCGTGTATGTGGAGATAAGATAAACACAATAAAGTTGTATATTCTTTGAGAGAGAAAATACACACACACACACTTTTAAGCACACCCCTCAAATGACCATTTGAGGGGTTTTTATAGTACAAGACACAAGTTGCCCTAAAGGCTTTCCTTGGGCTTTGTATGGGCTTCGTTGGATTGGATTTGGACGTGGGATATATGAGCTTATAGATGGCAAGCTTAGCTCATCTTTTAACCAAATAGCTTATCCCAATCCACGAGCCCGTAGACTATTCTATCACTATATCTAACACACGTTACAAAGTTCCTAATCGTGAATGACCATCACTTCTAATATAAACTATTAAGGCTAACAATCTCCCCTAAGGGGTGGTCATTCAAATGATGCTCCACTTGATTAGGTCTTTACTTTTTTCGAGCTTGAACTTTGCATGTAGATATAGAATAGTCTTGATTCTTTGTTCCTTCATGCTTTGTGATCAGATAATGTGGTTGTCTGCCGTTGTCAACTTCGTTGGTTAGGTATCTCCACGTCTTTTTCCACCATGCTCACACTTCTATTTGACTTTGAGTTTCCAATGATGAAGTTCTCGAGTCTTTACACTTTGTAGATTCTTTGACATTGACGAAGAATCATCTTTAACTTTGAGTTGCCTTTGATTTTGATGAGAACTTTCATGTGTTGTTGGTATGAGCATGTGGCGAGTCTGCACGATCCATCCGCTCCAGAGCTTCCATAAGAAGAAAACATAAAATAGGTTAGTAATAAGCGGATTCCGGCACTTACAAGTTTGAATTTCGAGGGTGTTTACAGCATAGTGTGAAAACACATCTCTAATTCTCACAAAGGCCGTTCCTGGAGTCCCACAAGTGAGATAATGCGATATCTGAAGTACATCTGATTCAGATGAGTATTGAGGTACAAGCATCACCCACGTGTAGACCGTTTGAGACACACTAAGCGTAATCCACGGGGAGTTACGAAGTGACCTCTGTCGGGGCTGTTTGATGTTGACCACTGCGGGAGTTTCCATTCAATCAGAAGATCACGAAGTGAAACTTCTCATAAATGTTCTGGCAGATTTCTAAGATCTGCGTAGGACTCTAGAATATATCACTTGTGTCCTTATTGATGAACAACAAGAGATGTCATGTCAAGTGTTCCTATGAGATCTTTTGATGAATCTCGTGGCTCTAGACTCAATAGTGCATTTTGGTTTTCCTGAGCGGAGACTAGGGAGAGGGTCTCCTTCTTCAATATCAACAATCTCTAAAAGAAAGTCGATAGATTATGTAGGGTTCCCAGTGAGAATGAAACAAATCCTTTTAAGAGGAATTGAGTGGCTAAAAGGTTTAGTGCAGTCGTCCTTTGGGTCCATGAGCGTCTTTGTCTTCAATACGGTGTCATCTAGTAACAACCCGTGCAGATGAATTGAACCCGGTTTATGCCCTAAGGTTGATTATGGAGGGCTATTTCTTTTCACCCTTTCATTACATTTCTTTTTAATTCTTCAACCCCTTCTTTCTCCTTTCTCACATTACTCCTTTTTTGAATCATTCCTAAGGACTTCTAATACTAACTATTTGTGATGTCCTTGGGTAGATCCCTCCGGCTCTGGCGGATCATAGGATGAATTCCTATCCTTAGTCACCTTATAACTCCATGACATCCCATGTTGCCATAAGACCATTTTCTTGAAAATCTCTCGAGTGTTTATGATAGAAAACATGTTTGAGACACTCTGAGTTTTAAATTTTCAAAACACTCCCCTTCACATGTGCTTAAGAGTTTTAACAAAAATATGCACATCGAGGGTAGAGTTTGCACTTTTGAATTGATCAGCTTATGATAGACACTTCCCCACGAGACAGTTCACGTTGCCTAGTTAAAGAGTTCCATTGTGGGTTTTAGGTGACAACTAGCTCTAATAACTAACTTGAAGTTGTAAACACTCCTTGAAAAGGAGGTTAGACCCATGAAGGTGCATATCTATCACAAGTTTTTCGAGATGGTACATTTCTTGACTTTGATTCCCGTCAATTCATTGGTTTTGTGCGAGTCGAGCTCATTATGAGATTCAAACACCGATCATTAAATATTTTTGATCACATTTTAATCACGTCTCCTCCCCCTTAAAAATAGCATATTTGTGATATTTTTTATATCAACAGTTAAACAACATTTTAGAATCTTTTGGGGAGACAAACGGATTTGATTTAAGCATGAATTTGGAACATTTTAGTTTTATACTCCCCTTTAATAAAGCATAATCAATTAAAGGGTTTTAGAGGGAGTTATCTTGAGCACAAAGTATTTTGAAAGATGTTGAAAAATCTTTTTGAACAATCTTGAAAAGGTGGTCAAGATGATGATGATTTCTCACCATTTTTAAATGTAGTGCACTGAAGCGTACACTTGTGATTTTTCTTTAAAAGCACGAGTTTTGATTTGTAAAATAATCAAAAGTCATCATTTCGGTCGGGTTTCGATCTGATGTATCAAAGCCATTTTTGAAGAAATTTTTTGAGAAACGACATGTTTTGAAAAACATTTTAAAGAACTCTCGCTCAAGCATATGTACATACCCGTATCATTGTTGAATGACATTTCTAGAAACGTACAGAATATCGATTATACAAGAGACATGTCGTTAGAAGAATATTTTTGGATTTTTGATTTAATATTGTTTTTGTATTTTTTGAAAGTTTTATATTTTTATATTTTGCTTTTGTTGGTTTTTCAAATTTTGTATTTTGTTTTCAAAAATATTTACAGCGAAGCTTGTTGGAAAAATCATTTTCAAGAAGATTCGAGAAGACGTTCTAACTCCTCAGGGGTTAGGCTTCACATTCTAATTCGTCGAACTAAATAGTCAAACCTTTCTTTTGGAAGGGCTTTAGTTAATAGATCGGCGAGTTGGTAATCTGTCTTCACGAAGAATAATTCAACAGTACCATTTTCGGCGTACTCTTTGATGAAGTGATAGCGGACACGGATATGCTTAGTCTTTGAGTGATTAACAGGATTGCATGATATGGCTATGGCACTTTTCGAGTCACAATACATAGGTATTTTATCGAAAGTAAAGCCATAATCTGTGAGTTGTGTTCTCATCCATAGAACTTGAGCACAACACGCAGATAAAGACACATACTCAACCAGCGGTTGAAACTGATGCAATCTTGTTTCTTTGAAGACCAACTTACTAACTTTTCACCCAAAAATTGTGCTCCTCCGGATGTACTTCTTGCTGTAACTTGATCACCTGCGTGGTCCGCATCTGAAAAGGTAATTAGATCAAATCCGAATTCCTTCGGATACCAAAGTCCCATGTGAATGGATGTCTTCAGTGTAGAAAGATCCGTTTAACCTCTTTGAGGTGCTTGATTCGGTAGGCTTTGCACGAAACCGTGCTAATAAGCAAACAGAAAAATGAATATCCGGTCGACTAGCAGTGAGGTACATGAGAGAACCAATCATGCTCCGATATTTCTTCGGATCAATAGGTTTCCCAAACAAATCGGCCCCAATTTTTGGTGAAGTAACCATTGGTGTTCCGACCGAATCACAATTATCCATACCATGATTTTTCAAAATCTCGGTTGTATTTAGCTTGATTTATAAAAATTCCACGAGGGGATTGATGTATTTGTAAACCAAGAAAGAATTTTAGTTCCCCATCATGGACATTTCAAATTTACTTTTCATGAGATTTTCAAAATGTTTTGAAAGATTCGGATTAGTGGACCCTAAAATGATGTCGTCCATAAATCGAACAATCAAAATGTCGTTTTGCATTTTTGTGTAAACAAGGTAGGATCAACTGTGCCTTTGGTGAAATTGTTTTTGATAAGGAAAGAGGACGATTCATCATACACGCTCTCGAGCTTGTTTCAATCCATAGATTGCCTTTTTGAGTTTGTAGACGTAGTCTGGATGTTCCATGTCTCTGAAGCCTCTGGTGACTCACGTACACTTCTTCTTTCAGAGTTCCATTCAAGAACGCGGTCTTAATGTCCATCTGATAAACCGTGATGTTTTGTGGCGGCATAGGCTAAGAAAATCGACTACTTCTAGTCTAGCTGGCCGAATGACTCTTCAAAGTCTATCCCTTCCTCTTGTATGTATCCTTTAGCCACAAGCGAGCTTTGTTGCGAATGACAGTCATTTCTTCATCCCGTTTGTTTTTCCATAACCATTTAAGATCAATGACGCGAACGTCAATGGGTCTTGGAAGCATATCCCAAGAGTCATGTAGACGGTATTGGAGAAGTTCCTCCTGCATCGCTTCTATCCATGCGGGATCTGCCATTGCCTCCCGAATGTTTTTCGGTTCAATATTGCTAATTGATCAAATGTAAATGCATAAGTCTTGTCGGTGGCAAGTTGGCGTCTCGTCTGAATTGGCCTTGAAGGTTCACCAATAACTTGTTCAATTGGGTGGTCTTTTGTCCACTTCAGAGTAGAAGGAGACCGTTGGTTAGACGTATCACGAGTTAGATGGTTCTCGTAAGCTTGAAGAAGATTCAGCTGATTCCGTAGCAAACGGGTTTTCAAATAAGTCTTCATCTAACGTTGCATCGTTACGGTTTTGGTTTTGCTCATCAACTGCTGGTAGAACGGGTGCAATAACTGTAGTAGATGTAGATGGAGTTGGTGCATTGATTTCGACCGTTGTAGATGCATCTTCTGTTGGTGGTGGAGGATGATTTTGAGCAGGTGCAGCGGAATGATGGTATGATGTATTTGTCGAAGTTCCACCATAGTATTCATCGAACATTAACTCGAAGAAATTCTCCCATTCTTGTTCTTTAGGATTGTCAAATGAAGTTGATTGAGCTCTTTGAGGTACAGTCCGAACTGATGTGTCGAAGTCTGCTGGTTTAGTGCGGGTTCTAGGCGAGTCTCTCGAAGCCATATGTGACAGTTCGTCAAACTTCACATTCATCGTCTCCATGATCCTCCTAGTTCTTCTATTATACACCGAATGCCCTCGAGTTATCTGAATATCCAATGAAGATTCCAATATCACCTTTTGCTTTCGGTTTTCCAAGATCTTCTCTGTCATTCGTAGGATAGCACAAAGCGCTAAACACGTGAAAGTAAGAGATATCAGGTTTTCTGTGGTTCACAAGCTCATACGGGGTTTTATTGAATCTAGGATGGATTAGGGATCGGTTCACAGTGAAACAAGCGTGCTAGCAACATCATCCCATAGAGAAATAACGGTGCACAGAATAGATTAGCATTGTGGCGGCAGCTTCCACAAAGTACGGTTTCTTCTTTCAACTACCCCATTCTCGTGGAGTTGAACAGTACGATGTCTGGTGTGTAATTCCAACCTCTTCAAAATAAGTTCTTAACTCCTGATTCGTGAATTCAGTGCGTTGTGCGTTCTTACAACCCTTGCTGGAGTTTGAAGAAGTACTTGAATTCGTTTCAGAAAGGTGATGATGATGGTGCCGTCTTTTGATCTCAGGAACTTAACCCATGTATATCTTGAATAATCATCGACGATAACAAGAATATACTTTTTCCCATTAATGCTTTCAACTCTCATTGGGCCATACAAGTCCATGTGCAACATATGCAACTTTGCTTCGAACTAGGTGCGATTTAGGTTTATATGATGCTCTTTTGCTTTTTCCTTGTTCGCATGATGGACATAAGTGATCCTTGGTATATTTGAACTTTGGAAGTCCATTGACGATGTTGTCTTTGGCAATTTTGTTGATGGAGTCGAAATTGAGATGGGATAACCGTCATTGCCACAACGATTGTGTTCGGATGCTGCGTGTCATAAGACATATTGGTGATTAAGAGGCCATTTGATTGATGTCGATAGCATACAAGTTTGTATCACGATTCCCAGTTAAGAGATCCGTGCCATCCAAGTTTCTAACGAAGCAAGCATTTTTCCTAAAAGCAACCTCTAAATCGCATCCGCGAACGCCCGACTGAAAACAAATTGTGTCCCAACCCTTCGACATAGTAAACCCGAGTGATCAAATAATTTCCAAAAGGTAGATCTCCATAACCCATGATTTCTGCTACATGATCATTTCAGCGTCACGGTTCCCATGAATTTCCGGCGAAATTGATCGCAGACCGATTCCGTCATGTGCTTGGAGCAACCGAGTCGGCGATCCAAAGACAAATTTCGATAACCTTCCATGTTGAGAAAAAGAATATTGTGGAAACCGTTTTGATTTTGGTTCCTTTGGGTGAGAGGTAAAATCCTTATCACGCAGAGAGTTTTCTCAGGAATTCGGTTTATCACTCATTTTACCATTCAGGTGTGAAAGTTCTACCTGTGGGTTTCCAAATATCATCCCTATAGTATACACTATAGTTCCTATCAGTAGTGTAAAGCATAAGTTTTGCAACTAGTCTTCCTACTCGTTTAGTGTAAGATCTTTTTGGAACGTTCTTCTTAACAAGCTTATTATTCGCATTCTTAGAAACACAATCATCTTGAACATTTAAAGATTTCTTGCAAGTTAAACTAAGAGATTCAACATTCATTAGACTTAGCAAGTTTCATAGGTTCAGTACATTCAGATGAAATGTCTTTCTTATTCAAAAGGGTAAATTCCTAGGGTGTTCTTCTACTTTCTTCTCTTTATTCAAGCAACTACTCCTAGAGGCATGCGAGACTCTATTGTTCCTTGTATTGCTCTTAGGCTTTATGCACTGCTCCTAGAGGTGCTTTCTAGTCCAGTAGAAGGTAAGGCACACGCATTAGGATTCATATTTTAGCAAGAGGAGGTGGTTTCAGCTTTCCTAGTCTCTTTAGAGTGCTTTTCTAAGCTTATGTCGTTTGTTCCATATGTTTTAGATGTGGAGGCAGACGCATTAGTGGTACTCATCTTAAAAAGTCTAGGTGCTAAAACTTTTGGTTTCTCGATAACCGCTTTTCCTTTATCAACATTATGTTTAGGTAGGGGTGGGTGACTGGTTTTGATGAAACATTTTCTCATTGACTTTTGGAGGGCATAGAAGCAGACATTTTTGGTTTGGAAACGGTTTGGGAACATTTTATTTCTCCTCGTCAATGGTTTTGCAAACTTAGTATCCAACCTTTCCTTTTGACTTTCAATTTGAGCCCTCAAAAGATCATTTTTCGCTTTCATGTCATTGTAGGCACGCTCATACGACATTTTGTCATATTTGCATTCCTCGCTTTTTCGATCAAGTTGTTTAAAATATGACACATTTTCTTTTTCAAGTTTTTCAAGAGGTTTTTCATATTTTGAAACAATTTCGGAGGTCTCATACTGGAGTCTTTCATGATCTTCAACAGAATATGTTTGCAAAATGATGGACATAATATCAGTAGTCAGAACATCTTCGAAGAGAGAATCATTCAAAATTTCCAAAACTTTGATGTGTTCAAAACATTCATTAGCTTGCTTTACCAGGGATTTATGGTCCTTGACAAAGTCAGCTGTTTCTTTCAAAAACGCTTGTTCGAAATGAATTACCCTTGCTCTGATACCACTTGTTAGGACCGAAAAATTATAGATTTATGTGATTTTGGGAGGTCGGGGTTGGTGAAAGAAGATGAAGAACATCATCTTTCTAGAGAGAGAAACTAGTGAGAGGGAGGAGAAAACACAAGACTTTTATTAAAGAAACACACACAATACACCTAGCCTAATGATTCACCTCACCCCTCATGGAGAGTCATGAGGGGTATTTATAGGCTCTAACTTTTCCACTTACACGATACTAGTCCCTAGGGCAAGTAACGCTACGCATCTAGTCCATCCACGTAAATGCGTTATCTTTATAAAAGCGAGGCTAACAGTCTCCCTCCAAGATAGCGTCACATGTGAATGGTTACAATGAGACCTATAAATACAAAACAAAGTAAATTACAATAGTAATGAACAATGTTGACTTTCTTGAAGCGCAAAGTCTCTGTAGTCTAGATACTGAGGCAAACTTGAAGTTCTCCCTTCCGATGACCTCGGCATTTGATCTTCTTGTAGTCTAGATACACGGAAGATGAAATAGCAACTTCTCCCTCCTGATGGTTGCGAGCTATCGGAATCATCATAATGTTGCGTACATACCGTATTACCTTCTTGATGCAATATTAACATCAGAGCTTGATCAAAATTCTGTGAGAATATGTTGTTAAAATACTCTCAATACTACTTCTCTCAAACCAACCTGTAATCGAACCTCCTTTGAATTCACCGGCTAATAGTAATGACCACATATGGAGATAACCCGATAAGACTGACTTGAAAAGGAAGAAAACATCCCAACTTTGTGACTACTTGCTTGTTCTAAATTTTGAACAATCCACAACGCCGTGTGACAGGCACTAGCGTAACTCCTTAAAGTGATGGTTACACACGGTGAGCACTACAACGTAACTCCTTTCTAGTTATAACCAGATTTTCAAATTTCATAATGTGCTCCAACAAGTTATCTTGAGACATGCATCCAACCAACCATCGTCTCAAAGATAAAGAAGTCCACCCGTGAAATGTCACGTCAATTCCGCATCAATAATACCGTACAAAAACTCCGTAGTCATTTTTCACATCTTTGTTTAAGCCGTGAATATTGTATCCTCCGTGAAAATTTATAATGACCAAATACCAAAAGTACCTTATTAGACCAATATTTATCAAAATTATTGGTTAATTTGAACAGTAACCAACAAATCATATATAAAAAATCTGATAACAAATTTTCAAAATGATAAATAACAAGTCCAGCCCATCCATTCAACCCAATAACCATTCACTACAATCCAATTCAGACAAGAAGAATATCCGAGCGGCCCATGAATTAACAAACCCGATCCAGTCATAATAGGTAGAACCGGATATATTAACTCACCATATAACCCTAATACACATTTCACATAACCTAATCACAACTTGTGATATATCCGCCTACCACTCTTATCATTTCTTCTCACCAAACTCAAATCTGGGAAAAGAAAACGCAGCACATCTCCTCTCCATCTCAAACGCAAATCAATACTCCTCTCAAGCAAAACCAATCTCCTTAAACGATCTTAGCACAACTGAAACTTAACCTCACCTTTACCTTTTTTAATTTCATTGAAGAACAACTCAAGAACTCATCTTTGAGGGCTTCAAGATCTCTAGATGAAGGTCTCGGGTAGGTATCCTATGAATTTGTTTTTACGTTTTTCCTTTCATGAACGAAATAAAGAAAAGGAGATAACACTATTGTTATATTCTTTCTTTGTCTTCGAAGAATATCACAAACAATTGATCAATGAAGAGGATAACGGTTCAACTACAACAATCTTGAAGATTGCCAAAAAAAATTGAATCGAAACTGAGTTCGATTTGTAATTTCTGTTTTCGAGTATAGGTTTAGTTTGTTTTGGAGATGAGATTGAAGGAGTTTGAGGTAGGATAGATTTGTATTTGTTGGAGTTGGTTTTTCGGATTAGTTAAAATGTTTTATGGGTGATGGTAATCTTTAGTGAGTCTTAGTTTGAGTATTGGTAAATTTTCGTTGTGGTCTTGGTCTATTTTACGCATAACCTTCTTCTTTCTTAAGCGTAAAAGATGTATCTTTAAACCTTATGCGTAAAACATGTGTTTGGTCCTTATGCGTAGCCTTACGCTTAACGTTATGCTTATGCGTAAGCATACGCGTAAACATATGCGTAGGCCATAGGCGTAAGCCAAGGCTTAAGCGTAAATGCATACGCGTAACTTTTTCTAGCGTAACTTCACACTACGCGTAACTCCCTGTAGATTCTTCTTAGCGTAAGTTTAGGGTTTTGACCCTTTGACACTTTTCCAACGAGATTTCGACCGAAAAATCCGACCATCTTCATAAAATACCCGAAGCTTGACATAAAAATGCTTCCTTTTGACAGTTTGACCATGAAGATGGCGGTTGACCACATATATCTCCGTTATTTGGTACAAAAAAAGGATGAAAATGAGACAAAATGTCTTGAACCAATAAAGACACAAAACAGATAAGTCACAATAATAAACCAGATGACATAGTTTTTGACCAAATAAAGATACACAAAAAAAAAGGTTAAAGACTGGTAACCAAAATAATACAAGAAAAAAATTTCCGACCCAAAAAAATGGTTAAAACAGCCTCAACTCATGTACAAAACCAACATAAATCATCAAAAGATAACCTGGCTCTGATACCAATTGTAGGACCTTACTTATATCAACCTTATCACAAACCCACTTAACAAACACAAGTATCACCACGTTTACCACACAACGAGTAGAAAACGTTTGATATAGTAGAAAATATACCAAATATACGATATACGCGAGAATCAACAAATCAACCTTTTAGGAAAAGGGTTAACGTGCCAAACTCACGAGCGTATAAGTGATACGGGCAAGTGATTACCGGGTCGTTTCCCAACGAGGAGTGAATTGACGGTGACGTTTGAGGTTTGGAATTAAAGTGCTTGAATGGATCGGGAATTTACGATTTTGGTTACGTTATTCTACGAATTAAAGAACGGGAAAGTAATTAAGGCAAGGGGAACAAAGTAAATAACTAAGTTAACTAATACTAAGCCTAAGAGACAATAAAATGAAGTTAAACTACATCCTAGGGTGCTAAAATGCAAAAACGCGAAACCCGAGCTAATCCTGAGCCCCGAAAGTAAAAAAAATGCAATTTAAGTCCTACGAGTGCAAAAATAATTTTCCTACCTTCTACACGACTAAAAATAATTTTAGGAAAAAGCCGGGAATTTTCTCGACTTTTAAAATAATTATTACGAATTAAAAACTATTTTAATCTAATTTAATTATTAAAAATAGTAATTGATTTTTTTTAAAAAAAAAAAAAAAAAAAACTGAAAAATTTATGAAAACTACTATATTCCATCTGGGTCCTAAGAAAAGTAAAGTGTAGAGCTTATACATTGTTAATAAGCTGTTATAAAACTACCTAAGCAAATTAAGCTAAAGGGAAACAAAACTAGTTAAATAAATATCAAATGTAACACATGGCAAAAGACAAGGGCACATTTGGTTACAGGTACACATGTAAGGCTTTCGAAAGGAGGAGGACTCAGGTTCGAGCCTGCCTCCCTCCTTTTTGTATTTTTTTTCTTGATTTTCTTTTTTGAAACTTGAAAAATATTTAAAAGTGAGACTTTTTATAAAAATAAAATTTTCAAAAGCTTAAAAATAAGCTGGTTTAAGCAGCTTATAACAGCAGCAGATCAATAAAGGACTGTTTGGATGAGAACGGCACATAAAGGAGCAAGATAAGCTACAATAAAGCTAGGGAATAAGCTAAACGTAATGACCTTAATCTAATGCATCTAAAAGCCAAGATGAAACGTAAAGAAGCTAAAATAAAGCTAATAAGCTACAATAAAAGGGACAAGCCTGCTGCTGCACTAGCAGTTCAAAACAGTCCATGAGGGGTCCTTCAAGCTTATAAATGAGCAGTCAAATGAGCACTAAAATTCCTACAAAGCAAAAAAAAGCTAAAGTTCATATAGTGAAGAGTCTAAAACTGAAAAATGAACTCAAAGAGGGCATATTAAAAGCTTAAAAGAGACAGTAAAAAGGGCTAGTAGGGGCACTTATGGGACTGTTTTGGAGGACAAAAAGCAACAAATGGGACAAGAAAAACTATCAAAAGCTTGTGAATAAGCTAACACTAATGAAGACTAAGCTAAATTACCTAAAGGCACTAAATGGACTTAAATTGAGATACCAATAAGCTAATGAGCAAGCAAAATTAACACTAAGAGGTACAACTGTAATAGTGAGAAAAACAGACCCACTAGGGGCTGTTTTGAAGGCTTAAAAAGCTATGAGCTTGCTTCCAAAATATGAAAGAACCAAAGGGATTTACCGTTCTAACATCTAACTTTCTGAATGCAACAAAAGTAATCCTAAATCTAACTCCTAACCTATCTAAATCTAAACTAAAAATGGGAAATGGCTGCTTGTTTTAGTTTAGGGGCGAGAAAAGAAAAAAAGAAACAAAAAAACATTCTAAAAGGCTATTGCATCAATTAACTATACTCAAAACTTAACTTGAACAAACCATTTTAACAACCAAAATGGGTCAAAACTGAGTTTTGACCCATGAAACTTGCAGAACCAAACACCCTAGTAGGGGCAAAAAGAGTTTTGAAATTGAAACTTAGAGCGGTTTTCTTAAAGACAAATTGGTGAGCTTCAAAACAAGCTCACATGAACTTAAAAACAAATTTAGAACACACTTTTTAGCATCTAACTGGAAGTAATCATGACAAAAAAAAAATGAAGAACATAAAGGTTGCATACAATGGAATTAAGAACTGAAATGTAAATTGCATTTACTGAAAATAAAATTACATTTAAATAAAATGACAATAAAAGTAAATGGACTAGAACATGAAATTCTAGACAAAGTTTTTACAAAATCCTCAAGTCCTATTTATACTAAAGAGTAATCTGTCTTCATCTCTTCTTTTTCTTGCTTTGTCTGCTTCTGTGCTTTTGATGAGAGAGGAGTGAGCCTTGTTATTTTGTGTTCTAGAGTCAATCTCAATCATCCAAATGATCTTGGAGCCCAAGCATACAATCTGAGCCATCCATTATCTTTGTGGGTTGTGGATTGCCACAGTGGCAAAGAGAGCATGTGACTGATGTTTGGAGTCTTCTGTGAGAGAGGGGCAGCAATGAGAGTGACAGGAGAGAGAAGGGGGTTGTAATCTTGGCGCCAAAGCTTTTGGTTTAAGGTTTCCTGGTTTATGGAATTGACTTGGACAGTCAAATGGGATGGGTATATTGGGTGGAAAAAAAAACGTAAAGGTTGGGTGGTTTTATTTGGTTTTTATTTTGTAAAATGTATATATATTTTTTTTTAACAAAAAGTAAAAATGGTTTTCAATAAAAATGTTTTTAATAAAAATAATCGTTTTAAAAATAAAAATTGGTTTTAAATAAAAATAATTGTTTTTAACAAAAAATGTTTAAGTTAATGGTAAAAAGGGTAGATTGGGTTCGGGAGAAGGGGTAAATTGGTAAATTGGTTTCGGGTTTGTTTTCCCACTCTCACTCCAAAAATGTATCCCGGGCTCTAAAAATGTAGAAAATCCGCTTCCGGCTCCGTCTACAAAGCACGTTTTCCATTCCAAGCTCATTTCTGTCCGTTTTGCCACTTTTCGATCCTTTGTACGAAATACATAAAACACACTCCAAGGATATATCTGACATAATTAGGTATATTTCAAAGTGTTTTTAGGCGTTTTAGTGGGTTTTTCGGGCTTAAAATGATGAGTAAAAGGGCACTCATCATCCCCCCACACTATCAATTGCTAGTCCCTAGCAATCCGATCATATAAAGTAATGAAAGGATAAAAAATACCATGAATACCCCGTTTTAACTTTTTATTCACTACGAGAGATTTAAACAAGACGATAATAAATAAAATGCTTGATTTTCAAAACATGGCATCATAGAACGGGATTCACGCAAAATGGGTGTCTCCGGGGAATTGTAATCGTCATCCTCTTTTTGATACTCTCAAACCAAGCTTAAACTTATTGTGCAAACGTTTTTGTAAAATGCTAACACTACTTATATCAATAATCTATGTAAGTCGAGACTTAACTTTTTACTCCGCAATTTATAAAATTTAAGTGAGTGTGCTCATTTTAAAGTTTGACCATTGAAATCGACATTTGTTATGGTTGTTATCCACTTAACTAAAGTACTAACTCACCGGAAACGACGAAAGTCTAAGGATCGAAAGGGCCTTTTCCATGTAGCGGCTTTCTTCTCGGCACATCCCAAAACATAAGTTTTAAGTGACCGGGCTTTTGACACCTCACAGAGAATAGTACCGGAATTAGCGGAATTCGATTCCAAAGATTTACGAAGCTACCGTTAAGTTAAAACTAAACCTAAATGGATTACAACCGGCGATAATTTAGAAATTCGAGATTCAAAGGTGAGATCACTCCATGTGGCGACTTTCTTCTCAGCTTGTCATTTTAAGGAGGCTAGGTTTTCACCCTCGAGAATAGTATCGGAGCTTTCGAGATCTTTGAAATCAAGGATTTCCAAATTACCATCAAACTTTTAGACAACTTTGACGAATACGAGTTCAACTTCTGATTTAAATTTTAGAAAAAGCAAGTTTAGCACATTTATTCTAAGCAACATAATACTTTTATTCACAACTCATATCTTTCTTCTTTTTCTTTTCATTTTCATTTTCAACTTTTTCACTTTTTTTTTTTTTTTTTTTTTTTTCACTTTTGACTTTAAACTTTAAACTTGCAACTTTTTGCATCATTCAAGCAACTTTCGATACTTTCATTTTGCAACATTATTCAGATTTTAAGAAAGTATGCTTTCTCGGAAATTTAAATAAAAAGTTGAACTCGGACTCTAAATCAATTTTGCTTAAAAACTTTTTATTGTAACAAGACGATTTGAATATTCAAAAGTTTGACAATGAACAGGTATTTTAGTCCGTTTAGTGATCTTCTGGGAGAAAAAGCCATAGATTACTTATATAAGCTCTAAAGAGAACCAACTACTCACGTAGCATTTTTCATTTCCACAGCGCGTAAAACCTTAGCCTAAAATGTTAAGAGCTGACTAGATCAACACTCTAGTCATTTAGATATAAGTTTTCACATACACATCAAACCATAACACAAAGTGGCATATAAATGGAATTCTAGAGAGAGAAAGTTAGAGGTTTAGGGAACTTAGTGAGAGAAGTGAAAGATATTATTATGAGCTCCAACTCTCTACCTTGGGAGGTAGAGAGTATTATAGTCTTACATAAGCGCCACAGCGAGGCGTGGATCGGGCATACAGATGGGTAAAGACCGTCCGTCCTCCACGGTGTTACTTATCAAAATACTACTTAACTAAATATAACTATGACTGACATTCTAACGATTACATATACTTGAGGTGACTGACTCTTTAATACCGGGAATTTCTAATTCCTAACAATCTTCCCCTAAGGGAGGTCACCTCAACCATATACTAAGATGACATTGAATACAATCCGATATTACATTAACAATTGATCTTGCATTCTTGATGTAGTACTTTGCTCGAAGCTCGTAGTCATTGATTCCACTCATTGCATGTTTGGTTAATCCAAGTGGAGGTCTTTTCCTGATCCACGTGATAATAATGTTGAGCCAGCTTTTGAGATCATCGGCTAATAATAGAAAATCGATACATCCATTGTGGTGTTGGTATTATGTGATGTTGTGACTTTCGGACCGACATGCTCACATTCCGGATCATGATATCTTCTCATCAGAGTAGCGGAAGCATTCGTTGATTCATGATATTGGCGGCCAGCGTAAGCAGTATGGAGTTAGAATATCGAGTCATTGATGCACCAATCATGATATCTTTTGATATGAATGTGTTGTGTGAGTATACGGCTATGGATTGACGCTCATTCGATGGTACGCAAGCGTCGGGGTGTACCGCATACAACGATTAGCAATAAATCGCCGCGAAAGTGTCTTTGATCACTTCGTGGAGACACGACACGGTTCCCCGTTGATCGGTACAAGTCACTGTGATCAGAATAATCAAAGAATTTCCTTGGCGAGGTTTAGCAGCGCTCTGCTTGTTCTCAAACGGAACGTCTCAAAGAAAGACAACGGATTAGTGAACCAGTAATTTAAGTCCAGCGATTGATGAAAAGAGATTTGAAAAACAATGGTGTATTGCTCAATAGAAATTTTTTTTGCAATATAACGAAGGTTTTAATGAAAATCAATTATCAATCATGAAACACCTTTTGATTTGAAAAATTAGTACCGCGGTCGGCGTGCTTAATGAAAAGAGTTTTAAAGCACAAAGACCGGTTATTCAAAGGTATCCGTCAATCCATAACTTGAACCAGGATTGATTCAAAAGATAGAATCGCCCCATTGTTTTACATTCGGTTGTCACATGGTTGATCTGTATAATAGATCTCACATGCCACCTACCGGGAGCTTGTTAGATGTTGGCTCCAGAAGGCTTTCCATCTTCATTGTGAGCATGTTAGCATATCACTTTCGGATGTTACGGCAATACCACAAGGATAATTCGTAGGACTCAAGATATAATCTCTCTTTCCACATTGTGTGAAACAGAGAGTCTTCATTGAAAGTGTCCTAATGAGATTTATTGATGATCTCGTGGCTCTAGACTCAATTTGTGCATATTTGGATCCTATAATGGAGACTAGGGAGAGGGTCTCCTCCTTCAATATCAACAATCTCTAAGAGAAAGTTGATAGATAATGTCGGTTCCCCGTGAGAATGAAACAAGTCCCTTTAAGAGGAACTTGAGTGGTTTGGGAAGTTGTAGTGCAGTGCGTCACTGGGTCCATGACGTCTTGTCTTCAATACCGATGTTACCATCAGTAGCATATGAATTGAACCCGGTTTCTGCCCTAAGGTTGAATAAATGGAGGGCTATTTGTTTTCACTCTTTTCTCATTCAATTCTTTTTAATTCTTCAACCCCTTCAGTGCTTACCGAGACTTCATAGCTAGAACCTTGTTGGGTTTATTCGATTACTAGCTCGGTCTTAGTCCGCACTCTTCCCATATCTCATTTTTCTCCTTTTATCATCATACCTAAGAACTCTACACTAACTAGTGGATAGTCCCTGGGTAGATCCCTCCAGTTCTGGCGGATCATGGGAACACATACCTAACCTTATCGTCCTTATATCACCATACATAATGTAAAGTTGGTCGGACTTTTTGGTATTGTTCATCGCCGCCAAGAACCAATTGAAAACCATTTGAAAATTCAATCTAGATACTTAAGATATATTATCAAAGCATTTTGTACCTCAACATGTGAATCAAGTATTTGAAATAGTTTTCCACATGGAGGCAAGAGAAAGAATTAACTTCTTTGATTACCATTTTCTAAAAAATATCAACATCACTTCCCTAATCGAATCAAGTAGATAAAGCATTTTGGGGAAGGATGAGGTTTTCATGATTTTGCTCCCCCTCAATATGTGCCTCGAGATTTGAAAAGAGTTTTGCACATACTAGAGGGAACCCGCACATTGAGATAAATGATCACGTTTCAAATCATAGGTTTAAGATAGATGCTCCCCCTCAGCATGTGCATGGAAATTTTGAAATCGTTTGTCATGTGGGAAGGGAGGCATGTACATCCTTATAAAACCATCGGTTTAAATCCAATTTAAATCACACATTCTCCCCGATCACAATTATCAAATCATTTGAGATTTGTGATCTCTTATAGATTTAAATTGATTTTGAAAGCTTTTAAGGAGAATTGTGACTTGTTTATGAAAGCGTTTTAGCGATAATGGATCGGATTTTAAGACTTTAAACTCCATTGATAAAACATGCATGTACATCTTTTGAAAACAATTTAATGCCAAATAACTTTTAATTTAATTGAAATCATTCTCCCCTCAATCAATGACATAGGTTGTTGATTGAGAGATAGATATTTTGACAAATAAGTCATGATGATTATCAAAAATAGAAACGAGTTATTTTTCAAAGCATTTAGTTTTCATTGAATAAATGTTTATAGAATCAGAGCATGGAATTTGAAATCATGATAAAACATGTCTCTGTTCTTTCTTTAAACAGTTATTGCACGAAAATGACAATAAACCATTTTTTCTCTTTTCTCTCAAAATATATATATATATATATATATATATATATATATATATATATATATATATATATATATATATATATATATATATATATATTTTAAGCAACATCTAAAGTCATGTCATTCTTTGAATGCGGCACAAACAGTAGATATTATCGAACAGAGAAAAGCATGACAAAATGACAATATTTTTGAAGATTTTTCGAATTTTTCAGATTTTTATGAATTTTGAAATTTTTATAATTTTCTATTTGATTTTTGAGAGTTTTATAATTTTGTATTTTATTTTTTGAATAAGATATATATTTAGAAGATAGATGAAGGAAACCTTTACTCCTCGTCTTCCTCACGAAGGCGTTTGAGTGTTCGTTGAAGGCTTTTCAAGCCAAGTCGTGGAAGAATAAACTCAAAACGTTCTCTTGGAAGAGCTTTGGTGAATGTCAGCTATAGCGATATTCGGACCTCACAAAATAGAGTTCCACCATACCTTTTCTACTTGTTCCTGATGAAATGATGTCGAATAATAGTGCTTTGCTCTTGAGTGTTGAACGTTGTTGCATGAGAGAGCAATAGCACTTTATTATCCGCGATGCAGAGGGATTTTGTTGAATCTGAAGCCATAGTCGGATAATTGAGATCTCATCCATAAGATTTGAGCACAACAGGATGACATGGCTATGTATTCGACTCTGTAGAGAAATAGAAGTACTCATTTTCTTCTTTGAACCGACTCACAAGCTTATCACAAAAGCGAGCACCTCGGATGTACTTGACAGTATCTTGACAACCTGCATGATCGGCATCTGCATAGGCGTTAGTGACATACGGTGTCGCCGGTGCCAAAGACCCATATTGATGGTTCCTTGGAGATACCGAAAGACCCGTTTAAGTGCTTCAAGGTGCTTTTTAGTAGGCAGCTGGTATCTAGCACACATGCAACAACGAACAAGATATGCGGTCTACTAGCGGTGAGGTACATCAGGGATCCAATCATACTACGATATTTCGTTTGGTCAATCATGATCCATGAGTGGTCCTCATCTAGTTTGGTTCGATCAATCATGGGGGTGTCAACACGGTCACTTGAATCAAATCCAAATTTCTTTAAAATCTCATTTGCATATTTAGATTGATTAATACAAATGCCTCCGGGACTTTGAGAATTTGTAATCCCAAGAAAATGACATTTGTCCCATCATTGACATTTGAAACTTTGAACTCATTTCATTTGAAAATCGATCACATTCCATTGGGTTGCAATGAGGCAAAAATAATATCATCAACATAAATTTGAACATGAGTTAAATGTTTGCTGACTTCTGGTGAACAATGTAGGATCAATGCTCCTTTGCTAAATCCGGTAGATAGAAGAAACCTTGAGTATCATACCATTCCCGGAGCTTGCTTTAAACCATATAAGAGCCTTCTTCGGGCGATAAGCGTGAGTAGGATGCTCTTGATTCACAAATCCTTGAGGTTAGGTGGCGTGAGCGACTTCTTTAAGATCTCCGTTCAGAAATGCCGTTTTCACATCCATCTGATAGACTACCATGTTGTAAGATATAACTTTTCACATACACATCAAACCATAACACAAAGTAACATATAGATGGAATTCTAGAGAGAGAAAGTTAGAGGTTTAGGGAACTTAGTGAGAGAAAGTGAAAGATATTATTATGAGCTCCAACTCTCTACCTTGGGAGGTAGAGAGTATATATAGTCTTACATAAATGCCACACAGCGGGCTGTGGATCGGCACATTGGGTAAAGACCGTCCAGTCCTCCACGGTGTTACTTAACTAAATACTACTAACCTAAATATAACTATTTCACGACTCGACATTCTAGCGATTACATATACTTGAGGTGACCGCTCTTTATCACCGAATTTCTAATTCCTAACAATCTCCCCCTAAGGAGGTCACCTCAAACATATACTAAAATGACATTGAATACAATCGGATATTACATTAACAATTGATCTTGCATTCTTGATGTAGTACTTTGCTCCGAAGCTCGTAGTCATTGATTCTACTCATTGCATGTTTGGTTAATCGAAGTGGAGGTCTTTTCTTGATCCGCACTGATAATAATGTGAGCGACTTTGAGATCATCGGCTAGTAGAAAATCTACGATACATCCATTGTGGTGTTGGTATTATGTGATGTTGTGACATACGGACCGACATGCTCACATTCTGGATCATGATATATTCTCCCAGTGGCGGAAGCATTTGTTGATTCATGATATTGGCGTAGTAGCGAAGCATGGAGTGAAAATATCGAGTCATTGATGCACTAATCATGATGATTTCTTTTGAGATAAATGTGTTAAGGTGAGCATGCGGCTATGGATTGACCGCTTCATTACGATCGGTACCAAGCGTCGAGTGTGTACACGCATAAGGCGATTAGCAAAAGCGCCGCGAAAGTGTCTTTGATCACTTTCGATGAATTGAGGAAGTGTCTACATTACGGTTCCCGTTGATCGGTACAAAATGCACTTTGTGATCGGTATATAATTCGAAGAATTTCATACTTAACAGGGGTTTCAGCATTTGCTCTAGAATTTTCTCAAACGGAGCACGTCTCAAAAGAAGACAACACGTGGTGAACGGCCAATTTCGTCCAGCGATTGATGAAAAGAAATTTGAAAAACAATCGTGTATTGCTCAATAGAAATTGTTTTTGCAATATAACGAAGGTTTTAATGAAAATCTATTATCAATCATAAAACACCTTTTGATTTGAAAAATTAGTACACGGTCGACATGCTAATGAAAGGAGTTTTAAAGCACAAAATTGGTTTTCAAAGGTATCCGTCAATCCATAACTTTGAACGAGGATTGATTCAAAAGATTGAATCGCCCCATTGTTTTCATTCGGTTGTCACATGGTTGATCTATATGATAGATCTCACATGCCACCTAGAGCTTGTTAGATGTTGTTGCTCGAGAAGGCTTTCCATCTTCACGGTGAATATGTAAACACATCACTCGGATGTTACTGCAATACCACGAAGGATAATCGTGGGACTCAAGATATAATCTCTCTTTCCACATTGTGTGAAACAGAGAGTCTTCATTGAAAGTGTCCTAAATAGATTTATTGATGATCTCGTGGCTCTAGACTCAATTTGTGCATATTTGGATCCTATATAGGAACTAGGGAGAGGTCTCCTCCTTCAATATCAACAATCTCTAAGAAAGTAGATAGATAATGTCGGTTCCCGTGAGAATGAAACAAGTCCTTTTAAGAGGAACTTGAGTGGTTTGGGAAGTTGTAGTGCGGTCGTCTTTGGGTCCATGGCGTCTTGTCTTCAATAAGATGTTACCATCGGTAGTATATGAATGAACCGGTTCTTGCTTTAAGTTTGAATAAATGGAGGCTATTTGTTTTACTTTCTATTCCATTCAATTCTTTTTAATTCTTTAAACCCGGTACTTACCGAGACTTCATAACTAGAACTTTGTTGGGTTTATTCCATTACTAGCTTCGAGCTTAAAAGTCGCACTCTTCCCATATCTCATTTTTCTCCTTTATCATCATGCCTAAGGACTTCTACACTAACTAGTGGATTGTCCACTCAGGTAGATCCCTCAGGTTACAGCCCGGATCGCCAGGAACCAATACCTAACCTTATCATCCTTATATCACCGTTGATACATAAAGTAGGGTTAATTACGGTCTATTTGGTATTGTTCTACATACATACATTGGATCCGGTGAAAACCCATTTGAAAATCAATTTGTTGGATACTACTTGTGATATATTTGTCAAAGCATTTTTGTACGGTGTTTTGATATTTTAGAACAAGAACTCCTCAACATGTGCATCAAGGCTTTAGAAAATAACTTTGCAGGATAGAAATTGCTTCTTTGATTACCATTTCCTAAAGATATCCAACATCATCACTTTAAATCCACGAATCAAGTAGGGTAAAGCATTTTGGGGAAGGTTGAGATTTTTCAATAATTTTGCTCCCCCTCAATATGTGCTTCTAGATTTGAAAAGAGTTTTGCACATACTAGAGGAGCACTATTAGAGATGTGATCACGTTTCAAATCATAGGTTTAAGATAGATGCTCTTCCCCTTCAACATGTGCATGGAAAATTTGAAATGTTTGTCACATCTGGGGAGGGAAACATGTACATCATTATAAAACCATTTACAGATGCTCGGTTTAAATCAATTTAAATCACACATTCTCCCCCGATCACAATTATCAAATCATTTGAGATTTGTGATCTCTTTAAATTGATTTTGAAAGCTTTTAAGGAGAATTGTGACTTGATTATGGCGTTTTAAGCATAAGGATCAGTTTTGAGACTTTAAACTCCATTGATAAAACATGCATGTACATCTTTTGAAAACAATTTAATGCCAAATAACTTTTTAATTTAATTGAAATCATTCTCCCCCTCAATCAATGACATAGGTTGTTGATTGAGAGATGGATATTTTGACAAATAAGTCCAGATGATTATCAAAAATAGAGAGGTTATTTTTCAAAGCATTTTAGTTTCGAGATAAATGTTTATAGAATCGAGCATGGAATTTGAAAACATGGTAAAACATGGCTCATTCTTTCTTTTAAAACGGGTTATTGCACGAAATGACAATAAACCATTGTTTCTCTTTCTCCCAAAAATATTTTTAGATTTTTTTTTTTTTTTTTTTTGATTTTTAATTGAACAACATCTAAAGTCCAGTGTCATTCTTTGAATGGCAACACAAGAACAATAGATATTCTGTCGAGGCAGAAAAACAAACAAAGAGTGTTTGTCTTTGAAGATTTTTGATTTTTTTTTTTTTTTTTTTTTTTTTTTTTTTTTTTTGATTTTTATGAATTTTGAAGGTTTTATAATTTTGTATTTGATTTCGAATAATATTTACAAAGAGATAGATGAAGATAGACCTTTACTCTACGTCTTCCTCACTGAAGGCGTTTGAGTGTATCTGGTTGAAGGCTTTTCAAGCCAAGGCGTTGGAAGAATAAACTCAAAGCGTTCTCTTGGAAGAGCTTTGGTGAAGATGTTTTCTAGCGATATTGGACCTCACAAAATATAGTTCCACCACACCTTTTTCCATTTGTTCCACAGATGAAATGATGTCCGAATAATCGATATGCTTTGCTCTTGAGTGTTGAGCGTTGTTGCATGAGAGAGCAATAGCACTTTACCAATATCCGCGATGCGAGAGGTTTTGTTGAATACAAAGCCATGGTCGGAATAATTGAGATCTCATCCATAAGATTTGAGACAACAAGGATGACATTGGCTATGTATTGACCTCTATAGAAATAGAGAGTACTCATTTGCCTTTGAAGACCGACTCACAAGCTTATCACCCAAATATTGGCAGCACCTCAGAATGTGCTTCGGCGTGTATCTTGACAACTTGCATGATCGGCATGCATAGGCGTTAGTGACATACCGGTGTCTTTTGGGTACCATAGTCCCATATTGATGGTTTCTTGGAGATACTGAAAGACCG